>BLKR01000640.1:0-440798 GCA_011170035.1 Teleogryllus occipitalis | reverse complement strand
TAATAAGGCAGAAATAATTAATGATCACTCCTCCATGCCGAAATATAGTAACTGTAGAGTCATGTATTCGAAAGTCTCAAGTCATCCTTCAGGGCTTCTGATGAGACAGCTTAAGGTACCTTTGATTATCTTCTCGAGCTAGTTGAGGGAGATAGATCGAAGATGATGCATCATATTCAGTTGTGACGTAATTCCTATTATGCCACTTAGGGAAAGTAACGACGGTACGTCATCAATGGTATTTCCATATAATGGCATTGAATAATCAGTTAGATGAGAGCTCGTATTGGAGCTGATTTAATTAATGAGAAAATTACATTCCGACATTGAAATAGTATTTGGTCTGGAGTTATTAATTTCAAAATTGTGATGTAATTTAATACAGGCACTATAGGTACGTAGCGATTGTAGAAAATCTCACAAATGGTACTTAATAATTTTCCGTCGGCTCTGTTGTGAAACTAATATGTACAGTAAATATTTTCATACAAATTATTTGTTTGCGTTAATTGGACGTTTGACAGATACAATGTGAATGAAGATTAATTAGTACATCGGAAACTGCAGCCGTTAATCTCGCCACTGCTTTATAAAGAATTGCATCACAACTTATGAATATAAAACACATTAAAATGCATAACGTGAGATGTTTCAGGATTTTACTATGCAATTCCAAATAGTTTAATGGAAAAGGAGATGAAAAAGAGATTCAAAACTTTTACCTCGCGTTACACGCTATAAAAGAACTTTGTGAGCGAAGTTGTTGAAACTTTTGGCTCAGAATCGTTCTTTTATTATATATTTTGATATTTTGTATTATCGTTTCGTAGTCATAAGAAAAGAGAAAAATGCGGGAGAATTTTGTTTTTCAATTAAAATTAATTTAGTTGAATCCTACTTTTTACTGCAATGAAATGTATTACTTTCCCTCTCATTTCAGTTTATTTTTTCCTTTCCTGTTTCTGCGATGTTCCTTTCTGCGCGCTCACTTCTCCCAACCTTATTATCCAGCATGTTTTAATAAAAAGGATTGAAACGATGATTTTCGTGCAAAATTCTTTATTCTTAATTTATTCATCATGAAGCGTGAAATTGATGTACAGCGGTGGAATGATACTAAGAAACAAAAATACAAAACGGGAAAGAAGAAGAAACAGATAAACACAATTGCGACGGAAATTGGAAATAGCGCACGGAAAGGTGAAAGAAAAATCGTAGCGTGCAAAGCAAAATGATAATCGTCGAGGGAACTTGTTGGGGAGCCACGCGAAGTAGGTTCAAATGAATGAAGCAAGACGTCATTAAGAAGTCATTACAAGTGTTGAAACCTCACAATCATTGTGCTATTTTAATCCAAAATAAAGTATATTATATGACATTAAAAATTCCAAGTTGCATATAAAAACTGGAACAAATTGAAATTTGAACACTTATCTACTTAAATAACATTGTATTCAAATTATTATATTTTGTGTACTCTATGTCTAACTAACTCAATTTGTTTCTGTTATCATACCCCTTTTTCTGAACAAATACGAAATTACAGATATCAGTTGAGAATTAATGTATTCGTCTTTAATCCAAATTTAACGCTATAAGTTATTTCTGATGCATGGAGGAATTCTGTTTATGAATTGGGGGAGGTGGAAATAATTGGTTTGAAATCAGGGAACCCTGAGGATCAACTGCCCCAAGCCACAAGTTTTCTCTGGGCCCCCCTGTAGTAAAATTTTGTAATGATTAAGTACTTCTACAAGAATATCGAAAACCTATTAAAAATTACATCGGAAACTATGCCGACGGGGAGAGGGAAAAGAGAGCGTTCGTGCCACATTAAAAACTACCGAGTTAAAATATCCTCCTCTGACTGTAAGACACACTTTAAATTGTTTTCATTTCCATTCCTATTATCTATAGTACCTCTGACAACTTGGATTTTAAAACTTGCTTCTAATTTCTACTCTTCTCTTTCATCTTGCCCAGCCACTCCTTTGTACACATCAATCTTTTTCCACGAATAAAAACAAGATATTATAAAGACCTACTACATCCTCCTTAATTAGCTGTAAAGTAAGTTTCAACATTTCTAAATTAAATAATTTTTTTAATCCAAATATTGTATTGTATTTTTCTGAAGGACCCTTCCTGGGTATCCTTAGTTGTTATTGTCTTATATTGTAAATATGACCGTCTTTGAAGCATTGTACATGTATGATGAAATGTACATAAAACAAAATTGTATATACTATTTATCATAAAACCCTTGAAAGACAATAATGTCGAACAAGGATAATCAAAACTATTTTTAAAAAATTCCATTCCTCTCAAGACGTGCGTGACTCCGCCCAAACAGTGTTTACGTCGACCACTGCGCGTGGGTGTGGCGCCGGCGGGCGTCGAACGAAGCGCCTCTCGCGATAAAGCTCCTCCCAGCAGGTGTCGCAGCCGTCGCGGATGCCGTGCGGAGCGGGCCCGTTGTACACTTGGCGCGGCCTTTGGTTTCGGCCTTGACCTACCCGTGACCCCGCGCGACGCCCGGCGCAGCCGGTTGCCGCCTCGCGTCGTGCGCTTTGCTTCTGCCCACATCCACGCGCGCCTCTCTTCGCTTGTGTTCGCGGAGCACTATGTATATGTATATAAAATAAATAAATAAATAAATAAATAATATATATATATAATTTTATTTTTTAAATTATTTATTTGTTGTTATTTAAGGTCGCAACTACATCTAGGTCATTAGCGACCACTATTGGAATTAACGTTATGGTAACATGAAGATGAAACGAAATAGTAATGATAAGGGGTGAGAGGACGAATACAAATACAACCATGCCCGAGGCGGGACTCGAACCCGCGACCCTTCGGTCCGAGATCACTACGACACTATTGCCTTAGCGATCTCGGCCACCGGGCCGACATTTTTATTTTTTACTAATACATTATAGCTTGTTATTGTCTTTGATACAGTGCTCTACATACACTTCATAACTTACCTTGGTCGAAAGAATCGTGGTTACGAGGGACATATGAAAACTGTTTAATGATGCTACTTGTTCTCTTATGGAGGGAATCATGTTTGAAATTACTTCTTTCTATTAACACTAAATTATTTACTTCCAATTTAATCATGGGTTCGACATACAACATATTACTCCTTACCTGTTGCATGTGGACGTGTAATTCTATACAGAATCACGATTCCTAGAAGCTCTATTGATTGAAACCAATTATTAGATCGATGGCAACTAATATCAGCCTTTTTCCACAATAAAAATTTATCATTTATTCTTATAACCTCTATATTACAATTCTATTGATCTCATGAGAACTAATTTCAACAGAGACATTAAAACACCGTATGGGTTTGAATATAGTTCGTAAGTTTACTGTATCTTCGGCATCTCGGCTGACTAGCTGAATGTTGTCCGTGGAATCCTTGTTACCCCAATTCTCGCGGCCTTGCCTAAATTAAAAATGCTCCAAAATGTCCTCAACGATTGCTATTAATCGGACTTAATATTCCCACAAAATCAATACACGGTCGTGACTTTCCCTAACTGTGTTTCGTATGAAACACCTACTCGCGACTGACTATATTCATCTACTTATTGGAAAAGTCTTCAATCTACGGAGCTACCCTAAAGTATATTTCCTCGAAACACAGAGTCTATTTAATTCAAACTTCCGGCTACCACATTAATAAAATTTACAATTACAATTTACTACTATAATATCCACAATACCAAGCTCTCAAACTAATTATAAATTCCCACCTCACGATCATTTAAATAATATCCAGCCTACGATGAAAATCCGTTCGCACCTCACCGCTTACCGCTTACATGTGTTCGCTTCAGTACTTTACTAGAGAATGCTCCCATGCGTCCTTCCACAAGATCACAGCTCTCAACGCCCTCTCTACACTTTTTTCATATAATGTGTTCGGGGCCGTGTCTATCAGCACAGCTCTATGACACCAATCATAGAATATCACACTTTGTTGATCCGTTGTTCTAATGACGCGTATTCTTTGACTTCCGAGTTTGCAAACAATGCTGTAATTACTAACGATGGATGCCGATTTTATCATTAAAACTACACCCAGTGTTCTTGGCTTATCGTACGAATTATGGGAGGGAAATATGAAAAGACAAACCGAGTCAAGTTAACATCTAGTTAATTAGTAAATAACTAAATCTGAATTAATAAGATTAGGAAAAAATAAAATTATGTGAGTACCACGGGCGTTAACTAGTTCTAATGATCTGGAGCGACAATTTGTCGCCGCTCGATCGTTAGAACCCTTATAACACTCTTCGTGCATAAATAACTATTATTTGGGACGGTCTAGGTAGTGATGCAAACGTACGCACTATTAGATCATGAAACCTCAATTTGTTTCTACACCAGCCGGAAAACGTATAGAAAGTACTTTCCCAAATGCAGTATAGCAATTAAAAAGGGTAAAAGATCGCAAAATAGAGATGCAGAAAATACGAAACATTTTGATGAACTCTTTTTGGAACGTACTAAAGCCGACACATTAAATGCATTAGTGGTTAAATATTCCATCTTGCATATGAAATGCCTACGCATGAAAATATCAATGGCTATCCATTAAGAAAACGCCCCTTGCGTATAGCAGGTTTGTCCATACGGACTGTCTGATTCAGTGTGGCTTTCGTGTCCTAGTTCGTTGTTGGATTTTGTTCATGTCCTTTTTACTTTCAGTGATTTAATGCCCGTAAATATATTCTCGCGGTAAAAGAGTCTGTGTGGGCTTTGTTGATTTGTAGCAAGCAGCTCATTGTGATAGAATGATAAATGCCCGCAGGGGTGTTCCTCCGGATTAATGGCGAAAGAATAGATTATGTTAATATTTTACATAATATTATGGTCTAATACATTTTTTGTAGAAATCATATTGAAACGTTCTGCGGTTTTGAGTATTACATTTCATGTTTGTCAGCTGGCATCGTAAGCGAAACTTAAAGCGCAGTTTTGCATATTATTTTTTTTTTTATTTGTTCCATTGCTTTGCTTCGTTTGACTTGTTTTGTTTCATTTCTTCTCCTTTGCTTCAAAGACACTGATACAATTAGGAAGTTTCATTGCATTTGTCTTTTACGTTTTGTAGAAGTTTAGCCGAAGTCGGCGTTGTAACAATTTAGGAATTTTGTTGTTAGACGACGAAAAATGAATTAAAGTTTTGAATTTCATTTCTAAGTGAAGCAATGCCTTGATTCGTGTTATATTTCCTGAAAAGATAAAAAAGTTATTGCCTTTGATTGCACATTCTAGCAGTTGCTTTCCAAATTTCTTGAAGAATGATTAACGATTCAAATAAAAATTCTTTAAAAAATGGATTTGCGTGGAAGAATCAAATTTGTTTTATGTTGTTTTCTATAAGTTTGGTTTATTGGAGCCGATAACTGAATACTGTAATATTTTGTTTGAATATATATTTATAATTTATCATTCATGTTGAAAATTAGTGTTTAGGGATTGAGTGATTAAAAAAATATGCAGCGCATTAAGTCTGTTCATGTGTTTTCCCCTTCTAGACTCCGTTAAGCAAGTGGATGAAGACACTCCTTTATATTTGTTGCTGATGAGAGTTGTAATGAAATGTTTCCTGGCGTTGCCTCTTCGCTTCGTTCCAGTGGGAGCTCTGCACATGAGCACATGGGTCCTAATCACCCGGACCCTGTGTCGTCGCTGTGCGCCCTCTACGCCTCTTTTGTTCTCCCTGGGCACTCGTTGACGCTCCCTGTTCCGTTTCGCGTTTCGTCTGTAATGCGCTTTATGCCCAGTCTTTGTTTACTATCTGTGTCTCCCTGATAATCTCGTCCTTCGAGGATGTTGACGATAAAATTTATTAAAAACATTTCTGGTATTTGGAATGAGGTAGGGTACACAAATTTGCAAAAGTCACATTTTATTTTTATAATATTCATAAACATTTTCGTGGGTATATGGTATAACGGTTAGCTTGTCGGGCGGTTGTACCTAAGTTGCGGGTTCAAACCCAATCGAAGCCGTGGATGTTTAAGGGCGAAAAAAAAAATCCTTCGAGGGGGAAATAAAGCCGGCTGCCCCATGTTGTAGATTTACTGCATGTAAAAGATCCTCAAGCCTAAAAGAAGCCGTTGAGCTAAATTCCAAATGCCTGTTTCCTCTCTCGAGCAATCCCTTCTTTCTCCACTAGATGGTGAACGAGGCGTAGCGAAATTTGCGTGGTCAGACGGAAAGCGAGCCTGATGGCCCGAGTCTCGCCTCGTAAAGTGAAGCATTAACTAAACTAAACTAAACATTCATATACGCTAATTAATGTTACATCATCCTCACCGAGATGTATAAAACCCGTAAAGATTTTCATATGTACCTTTATTATGAAATTGTAAATTTTACCCCATCACATTTATCATATACATATAAAAATATTTGATAACTTTTCATTTCCAATTTGGCAACGTCACAATGTCTTTTATTTTTCCAACTTTTCTCCGTAGGTTTTTGTGAGTCAGTCTTCAAGGAAACAAGTTTTTGACGTCCCAGCGTGGCCGATAGTGGGGAGCTCGCTCAGGCTTTGTCTTTCTCCCCCTTTCATTTCAGCCGCTTCCGCCCGTCTGTCACACTAGGCCACGACAAAGGACACAATATAATACAATAAAAGACAATATTTGTCACGCAGAAGCTTTCACAGCCCGGCAGGGGAAGACGCGGCGAGACAGTTTAATTGGCCGGCGAATCGCAGTTTTGCTTTCAGCGCCAAATTCCTGCTGAGCGTTGTATTTTATATAGTAAGGCTTTTTAATAATTTTCTATTCAATAAGTAAATATTGATTGTTCATGAGTCGATATATTCGTTCATATATCGAAAAATGTGAATTGGATAAAATAAACGAAATGAACAAAACAAAAATAAAAATTTGTTTCACTGAAAACGGAGACAGTGTTTTGGTGATTTTGAATTTCGCAGTCTATCAATTAGGTTGTGTTGCTTGGTTTTTTGGGTTCCTATAAGTCTATCGCTGAACCAAAAACATATACACCGGAACTACTGATGTGAAATATATGAACACAAACCAATGAATTATGTGGCTTTACATTTTTGATGACTTGGGGAAAATAACTTTTGAACATAGAGCAGTATTTTATTAAAACGTCCCATGCAATCAGTATGTCATCGCCTGTAATTGAGACATGTTAGAATTTTCCAACATATAAGATCATTAAATAACCGAGGTATATATTATCTATATTGATAGTAAATTACGAACGGTAAATTATGGTTCTCCGCATATGATTATTATTTAAACACGCTAATAATAATTGTTTACATATTTTTAAAAGTTGATTGATTTAATAATCCTTAATTACTTGAGTAATGTGAAAACCATAATTTTTCTTCAAATCATCGTTTCACGCGATACTCGTTATCGAAACTTTGGTGTTGTGAATGCTCGAAATCTGTTGATTCAGTTCACTCAAGTATAAAGGGGAGTAAAAACACAAAGAAGGAAAAAGAATGTCTATTTTGAGAAGTGCTTGATGTGTTAATGTAGTTTTTAATATAGACTTTATGGTTAAGTTTCATTCTAAAAATTTGAATAATGTGCAGACGTCGTTGTTTTCGGACGTGGCGTCTACGAATACTTTCCTGAATAGTCGAACACAAAAACACTTTGCATCTTTCCGGGCAAAACGCACTGACTCCGATGGCCCAGGGCAACAACTGTTGTCACTACAGCGTCTCTGACCGGGAGGTGCTAGAGTTCGAGTCTCCACGGTGCCGCATTTTCCACACAGCGCAGTCAATTCACCCGCTCTGTGGAGCAGAATTCTAGAGGCCGGCTGCTGTGATTGGTAGTTTTTCCGAATAGACCGTTCCATCTATCAATAACGAGTGAATGCCGCAGCCATACAACGCAATCGAATTTTCCATCCTCCTCCTTGGCCCTCCCCTCCCCCAAACGCGCAAAGCACACTTGTAGGTCGTCGCCGAATCTACCATTCTAATTGGGAAAGAAATACTGTCTCTATATTTAACATGCACTACACATACGGGACTAATGACGATAGTAGTTGACGCGCTCCAAAACAAAATAGTCAATCGAACAATCAACCCGCGAAATGTGAGATTGCGGAGTAGTTTCGTGTCGCCTTCTCGAACTGAGAGGGAACGGCGCAGAAAGCGCAATTCAGATCGTTAATCTGGAAGAGCTGTGTAATTTGAATAGAAGATACAAGTTGCGGATAGAAAAATGTGAAAAGAACCTGAGCTTCCTTTTTTATGAAATGCTTAAAGGAACGCCTTGCGTAGACAGAATCGCAAGTAAATCAGTAGTATTAAGCGTGGAACGTATGCAAGTTTTGTGAAAAATAAAAGCATTGACATTTTTTCGAGAACACTTGTTAGCATGAAGGAATCCTTAGAATTGTGAATGTAAAGAGAGAAAGAAAACTAAGTGAGGTTTCGAAGTCTTCTACTTAATCGATGTTTTTGCACAACCGAGTATAATGAGTACAGGAATGGTGAAGGGGATTTAATAATGTAATTCTTGTCTAAAATTTTGAGATATTGACCTTCGAGTTATGGAAGTTTCCTGTGTATGTGCATTCATGCTGAAAAGAATGTTTTCAAGGTTGAATTCCACATTCACTTTACAATAGATGTACGGATAGAATGTGGGAAAACTTAGTTTCAATAATTATGATGCAATTTTGAATTTTAATGGTTCGCCCAATCTCTCACTCTCACTCTCTCTCTCTCTCTCTCTCTCTCTCTCTCTCTTCCTTCTCTCTTCTCTACTCCCTCTCTCTCTCCTCCCTCTCTCTCTTCTCTCCTCCCTCTCTCTTCTCTCCTCCCTCTCTCTTCTCTCCTCTCTCTCTCCTCCCTCTCTTCTCTCGTCTCTCTCCTCTCTGTCCCATCTCTCTCCTCTCTCTCTCTCTCCCTCTCTCTCCTTTTTTTAAGCAAATGTTGTTTGGATAATCACTCTTTTCTATGAAAAACGTTGCTCGACCACATCCAGATGGTAGATAGCTTCAAGATACAATCACTTCCGTAGTGTGTCGCCAAACGCGAGTGTGGTAATCAGCGGCTGTCAAATGTCTCCGAATTACCCGTGAAAGTGTCTTAGAGAGTGGTGAAATTCGTACTAAATAGCGCGAAATCATTCTAGATTGCTGCATACGAAATATACTCGCCGGGGAGGACAGTTTTCGTAGGTATTTCAAACCCGCGGCGGAATGAGGACAGGTCCCGTTGTTCGTGCGAGGCACGTAATACCGCTTGCGTGGTAGAGCACCTACATCAACTCATGCCAGTAATGACATGTCAATGGATGAGGAATGCTTGTTATAGTATAATTATCAGTTGACAGGAACTTCAAATTGCTGGTACGTCAACCTTCTCTGTAACTATATCAGTAAAATCAGTGATGCAACATAATAAACAATAATACACTGTAATACTTCCAACACGTGTGTTGAGATCCATTACATTTTACGGAGAAAATATTCATTAGCGTAATTAATCATTTAAATTTGGTCTCAGGTGGTCCAAAAATGTGGCAGTTTCATTTGTCTGCAGTTACATTTCGTAAATGGATGATTTTCAATTTTGACGTTTGTGAATTTTTTGTGGAGAGTGGTGGATTTCTCAAGAAATTAATTAATACTAGGACTCGAGTACTGCCTAAAGAAGTAGAAGGAACATGTTTTTGGTTGAAATTCATTATGAGAGGTCATTTTATTGCATAATATGAATATTGCATTTCTTTGCATGGAACAGGTATGTACCTTTTCAACGTTTAAAGCGCTTTATATTTTTTTTAAATACACACATATATAAAGCAATGTAAGAAAATTAATACAGACAAAACGAAAGCACTGGTAAAACGTTTCCAACGAGACCGAAAGCACGCGACGGCCGTCTCTCGTGCGTGAACGAAAGACGAAGTTGGTCCGTTTCCCACCAGAGCCCGCTCCCGCTCCCGCACCCGCACTCGCGCCCACGTCCGGCGCGCCGAGCGAGCGCAGCGGGCGGGCGGGCGGGCGGAAGACAAGGACACGAGTGGCCCCCACAAAAACGCCTTCTCCGGAGCGGGAGATTTATAAACGCGAAATTAGGCGGCGCTGCGCGATGCGGGCGGAGACCGCAGGAGGAGGAGGCGGGCGGCATTCCACAGCGGAGACGAAGGCGTGGCCGCAAGATGGCGGCGTCCGAGCTTTGACAATTAACGGTCACCACACTGAAATGTGCAATTATTAATATTTTCATTGATTTTATATTCGACGGCGCGCTAACCACGCGTGTAATTATGGGTTCGTAACCACTCTTCTTTTTATACAGGAATGTAAGACAAAATTAATAGAACTTTTAAACACAACTGAAAAACATTTTTTATAATTATTAATTTGTAACAGTTTTATAGTTTGATAGAAACAAATTTTAAATACAGAATGCACAGAATTCTCTTCTCTCCATAGCACGTCACGTTTTAACTGTTTTTTTTACGTTAAATAAATAAATAAATAAATAAATAAATAAATAAATAAATAAATAAATAAATAAATAAATAAATAAATAGAAATTCGAACACTTGTTACTGCGAACGATATGGATAAATGTGTACGCGTTATAATCGCGTATTCTCGACTAATGTGTACACGTTAATTCGCGATTCTTTAATCTTATTATAATGCTTGGTACTGACGCCAAATCAATAACACGAACAAAAAGTGTTGTTTTCGAAAGAAACACATTCAGTGCCTGGCTGTTTTCTAAATTATAAAATTAAATAAAAAATAAAGAGATCTTCGTAGATAAATTACGTTGGATACAACGCCGTAATAATGTCCTAAGTCAGACTTACTTCATTAATAACTATTAGTGAATTATTTACGTCCTGTAAGTTTTCTAGGGATGTAGGTGTTAAATTAACAGCGAACTTTCGCTGCACCTGCTGCTAGCTTCTCTGACCCACGTTCACCATGCGTCGACCCCAGCCCTCCTCCCGCCTCAGGCTGCCGCTTGTTACTTCTGCATCATCGTAATTTCTTGGGACTACGTATTCTTCGTTATTAACCCCAGAGACAGGCTCTTGCTTCCTAAATCACTTCCCGTTTTTCAACCCACTTTCACCGCCACCTTCGCGACCGCTATCGCTCCAGGCGACTCCGCGATGCCTGAGCAGCTGCCGCCTGCCCTCACGAATTTCGTTCCCCATTTCAGGCTGCGACGAAAGTCTGTTACAAAAATGCGAAGAATTTATGGTGTGCTGAGAACAAGAAAATTATTGGGAAAATATTGTAAAGTTATTTAAACTTCACACAGAAGAAGTCGATGTCGGAACAAAAGCATTACGTATGACATGATCAAATTGTGTGATTGATATTTGCAAAGCATCGAGATATTTACGTGGAAACTACCTCTCGCGGGGCTCAATTAAGGTTGAAACTGTAGTGGAGAGTGGGCACTGATGTTTTGCATTAGTGTCAATTACATATTTATTTTAATCGTATAATAACACTATGGTAATAACTTATATTCGAAACTACGTACGTGGCTAAATAACACTTCCGGATCTGTTAGAGTCAGTCCTCACCCACGAAACGCATTTATCGGCCCAAACAGAATTGGTGGCACGAAGTGCAGCCGCCGGCGCTTCCCAAACCCAGTTCCCGCGCTCAGCAGCCTTCCCCCACCCGACCACCCGCACGCCGCTGCCCCGCCCCCCTCCCTGTGCCTCGCGCGTGGTGCCCGGCGGAGCCGCTCGGCGCGCCCGCCGTCCGCCGCCACCGCCACGCTGCCGCCGCCGCCGCCGGCGCTGCCTGCACCGCCTCCACCGCCACTCCACGCGCTCGCGCGCCGCCTCCGCGCAGCCGGGCACTGGGCCACTCGCTCTCGCCGGCGCTCGCCGCGTAGATGGCAGCAGCGAGCGGGGCCGCCGCGCCGCTCGGCCGCCCGCCTGCCAGGCGCACCGCGCCGCGCGCGCGCTCCGCTGTGACGTGCCGCCGCCGCCGTCGCATCTGTCGGCGACGAGCCCCGCTCGCTACGTCACGCTCGCGCGGGGGCCCCTGTGTGACGTCAGCCCGGCAACGTCACACCGCGCGCGCCGCCGGCCAACGTGGGCACTGCGCCGCGCTACAACGTGCGACGGCGGCGGTGGCGGCGTCGCGGCGCTCGTGCAGCCCGCCGCTCGCCCGCGCCAGCGCGTTGAATGGACGGCGTCGACGCGATGCGACGCTAGCGCGGCGCGCGGCGCGGGCCCGCACCTGCCCGCCCGCTCCAACAATCATGCTCCTCCCGTGCGTCGACGCTGCATGCTCGCGCTCCAAGTCGGCACCGTGTGGGGGATGCTGTGTGAATGTCATGGGTTTGGATGGGGAAGGCGATGCGTTTGGGGCAGGTGATGGTGATGAAATATAGACGACAACGTTCAGTTGTTTGGGAGTCATTTCGGTGTGATTGTTGCGTGAAGGCGAATCGTCGTTTACCGTTTTTCCTGTTTTCAGAGGACTGCATTCTCCTTTTGCTCCGTATTTCGTAGCATTGTTAGACAGTCCGTTCCAGCTAACGCGCACAGACGGCGTATCCCTTTAGGTTGGTGTTCTCACGTTCCGATCTCGGCATGTGAAGGTTTCTGTGTGAATGTTGTTGATCTGTGGAAGTGGTCATGTCGATGGCAGGTGGCGAAAGTGGATGGCATTCAGTTAAAGAGGCGTGGTTGCTATGACAAACCGAATTGACGTTTCAGGATGTTTCCCCTATGTGCAGTCCCGCGTTGTGTCGCTGATACTATTCCTAATGTAAAACTTGTGTTGTTCTCTAGAGTGTCCTAACTATGTTAATTTTACGTGTTGCCAACAATTTTCCCTACACATAGCCAAACAAATATAGTATAGCATTGTGAAACGCCATTTACATGCAATTTTATTTCCGAGTAATTGGTATTTGTGTCACAAATTTATTTGATGTTTTGCAAAATTTCTGGAATGTGATTCTAATTATGTAATCGCATACAGTGTTTGGACGCATATAATGTAATGTGACATGGGGTTTTGAGTATTCGAAGGTATTTCGTGATACGTGTATTTGTGAATTCGCACTATTGTAGAAGGCTATTATCGTGTGCTGACAGTTCTCCGTGAAACCACGTACTCTGTATAACAATGCACTTGTCAGACACCGTGTGATGGGTAGTTGTTTTGTGTAACTGAAATCGTGCGTGCACGCCCTAACGTTTGTAATTGGTGTGAAGTAGATAACCTCACCGTAATATACAATGAGCAGTAAATCGGCTTATACGACGCAGTAAATTGATCACTAGTTTTCCACGTATACTTCTGTAACAGGCTTGTATCGTGGCCACTGCCTTACAATAAATTTCTCCTGTCAGTTAGCAATTGCATGTATGGAATATTGTTCATTGAATTGCGAGCTCGTCATGCGCGAAGGACGAATGGTATGTTCAGGCCTGCCGAATTGTTTCTTCTCATCCGAAGGTCCAGCTATATAATTAGAAAAAACGATAAAAATTTGCGGAGAAAAGAATAGAATAATTAAAAACCCATATTATTCGTAACAATGCCTTCTTTACATAGTCACATTATTGAGAAAAAATGTTTTTTTGTTATATAGTGACGGGAAAGAAAATGGAAATGTGAATTGTACATTATGAAGTACACCCATTTCTACTCTCTACGATTTTTTAATATTAAAATGAAAAAAAGTTATTAACGCAGACATTCTCAATTCCATGTTTTAGAACTTTAATGCAGTTCTTTCTTAAAATGCTTGCTTCTCTGAGATTGCCTATTCTTTCTGTTACATTTAGTACCCATCTTTTCCGCTTACGGCAGGTCATATACTTGCTCCGTATCTACCTCGGCGTGCCGGTAATAACGCTTGAAAGGATATTGAACTCGTCCGCGCATTAATATAAGCCAGATCAAATGGAATGGCTATTCATTTCCGTAGATAATGCTTTGCGGAAGTTAAAGCTATTTGAACTGCGTTATGAGTTGGAACGAAGCTGGGACATTAGTACAGAGTTTCATTCTCATTGCGAGAGATGGCGCGTATCTGAGTGGGCGTGGGATTGACTCACTTTTTGGTAAATGCAATGTGAATGTGGTGCTGCTAAATGACGGGGTTTTGAATCATAATTGAGATAACAAAAGTTGCATTGCTCCGCCAAGCATTTCTGTAAATGATAATCGTATTAGTGCAAATTAAGATAGAAAATTACACTTTTCACTATACATAACGAAGATGATACGAAATTAATTTCGTATCATTTTCTGTACATACAATTTTCCCCTTTTCCAATTTCCATTTTCCCTTTTTTCACCACCCTTTTTTTCATGCTCGAAAACAGTGATGGATAGTCGGAAGAAACGTCATTTATTAAAGTGACATTGTATTACACAGTGTGTACTCTCGGCGATGTATTACAATAATATTACATTTGCACTTTCCGAGATTTTTTGCTTCGAAGCCAAGAAGTTTAAATTGTAAGGCGTATTGGAAACATTATAAATAAATGTTCACATTAACTTTCAGTAACTGGTCTTCAATTGTCAGGGCTCTAAATATGATTTGAATATCTCGTCTACTTCGAATATAATCGTGTACGACTTGCGGCAGAAAACAACACTCGTTTCATTGCACACTTAAGTGCTAAGCGACAACACGGCGTCTGGCAGTCCTCTTCACTTGTGAATTAAGCTGTCTTTTTTCAACGTAAAGAGAGAAAATAAAGACGTTTGACGTGTGACGTCAAATGCGATAAAAAAGATGAGAGGCGGCTTGCTTCATGATGTGTATTAATAGCAATAAAAGTTGCAAAAAACGAAAACGTGTTATATTAATATTGTTGATATCTGTACAAATGTACTTCTTGTACATTTGTATCGGTATTGTTGTGTAAAGGTATGAAGCCATTATGTGATGACGTATAGGTCGCATGTGTAGATAGTGCCGTTGTCGCACAATGCACGTGGAAATGGGAACTAAATTTAGCCTCGTGCGCTATGTTGTCAAAGGCGCAGTCCGTTTTGTTGATTCGAGTGGGAATGGTCGCACTTAAGTAAAAACGATTTTGCGATCGAACCGTGTGGCACTCGCTCCCTTCACTAGAACATTAGTTCAGCAGGAAATCTTTGTATTGCGTGAATAAGTGTCGTATGTTTGCTTGCGTCATTTTTGTACCCTAGTCCTTTGTTGCATCTTTGGCTCAACACATCTCACCAACCATACCGCGGCTGTATCCCCCAGAGAGCCTACTCGCTTTTCGAAATTTATTTTAATGTCATTCTTGAACGTGCCAGAGTATTTGGAAACGTTTAATGTCATTCGATTGTGTATTCTAGTAGTAGCTTTCGTAATTTTCAAGATTATAGCAAAATTGTATTAGAGCAAGAAGGCGACTCGTGGTATATTAGATTCGCACTGGGCAGAGACGTGTTGTATACGAATTGTTTGCTATCTCGTATTGAACTTTTCCTCCTTTTCCAATTTCCTGCATTGGTTGCTTCCCACCCTTCACTCAGCCCATTTCTCCCCTTCCCATCTGACCTTTCAGCCCACTCATATTGACTCTGCCCTTTCATCCCTCATCCTTTCCTTATATAGTCTTATGCTCTAATTCGTGTGACCTCTACTTCGAAATGTACTTCTTAGTTCGTCTATTTTCATAAATTGCATTCATTTCTTATTCATGTAGTGACATGGGGTTTTGTGTATGACTGAACGTGAACATGGCGCTAGAAATGCCACATGCAATTTATCCGGTCTTTTGGTATTCTGTGGATGTGTTGAATTAACGTTCGTTAAGAATACTTCCCTTTCGTGAAATGTAAGTGTATAACTTTGCACTTAGTGTTGAACTAGTTAGGCCAGTCAGTCAAGTGCACGCGCGTGAAGCCGTCTGCCGCTCCGCACCGTAAGTGGCCGCTTCCGATGCAAGCCGCCCGGGCAGCGCGCCACTTTCAAGCACCACGAGTGAGTGCTTGGCGCCAAGTTTGCGGTCAGTGTTCCAGGAACACAACGATGCCACCGTTAAAGGATCTCCATCATCGAGATGTGTTCGCCGCTTGCTTGTGTCTTTTCGAGGAACGCGCCCGTTCATCTACGGCTCGCCTGCCCAAAACCAGCCGCCTCGCCCAGCCCCCGTCCCGCTCCACCCCACCCCGCCCCCTTTCGTCTCACCCACCCCCACCGCACCCCGCTTCGTCTCGCCCCGTACCCCCCTCCAACCCACACTGCGTATTTCCACATTCCCTCGCCCTTGAATCCCTCACCATTTCACCCCTGAGGATCACACGTTACACTTTCCCCTTATCCCTCGCGGTCCTAGTTCGTTCTTTCGCCACACGCACCACCTAGCCCCATCCATTCCAGCGTCATCTCCGTAGTTACTACTGAGTACTATAATGTTCTGAGTAATATTAAGTTCTACTGAGTAGTACATTATATTATCTCTTTTCTGGTATATATTCACATGTTTTTTGCTTTTTTCCCCTCTCGTTTTCTCATATCATTCTTTCTCCGCTCTATTGTTTCCTTTTCTTTGCTTGCTTCTCATTTCTCTCTAATTTATCTTCACTCTTCCTTTATTTATCTTCCTACCCTTGTCGCTTATTTTTCTTCTCGTCCCTTCACATCTACAATCAGTTGTCTCTCTCTCTTTTTTTCCTATCTCGTATTTTCTCGTGTCTCTTACTTTTTTTGTTGCCCCATCCCTCATCTTATCACGTTTGTCCTTTCTCTTATCTTCACTCTTTTCTTTTCATTGCATTTTTCACTATGTAACCCTTTCACTACTGAATCATTTTGCGCGCGCGCGCGCGCACACACACACACACACACACACACACACACACACACACACACACACACACACACACATTGTACGTTGACTCCTAATAGTCCTGGGTTAATTTATTAAGGGATTAAGAGGACCGAAACATGACCGAACAATCGGTCCCCATAATATTATGGTAATATTGAACACTCGTTTTCAAAACGCAAATGAAAATGAACTATGATGTTAGCAGTTTAAAGAAAAGACAACAATATTTTAGAAATTATGAACGAAAATAAAATTTTATTCATGACTTTGACAACTGGCCAGCCTGTCCTGCGGGATAGGTAAGCACGCGTTTAGTCTGCTTATCTTTTTGTCCACCTCTCACTCCTATCGCGGCCCCGCTGCTTCCCAGCCGCCTATAGGCGCTATAGCGTATGGAGGTGCGCGCCGCGAGGAAGCGGAAATTGGCATTGTGCGCAAACAGGCTGAGAGGCGCCTTGTGGCCGCGCTGGCTTCCAGCCAGGGCGATTGGCCGCGGGCGAGGCCGAATTCTTCCCTGAGGGCGCCCAGGAAGCGCTCGCCCCCTCCCCCTCCGCCTCCCCCTCCACCTCGTCGGGGCCGCGCGCTTGCGCCTCAACACCTCAACACCCGAGCCAAAATTAAATCCTTCCACCATTCCCGGCGCCCGGGGACCCTCGCAAGTAATAGAGAAGTTTTTTGCTGTGACCGTTATTATGGCGTTCCATGGCGGTTAATTGGGGAATCAAAATTTAGCGACAACGCTGGGAGCCTATATGGTGTCATGTAAAAACATCCCAGCGATTCAGGTTGGGAATGGGCTAAAGGATCAAACACTAAAGTGTCCAGGCATGAAAAACAATGTAGCAATAAATACATACATATATTCCGAAACGGCTGTTACGTGACGCCACTGAACCATTCATACAAATACTTGGAAGTCTCATTCTATTGAAAATTAATTATTTAAGGATATTTTCCTCGTGGATAATATTAAACCTTGAGTCATGAGAGAGGGATACGATCTTCAAAAAGTTTAGGAAAGGTAATGTTAAAGAAAAGTATTTCATTATCGTATCAAATATTCCTTAGGGTGAAGTATGTACTAATTGTTCATAAGAGATGGACCGCATTTTACTTTGGTAAAGGTTACTTACATGTGTTAAATCACAATGCTTTTGTTTCCAGTAAAGAACGCAATTGGCTACATTTAATTCGCGTGTCAATGAACACCTATCGACAAACACTCGTTTTCCTTTTTAAGTTGTCCTCCCAGCTGA
This sequence comes from Teleogryllus occipitalis, assembly GCA_011170035.1. Lineage (NCBI taxonomy): Eukaryota > Metazoa > Arthropoda > Insecta > Orthoptera > Gryllidae > Teleogryllus > Teleogryllus occipitalis. Next base: position 422,680 of record BLKR01000640.1, on the reverse strand, counting down.
ATGTTCAATTGTCATTCTCAAGATTACTATTGTGTTCGTTAAACAGGTTCTTGCCTCCATGTCCTTCATTCTCATAAATGACTTGCACCTTCTTAATGTGTTGCAACTTGCATTCAACTAGTGTGACAACTTGTACGTTAAAACCCTTCTTATATTTTTTCCCCTTCTTCATGAAATTTTTTTATGGCACGTCTGAGAAAGTAAGTTTTTTACATTCTGCATATTACGTAAAGATTGTATCTAAGACTACAATGAAGTTAATTCCTGGAAAATAACACTACTTTTTCTGAAAGGTAAATTTACACGAGTAAGAAATTCCAAAGGGGGAAAGTGCACGAATTTAAAAATGACAATATAATGCGGGTGTGTTAGGAGATAATAAACGTTGAGAACATAATTTAAAATAAAGTTATTTCACTTCTCCTTAAGTAGGTTATTATTATTATTATTATTATTATTATTATTATTATTATTATTATTATTATTTACAAATAATTATTGAATTGACATATGTATTGTATACAACGAAACAAACGAACAACAACAAACATATTTAATACAAGAGCTTTTAATTCGAGATCAGCCGAATGTGGGGCGTAAAAGCACTGGTCATTCCGGTAGTTATCGGAGCCCTGGGATTTGTTCTGCAAAAGTTGCGTAAGAACTTTGCTAAATTCTCAGGTCATTCAAAAGACTGAAAAATCCACGCATTGGGAACAGCCCACATTTTGAGCCAAGTAGTGTAGACATCTACAGTTCCTAGATCTGCTCTTTAGGAACCTCGTCGCAACCCGGGCTATTCAACCAACTCATAACATCTTTAGTTGTGAATTAGAGGAATAATAATATTAATAATAATAATAATTATTATTATTTGGCGTTATTGGGTGGGTAGTCCGACTTCGCCGGCCAGCTACCAGTGTCCCCTATGCCTGGGCCTAGTTAAATTCCCATGCTTGGGGGTAAGAGATATGAGACGAACATGACGTATTCTCTTCACCGTAACTAGCAAGAATCGCCTGCTTGAGCTTTTCTTCGTCACACAGCTACAGAAACTGGGACGATTTTAAAGGAAAGCTACAACTCTATTTTTGCGTCGACCGTAATCGAACCCGGGACCACAGCACGGAAGCTAGTACGCTTCCCATGAGCTATCCCAGAAGATAATAATAATAATAATAATAATAATAATAATAATAATAATAATAATAATAATAATAATAATAATAATGGTGACGATGATGTGTAGGGTGACGAAAGGATCAGAATTGCGTATTCACCTTTTTAAAGATCTTTCCTCTTCCTCCATCTCTCGCGACCTTTGGGTGCGTGATGGGTGCTAGCGCGTTGGAAGCGCTGGCAGAAGAGCCTCCTCCCCCGCGCTTCCGATTTCTTGCTCGCCACCGTTGCGACGAAAAGACTCCTCCCCGCCCTTCCTGGCGCCGCCGCCGCCCGTAGCGCAGCGCAGCGGCTCCCTCCGGCGAGCAAAAAGAGGAGCGGAGCGGCCTGCCGCTGACGGAGGGGATGACGGCTGCGTCTTCTGCTTGTCGCCTCGCATCTCCTCGGGCTTCTATACTCGCTCGCTCGCTCGTCGCGCGAGGCATTCATATTCATTAGCTTGCAAGCCGTACACAAATTCCGAAGTTAGGGGCGGGAGTTCAGGAGTGGAAGGCATTAACATAGTTCACCCAACAGAGTATCTGCTCGTCAGAAGAATTCTCCGCCCACTTTTGAGAGGGCACGACTTACCACTGATAATTTGCGCATTTTTAATCCACTTCTTATTGGTTGTGTTCGAAAACTTTTGCCTGATGGCTTTGGACGATGTTCATCCGTGTTGAAGTATGAAATGTAGTAAAGGCAGATGGGCGAGTACAGGGCCTGGAATTGTCTGGAGGGAGAACCACGAGACACGGGGTCACTTGTTGCTCATGTGCAACGTCGAGAGGGTCATAACTTTGTTTACTCTATGTGGCGTATTTTCATTATAGGATTTGACACAGTTACAACAGTTGTGACCTCAAAGAGTTGTCAGCCTTATTTTCGGTCTTTGTTCTCGTGTCTGGATGTACTTAGCAGCCCAGTTGAATTATTTTCTACTTGTTGTAAATGAACATGTTTGCGTTTCCGTCTTTTCGTTTTCTTGGTATCGATAATTTTTTTCCTGTTGTGTCAGACGCCGTGGTTGATTTTGGAACCTCATAGACTTTGATAAATCTACTTCAGTCAGTAGGTGAAAGGTAGCATCACTTCAGTGACGACTACATCCCAAGACCAGACTCTCTTCATTAATATTCATTTCATTTAACATTAATATTCATTATATTATACATGCTTTCGTATGAATGTGGCATTGCTTTCTGTACATGACGGCACTATTAAGCACTGAAATCGTACGCCACTATATTCAGAGTTAACTCAAAATAGATTTAGAGCGTAATAAAATCAACATACGTAGAATAGTAAACTTGCTGTAGTAAATATTCATGTACATAAATTAAATACTGAAAGACGAATGACTGAAAATTCATCATATTATTCATACATTTCATATTGCCAACACTGAATGGTTTTTTTCCTCGGAATGGTATTTTAGTTGTTTGTGAGCCATGGCTGCCATCTTTGTACAGCAAAATGCAGTAAATCTTAATTACCGTAAGGATACCTATTGAAAATAAGTTTTACACACGAAATACTTGTAGTAACGTAAAACCAGCGAAAGAAGTTTCGCAAAATTATGAAGAACTTTCTAAAACCGAAACTAAAAATTTTATTCGATTACAGTTTCAGCAATATATTTCATAAGAAAAGACTATTTCGGTCGTACTATTGAAAGTTTTGTTTTGTAAAGATTTCGATTTGATGTCTTGCCAAAAAAAAAGTAAACCTTGGGTAAGTACTTCCGGTATAGAAAACTTCCCACTTGGCGTGTCGTCAGTGGAGGCGGCGGCAATGCCCTCGACGCGTCTTCGATGCGGGAGCCGCGACCGAAGCGATGCGATGGGGTAAAAATAGCGGCGCCTACAGCCGCTGCCCGCGCCGCCTCTGCTGACAGCCGCGAGATGAGCCTCGAACTGCGTTGCAGCAGCGCGGTGCGCGCTTTCTCACCGGCGATTCAGGCAATTCTGATCCTTTCGTCACCCTACGTCACATCATCACCATTATTATTATTATTATTATTATTATTATTATTATTATTATTATTATTATTATTATTATTATTATTATTATTATTATGCCTCTGGGATGGCTGATGGTCAGCGTACTAGCTTTCCGTGCTGTGGTCCCGGGTTCGATTTACGGTCGACGCAAAAATAGAGTTGTAGCTTTCCTTTAAAATTGTCCCAGTTTCTGTAGCTGTGTGACGAATAAAAGCTCAAGCAGGCGATTCTTGCTAGTTACGGTGAAGAGAATACGTCATGTTCGTCTCATATCTCTTACCCCCAAGCATGGGAATTTAACTAGGCCCAGGCATGGGGGATTTCAAGGAAACTATAGGTAATGGTAATTTTCATATTAAGCATGTCAGAATAAATCGTTTAGTTGTTATATAACTACATCATATTTTGTATAAAAGTACTAATATGTTACCGTCGTATTTTAATATCTTGTCCAGGAAGTTAAGATGTGGGTGTAAATGAATGCTCATGGATGACATAACTCCAGAAAAGCAACAAAACCAAAGTCATATGTTTATATAGTGTAAAAGTACTTATAGTGGGAAAGAGATGAAGAAAATTATGAATGAAATAAATGCATTTCTCAGTATTAACCGCAGTTCATTACACAGTGAGTCATGAAGCCTTTGTGCCTTCTGAAAATTGTGTGAGACATAAGAGTTTGTTTCATTATAAGTTACATAAATGTCATACATAAATAATATTTTTAACAATACAGAAAGTTATTTATTTTTATACACTACAAAATTTATTTATTATTATATATCAACTTTTTAACCGCATCCTTATAATTACTTTATCAAAAATGTTGTTTGCATTGAATAATGTACTTAAGAATTTTGATACTAATGCCACTGCAGTTATTGTGGTACCGTAAACTAGTCTTCTAGTGTTCTATGAACGATGATTCCTTATTAAATCTCATATCTCCCAAGTATTGTTAATGATATATTTGGATTTTTATTTTATTAATACAATGTTTTAAAATTATTTTAATAATAAGTTTAACACTTCATTAATTAATTTTTCTTAAAAAATTCCTGAGATATTTTTCAACATCGGTAAGAAATATTGCACTACACTGCACTATCGTGGTAGTGGCATGCTTTCTTTCTTACATCGGCATTTTATTTTTATCCTTGCTTCTGGTTCTTTTCTTTAAAGCACTGAAGAGGCATAGCAAAAATTGGACGACATACTTCACCTAGGAAGCGGATCCTCTGAAAAATAAAACTAGCAAGAATTTCAAACAGCATCTCTTCAAGATAGTATCTCCTGAAATAGTACCTCTCGACATGATTTAGATGAGTACATATAAAACAAGATGTCGTTTATAAACAGACGCACTCGCCTAATGAAATCTACTCCCATAAATACATTATGACACAAGAAACATTAACAATTATATCTAAAAAAAAGTCAAGTGTGATTACCTGTATACAAGTATGATTACTAATTATTCGACATGTGGTAGGTTATAAGACAGCTACTGTCGATTAATTTTGTATTCGTCCGGCTTTGGAAGTTTCAAACCAATACGTCTGGCAAACTTCTTGAAATTCCTCTACCAATTTATCAAATATCTTCCCCCAACACAATATCGAAATTCTTGACAGAGCACCGCATTCCTGGAGAAAACCGATAGCTGCTTACGCTTGGCCCACAGGGTCAGGAAGGCATTGGGAAAGCTTGCGGCAGCCGAGAGCACGTACGCGCGCGATAGAAAGTCCTTATTAAAGCACGCGGTGTATTACCGGGCTGTTGAAACGGCCCGCTCACGTGGGCCTGGAGGCGCGGTAATTGGCCGGGTGGGGGCGGCGGGGGGGCGGGCACGGAGGTCAACGACCGCGGGCGTCGCGACGCGCCGGGCCTTCGCGGCCCCAGCGACGCGGATTTGGGCGCCTGGGTGGCGCGAAACGCATCGACATGAGAGTGGAATGAATTTGGAAATCATCCGAAGGGAGCCGACCTGGATGGCCGAGGTGGCTAAGAGCGAGTACCGACTCAGCGCTTCGGTCCGAAGGGTCGCGGGTTCGAGTCCCGCCTTGGGCATGGCTGTTTGTCCCTTGACTTTGTGTGTGTGTTGTCGCGGAAGGCCTCGCGTTCTGCTGACCCCAGATCAGAGGAGCCCGCAAGTGAGATGGTGTCGAGTATGCGTCCCTTCGGGACGTAAAGGGCAACCGGCTGTCGGCTGGATAAAAGCCCTATGAGAAAAAAAAATCCGAAGGGATTTAGTGTGGTGCACAACTCTCGGGATGTACCAGACAGAGTAACATCAAAATCATCCAACGATTTCAGAACAAAGTGCTAAGAAATATCGTCGAAGCACCTTGGTATATAAGAAATAAAGATCTACATAAGGACCTGAAAGTTGGAGCAGTGGATAAAGAAATACAAAGGTTCGCGAGAAAACAGGAAGAAAGGCTGCACCAACACGACAATCCCGAAGCAATTCTTCTCCTGGACAACACTGACCTAGTGAGAAGACTGAAGAGAAAGAAACCTTTCGACACGGGAGTGGAATGAACTTGAAAATCATCCGAAGGGATTTAGTATGGTGCACAACTCTGGGGATGTACCAGACAGAGTAACATCGAAATCATCCAAAGATTTCAGAACGAAGTGCTAAGAAATATCGTCGAAGCACCTTGGTATATAAGAAATAAAGATCTACATAAGGACTTGAAAGTTGAAGCAGTGGATAAAGAAATACAAAGGTTCGCGAGAAAACACGAAGAAAGACTGCACCAACACGACAATCCCGAAGCAATTCTTCTCCTGGACGACACTGACCTAGTGAGAAGATTGAAGTGAAAGAATCCTTTCGAACTTGTGTAAAGTGAGGTGACAAAGTGTTTTAAAAACTAAGATCTAAAGTAACAGTGTAAATACCAGGGTATCTTCAAACACAAGAAAATGTGTTTTTAGATTCAATTTGAAAATAACAGGACGCTAATTGACTAGCTCTTCGAACAAATTTTATTTCGTAGTAGTTTAGGTCAAAAGAAAATTGCTTATTGGTTTATAAGACTAGATTGTAATGTTTATGAAAATAAAAAAAAATCAGAAGGGATTCGAAACATTTTTGTGGGTATGGGTAGAGGCGGATATACCGTTAGGTAGTTAAGCTTGAGGTCTTAGAGTCCAAGGGACTTCAAAAATTGTTGTACCGAATGGCAAATTTGCTAAAGTTTTTTAATGAAATACACACATTTACAATAAGTATAATTTTATGTATAAAGGATTGGTATCAATTTTTAAATTTATTAAATTTGAATAAAATTACTTTTTGAAGACATGTTTTAATTGTTTAATTAATTTTGAATAAAAAGGTTATAATCTTCAATCTCAAAACTCTTATTTGTGACAGTTAAGGGGGGCGGGCTCAAAAATATTTTAACTTGAGGCGTCGGAAAATGGTGAATCCGCCGCCGGATATGGGTGGGGCCTGAGCATCGAAACGGTTATGAGCTCTCGCACGGCTGGATAATTTTACACTTTCAGTGTATATCCTTATTAATTTTGTATTCTTATTTTAGCGTTGCACTTTTTTAAACGTTATTTTAAGTCTAATATATCACAAGCAGTCGAGGGAGAAATAAGTAAATGTGCCCCAGAGAGTTCACAGTTTTTAACTTTGTCTTTTACTTCGTACAGAGAAAGTTGTATAATACTGCAAGGAAAAGTGTCGATATTTTGACAATAATGTATTGTGGCCCTCTTTAAAAAAGTTTTTTTTTTCTCAAAGTATCTAATGAACTAATCATTAACGTGTTTTTTTCTCTCAATAACAAATTTACGTTGAAAATTGCTTTGTGAAATGTTTGGAGAAACGTGTGAAAGTCTTGTTTCAAGTTTCGTGCGTTGAAATATTGCATCCAAGTCATCAAATGTTCTAAACATTATTTATGTATGAAATTTTGTATCTATCACCGACGTAATGAAATATGAGCTTTTTACTCTTATTTATCTAGTTCCTATCTATTCTGTGTTCTACAAGATTGCCGTAAGCTCTGATTTAAGACATTCATTATCTTCTTCAGAATGTGTTAACTTTAATAGATCAAAACAAAGGCGCTGAACTTTAATCTGGTATTTGCAGATTGTTATTCCAAAGTTATGTTAATGCTTTTGAGATATTTGCTGACTGTTGAGTTGCAGTTGCCAGCAATGTTTTAATGATTCGTTGTTTGTCTAGTAAATTGTAAGTAAAATTCTAATTCGCATCAGTTCACATAGTACTAAATGTAATTTTGAATGTTATTTCATAAATAAATTATTTGAATAGTTCATTCATTGAAATTTATTGTTACTAATGTATTTTTAAATTTTAGATATATTCATTTTAAAGGAATGTGTGGCATTTTACGCAAACAATATAATTTAACAATAGCTCAATGCCAGCTTAAAAATAATGTTACTTGACAGCTAGTCATTAGTAAATATTACATTCATCCTACCCAGGAATTTAATTCTGGGTTATTCACCAAAATTTAAGTGTCCAAAAGTACATGGTGGACAGCTGCATTGTGGTTTGCGGTTTCGGCACTTACGATGTAAAGTCATGGGCACTACAACGCAATCGACTGAGAAAAAAGTGTTGTGGTCTATTTACATGGCGTTCTACTTGAAATGAAAACCTGTTGCCTATGAATGAGTTGACCCGTTAATATTAGATGATTATTTAAAATCTAATCTGCCCGTCGTGAAACCACATTTTGTTCACAGAATTGTTAATTGCACGTTTACGAATAATGTAGTATAGAATTTTATTGTAATTTCGTTGCAGCATACCGTATAAGGCCCTCGCGGAAAGCTCATTGGTCATCGTTCTCGCTTTACATGACGCGACCTCGGGTTCGAATCCCGGTCGGGCAAGGTTATAGTGTGCGTTTTCCTTACAATCTCTCAGTATATGTTGCTGTGTGACGATGAGAAAACTCACTTCTCAGGTTGAGAAGAGCAGAACACGGCTTAGAGATGCCTACGTGCTAACCACACGTACCTCGTATCACATGGCCGCAAGGCCAGGACATCGCTAGGCCCTTGACTTCGTCAGAGGCCCAAAGTACACACACAGTTATATATATAATTTATTTTGCAGTCACAAAATACAAGTGGCATGCTTAGCGGCAGCCGGGCTGGGTGAGGGTCAGAAGCACCTGGGCGTCGCCTCTATCCTCTTTCCCCCACCTTAACATCTCTTTTAAGTTAATCTACATACATACTACTGCATACTAGATGGGGAAGTCAATGATATAAGGACAAACTGGCCTAGCCGACCTCTTAGCCGGTTCGCAGGGAGTAATCCCCGCGGTTCGTCACCATCCCTTGGGCTATGGACCCGGGTAGGATCTACTTTCTGACGAAACAACTGCAAATTTACATCCGTGCCATCGAATTTACTGCGTGTAAAGTGTTTTTATGGTTAACGATAGTGCGGGCTAAATTTTCAAGAAGTGTGAAGGAGTGTTTATGTTGTATCGTACGAGAAAGAGTATCAGTGTCTGCGTGTAGATGTCGACCAATGTACGATTCGATTAGCCTCCGCCGCGAGGCGCCAAAGTACATTCATTCATACCGTGTAGGAGTTTCCCCACGCACACCGCGAGGTACCATTGTACTTGCTGTGTCAATCATTTGATTAACACGGTTGCCAGTCAACCACGGCGAGATACAACTTAATCTCCAGCCGGCGATTTCGCTATGGATTACCCTTTCACCTCCACTTCGCTCCTTCAAAACACCCCGCTCCACGCTCTTGTAACTCTATCGATCCCCGTCATCAAGATCTTTCCCTACCCCTCTCAAAATATTGTTGATTCTATGGTAACACTCCCCCAATGCCTCTGATAGACTCCGCTTCAATTTTCCCTGCAGTGTGCCTCCTAACCTGACCTTTCAATTTTTAGATCCTCCTCCGGCTTCGCACGCCATCCCTTGCCTTCCCATCCCCACTACTCCGCCGCTCCCTCGCCCATCCATTACATCCCCCCGGTCCCTCCCCTCCCACTCCACGCCGCTGCGCGCGCGCGTTTTGCAAATGCCGCCGCGCCAGCCACCCGTCGGGTTGACGCCGGCTCAGCCACGCCGGATTAACCCACATCGAGGCGCCCGCGGCCGCCAGCGCTGAATTAATGGCGCTTGGCGCCCACGCTTGCGAGCACGTGGTCGCGCCGTGCCGTACTCCTTCCTACACTCCACCACCACCACCACCATCCCGACCACCGCACCGGGAGGCGTGGCTCAGTGCATCAACTGATGTCACTGCAGTGCCTCTGACCGGGAAATCCTGGGTTCGAGGCCCGACGGCGGCAGGACTTTCGACACTAGCTTGTTAGCTAGATAGCTTGACACTAGCTTGTCAGCCTGTCGGAATTTATTCGCTGTCGGCCGGCTGCTCTAATCGGTAGTTTCCCGTGGTTTCTCCGATCAACACCAGGCGAATGCTGGAGTTGTAGCCTTACAAACGGGCCACGAACCGCGCTCGATCTTTCCTTCCTCTTTCTTGTCCTATCGTCACCCCTTTACACACACACACAATTACACTTACATGCAGCTACCACACTTACCGGGAGACCGGTCGGGGACTTGGAACTTGTCCCGGCTGGGGCGGTGCCCCGCTGGTGGGAGATACCTGGTTGAGGAAAACCCTGCTAGTCGACGTAGGTCGGTGCTGGATCTCGCCATCCAGTGGGGGAAGACCACCACCCACTCCCGATGAGAAAACATGCCCTACACTTACGGGACCAATGACCTGTAGTTGACGTGCTCGGAATCACTAATAATCAATCAATCAATGACCACCACAGCTATACCAACATCATCACCACTATACCACGACCACTACCAGCACCACTACCACTACGACCATTCTCGTTACCACCACCACCTCTACCCTACCATCACTACACCATGACCAATACCGCTACTCCCACCATTCCGCCTCGCATATCCTGCTGCCCCATCCGCCTGTTTTAGCTTTAAGGGCCTTGCTCCACCTCTCACTCCATCCCGTTCCTCTTCCCATGACCCTCTCCCCTAACGTCGCGCTCGCCCCATGTAATTTCTGGCCATATTTCCACCCTATTCCATCTCACCCCGCTTCCCCTCCCGCACTTTTCCAGCCGTTTCCTGCATCTTATCTCGTTCAGTCCACAGCTTACCGGAACACGTCCTGGACTCGACCCACCGCGCCTTGTCCTGTACCGCATACATTTCTGCCACCACGGTCGTCTCCGCGTTCCGCCGAAAGCCCTGCTTTTGCTTGCTCCTTGCTGTACCAGTCCTGCCTCGCGTCATTCCCACCCCATGCCATTTCCTGTCTCCCTCTCTGCGTTCTCCCTCCTGCCCACCTCGATCCACGCGCACGGCTTACCAGGCACGTCACTCCCAACTGCCCACTCTTTTTTATTTTTTAAAAATTTATTTTATTTTTAAAGATCATACATAGTTCGGTACATATAATACTTTACATATGTATTGATGGCTTACATTCTAAATTATCTAAAATTAAACTAAAAACTAATCTATTTCGGCAAATTTGGTTAGGAATGCCTGGTATTGATATATATTTTTAATCCGGTTCTATGAGTTTTCCGGAGTCTGAAGTTGTCTAGGTGTGAAATTTGAGGTATGGAGTGATAGGAACTGGGTTGAGAGATATGTCATATGGTGTTGTATGGAGTCAATTTGAAATTCTTTGTGTAGCTGTGAGTTTGAGACAAACCAAGGAGCATTTGTGATAGTTCTAACAAACTGGTTTTGGACTATTTGGAGCTTGTTTAGGTTTGTTCTTGCAGTGGAGATCCAAACTGGACAGGCGTAAAGGAGGAGTGGTCTAATGATACTTTTATAGATGGATAAATTGCCCACTCTACTCGCACTTCTGTCGTTGCCTCTATGAAGCGACACAACCAGCCACCGTCTGCTAATCGTGGGCACCCTCACCTTTATGAGTTAACGGGCTTTGCTCCTATTGTCAACAAAGGCTTTGTTGTTGTCTGGAGCTGCCACCAATTAAAGCGGATTGTTTATGGAATGTTTGGGGAGTGCAAATACAAAAGTCGTAGTTCCGGCATGCGGCTCTGGTACGGAGTTCAAACTTGATTAGCTTGACTGTCGACGTAAGGATAAGGTTATACTGATGCCTCACAAAGTGCTTAGCTGAAATTGTTTTGGCGTCTGGGTAGAATGGGAGATGAAAGGCCCGCCGAGACAGATTGGCACTCAAGGTCGGATACGAAGTGGCTGCCGAAATGGCTGAGTGAGACACACTTGGCAACGCAGAATGGAGATATTAAAAGAAAGAGGACTTACTAGTAAGTAGTTACTGTACTTACTATTAAAGCAAAGGCTTAAAGCATATGATCACTTTACATAAAGAGTTCTTAAGCAAAGCCTCTACTAAGTAGGATGAAGTATTAATGAAGTAGTCTACTTCATCAGAGTGAGAAAGATAAGCGAGAGTTGTCTAAAAATTTTCGTCCGAGAGTTGTAGAAAGTAAATTTCGATACTATCGGAAATTTCACGTACATGGTTTTTGTTGTACGGCTTGACTTCATTTTGTATTATAATGAAACTCTCGGTTCTAATGTGAAATTTAACCTATTTCGTGGAAATTATTTTGGACAATCGTTGATCGTTAAAGAGAGTAAGCAGAAACATCGAAGAAATGTAATTTTATGTCTTTTCATAAGCACTTGCTCTCGTGCTTTGCTTTTGCGCTAAACCTATTTCGCTATCTACATAGTGTTATCTATACATTAAGTTTATTCATAGAGTTATTGTGTTTTGGCGTCTCTTGTGTTTGTACTTTTACTTCAAATGTTGACTTTAACAGCTCTTGCTCCGTTCCTGCTACCCCGAAGTATTCATTCGCTGCGCGCCACATATACTTCATCTCATTTGCCTCCGCATTCGCAAAACAATCAAACGGTGAGAGAACAATCATCCCAACATCTTTGACCAGGTCCACGAAATCAATTTTGTACTCTTAGAAAAGTACTGGTATATAAAACAATGTTATTCTATCACTCAATCGACTAAGAATCAAACCGGCGCGCCATATGGACATCCTTTGGGGGGGGGGGAGTAACGCCCTTTTTTTTTTGGACCGCTTTATCTCCATTTCATTGCATCACTTCGTTCGTGGGCTGCAATAGTGGCACATCTAAAAAAATCAAGTCTTGAGATAAATGAGTTTGAAGTTATCACCTTGCTTTGAAATGCATCATTCTTGCTTTCACATTTCTGCTATGTATGCATAATTGGTGGAATATCGTACTAATAAAATATGATGCTGTTATTGCTGGAAGGAAGATCAATATGCAATTTTGGAGAGTGCATTAACTCAAAATTCGTAATGTTTGAATTGTGCCACTATTGCAGCCCACGAGCGACGTACTGTCCCCTATCATCTTCATCATTCTCTCTTCGAAGCCGTATGGTGGGTATCTCATCACTAGAGGCCGGATTTTTATGTAATTACATATTTTTTGTCTTTCTACTGACCGTTCTAAAAATTGTGATCTTGGCGAACCAGGGGAATCCTAACACAATATCAAAATCCTTCATTACATACTTTTACATATTTAGTACTAAATTGCATATTTTACAGATTTTGCTAATTTCACAAAATATTTTTTATTATAAATTTTCTTTAATTTTATTGCTTATGTTTTTGAAAAGAAGTATTTTTTAAAAGGGTACTTTTCCTACATTATTACTGCGAGCTGTCTACGCTACATGAATACGCGGTCGTATGTTATCACAGCCTAGCGCGACTGCTTCAGTAGTTTCTTCAGATTCTTTTGCTACTGACGGGAAAGTTGTATGATGCAAAGCGTGCATAAATTTGTGCTCTCCAAATGATTTTTAAAACGTTTGTATTATTGTTAAAATTTGTTTAGGAATTTTTTTAGAAATGTAATTTCGTATTATGTAAACGTTCGTTTTATAATTATTATTGTGTTTTAATATTACATGTTATATCCGATTTTACATATTTATTACATATTCTTACTGTTTTCATTACATAGTTATGTACATATTTTGACGTTTCATACTACATGTTTTTCCGGTCTCTACTTATCACCCCTGAAAGTTCGAGCGTTGCAGGCTTGTGTGTGCTTTTCCCGAATCCGCGCATCAATCGCTGGGTGTAAAAACAAATAACTGCGCTGCGCGGCGAGCAACTTTCTGTGGAGCAACGCGGAAAGAGGAGAACGCGAAGATGCTGGAGGGGAGGGATTGGCATGGGATGGGCGAAAAACGTGAAACAAGAGAACATCGCTCCGTGCAAGCACGCGAGGACCTTTAACAACACGTTTATGACGCCGTTTTCGCGATCGATAAAGGTTTAAAGCAGTCCGTCGCCTTATGCAGCTTGCTCGCACCCATCGCGTCGGCCCGCGCTGATGTAGAGGCGCTGAGGGATCGGATTTACCTCTAATAATTCACTAAAATGCAAAATTAGCTGTTGCTTGTGCGTTTTGCGTCTCAGAAAAAAAATCATACAAGTTTCGACGAAATGTCTTAAAAATTGTTTTTAAGTTTAAAATAATTGTTAAGTAGACTTCTGTACTAAAAAAGTTAATGAGAAAGAGATCAAATGACTTATGATTAGAAATATGAAACAATAATATATTAATCTGTTCTTCATATCTTGATAATTCCATTCTCGAATATCAACTACCTTTTTAAATTTATTTGTGGTATTTTCAAATAGGAACGTAGAAGAGGGTATTGCTTTGGTGATCCCTCCAGGCTTGTTTTCCGCCGCTCACTCAAAAAACGCGTTATTATATAGCTGCTTCTTCGTAATGCCTTCAGCTCCGTTTCTAATGCCTCAGAAAAGCCATTTTTTTACCTATTCCTGTAGGATTTCGCTGTTAAAATTTTCACAGCTTATTTTGATGTTTGGATTGTAACTTGATGTGATTGTGAAGCTGTTTGAAGTGTTTTACAGCGTGAATGTTTCTTGTGAGCATTGAGAAACTGTGCAAAGGACCTAGGAGGGCAAAAGTATGCACGTTTTCTTTGTTCTTAATCAATTTTGTTCCGTGTTCACTAAATGTGCTGGTATCTCCGCAGAAACAGAATGTCAGACGAGCGGTTGAGAACGTTTTAGTCTTTCCGAGACTATCATATTTTCTTGGCTACTCCTTTGAATTAGATTTTCGAAATTGGTACAAAAAAATGCGCATTTTTTAATTGTTCCTTTATATTTTTCCTGTTGGATTCATCGCCGTCCTTCACTCGGTTAAACTTTGTGTTAGCCATCCTCTTCTTTGGCAATGAAGCAGACAGCACCGCTATCCTGCAGAGTTGTTTCATTGAACCAAATGACCAGCAGTACCGTCTACTTAGGTCGTATTGTTTGAAGCTCATTCGGAAGGTTGGCTGTAAAACTCAAGCGCTTGCATCTCGCTCGTCTAAGCCACCGGTCAATCTTCATTGGAAGTGCTCCGGACATTGATTACAATTATTTTACTCCCTGAACAGATTTTGCGACGCGTACCCTCACGGACGACGCAAGAGCTCTGCCCCAGGTCGTCGTTAACCTCTGTTATTATTCTGAATGATAAACTGTACTTCTCTCCCGAGAAATTAGACGCGGATCTAACGAGAGGTTTATTTCTTCACCACTTCCCTATTGTAAACATACTATAGTATACATACGTATATATACGTCTGATATACGTCAACGTTACTTCCTTGAAAATGGCGTTCCTGAGAGAAACAAAAAACAAAAATGTTTGTAATTTTGTAATAATTGCAACTGTAAAGTGAATAATGATACTTTTGTGTTTCTTATACATTTTTTAAATGAGAACATCTGTGAGGATCAGCGACAGAGAGACGTGAATGAAATAAATTTGAATGAGATTGTGGAGAGAAAAGTAAGCTTATGAACCGTTTTTTTCATTTTACTAGAGGAGTCTCAATTTAGTTTCATAGTGTACCAGATATTTTCAATTGAAAATCTTGCTCGCAAAAATCTCTTGATATAAAAAATCATTTGCAATTCCTGTGGAGAGTGGTTTTATTTGCTTGTAATTCCACCGTATTTTATTTGTAGTAATAAAGTGAATAAGTCTGGCTTATGATTTTGAATATCTGAAAATGATTTTCAAATGTCTTCCAAATCTAAAATAAACTTATCTCTTGAATCCCCTAAAATGAAGCGTAATTCTTGTCAGTTAGGCCTGTCACCGTATCCCTTTCTTCACGATCCCCGCCGCTGAGGGGCAAAGTCTCCCGAGCGGAATACGTTCTTTGACACACGAGAAAAGAGCTCGGGAAATTTCTCTCGTCAGACGCTCCGAGGTCAGAGAACACCGCTCCTCCACTCGACTCCCTAACAGTAGCCGGGGCCCGCCCCGCCCATAAAACCTCCGTGCGTTTCCGGAGCGCAGCGTATTTCAAAGGCCTTTTCCCCCGCAGGGCGGACCCCGGCGCCAATTACCAGCAAACGGCGGCGTTACACAACACACCGCGCGTATCCTGCTAGTTAGCTCTCCATTTAGACGCGGCCGCCGAGGTGGCCTGGCCGAGCGCGGTGGCGGGAGGGGCGGGACGACCGCACGTGGCTGGGAGGAGGGGTGGGCGGGGCGGAGGCGGAGGCGGGGGCGTAAGGGCGGTGATCAGTCAACGTCGTGTTGAGCGGCCGGGCGCCAGAGGGGAGGCCAGGGCGGTCACCAAGGGCGAGAGGGCGACGCTAAGCGAATTATTTGAGAGGTATCAGTGCGACGGGGTGAAGGACGCGGTGAAACATTTTCGCGAACGCGTGAAAATGCTCTCCCATCTGCGCGATGAACGTATTTAAAAGATTTTTAAATTCGTGGGTGAAATATAATTTTTGTTGGAATTTATAAATCTTTGACGAAGTATTCGGCTGTCAGATTTTGTAGATAACCTGAAAAACAAGAAAAAGAATCGTGGGTTTGGAATCGAATAGTAACATTAATTGCGAATAAACGCTGACATGCCACCTGTGAACTGATGGTATCGATTTTTAGAGGAATGTTCAAAGAAAATGAGTTGGATTAAAAATTTTCCAAAGAATGAAGTCGTATAACATGAATAGTTTTCCCTCTATGCAAATCATCTTGCCGTTTCTTTCCTCAAAACAAAATGACGAATAGGTCTGTTTATGGAAATGATTTACAGAGATTGAATGACCAAAATTGTCGTTTGATCCCTGTTCTTATCGTATTACATTATTCTGATGGGAATCAATTTTGTGTTCA
Source organism: Teleogryllus occipitalis (assembly GCA_011170035.1). Classification (NCBI taxonomy): domain Eukaryota; kingdom Metazoa; phylum Arthropoda; class Insecta; order Orthoptera; family Gryllidae; genus Teleogryllus; species Teleogryllus occipitalis. The sequence continues at coordinate 406,247 of BLKR01000640.1, read as the reverse complement.
AACTCATTATAAATGATTACGTGGTAACAATCCAAACTTTTAGGCATTCAAAAATTGTTTTGTCTTTGAGAATAGGTAGCAAACTGATGCTTGTACATTAAATTCGTTAATCAGAAAAAATAAATAAAACATATGAAACATTTCGTAGAAAGGCTTGTTAGTTTATCATTCTTTTTACAGTGTATGGCTTCTTTTGTGAAATGTCCGGCATAAGGCCCTTTTAATAATCAGTAGAAAATATTGAAACTGATTTAAAAAGCAAGCACCTAAACAAATTACTTCATATAAGCGTTGTATTTCTTTAATTTCCTTATTATAACTATTATGTTTATTATTCTATGAACTTGCACAATAATCCAGTTTCCTACACACGCACACACAGAGATGGCTTTCGAAAATCCTTTGGCTTTCAGAAGAAAATCACCTCTAAACAAACTTCTTCCAAACAACCTTATTCAACCAATGTAAAAAAGTAGAATGGCGTAATTTATTGAAGGTGTGCGAAAGTTGGCAGTTTCCCACGAAGGTGGAATTTTGCGTCTTAAAATTTGCAGTGCGATCGCCACGGCTGTCAGCGGAAGTCTTCAGAAGCAGCGGCGTGCGCCGGTGCGGGGACAGGTGACATGCCGCATGGCCGTCTCGGGCGAGGAATGCGCGCCGGCTTGCCAGGACGGCCGCGTCACCACGCTCGCACTTGGCGGACCCTGACACGTCTCTTACAACGCTCCCTTGTTGCTCGTGCAAGACATCACAATTTGTTTAGGCTTGATATTTCAGCGGTAAGGTAGGCGACGATTGACGATTTTGATGTAGAATATATGATGCGAAAACTGATGGAAACGTACGAGAAAGCAGGACTGAAGATCAATTTTTCCAAAACAAAATATCTGGTGGTAGGAGAAAATGCAGGCTGCAGCATTCCAATAAATGGAGAGCAGATAGAAGCATGTGAGGAACTTAAATATTTAGGAGGAATCATCAGTAAAGAAGGAGACTCCAAAAAAGACACTATCTCAAAGATCACGCAAATGAGACAAGTCACTCGAAAGTTAAACTCTCTACTTTGGGGAAATGAAATATCCAGATCAACTAAGAAAAGGCTGTTTGAAACCATCGTACAAAATGTAGTGCTGTATGGATCAGAAATGTGGGAAATAAGAAAACGAGAAAAAACAAATTAAAAAGCCTGCAAATGGATTTCATGAGAAGAAGTTGTAGTGTCTAAAATGGACCATGTAAGAAATGATGAAATTTTGAAATGAATGCAAATACAGAAATCGATTTTAGAGGAAATGGAAACACGAAGATTAAAATGGTTTGGTCACGTGAAAAGGCTCGGTTATGAGAGATGACCCAGAAATATCTCTGAGTGGCTCTCCTTAGACAGAAGAAAAAGAGGTAGACCCAGATAATAATGGCGAAAGCAAGTTATGAAGGACATGCAGAAAAGAGGCCTTGAAGAAGACGATTGGAATGATAGAGAGGCATGGAGATTGGGATGCGAGAGACGGCCCCAGGAGCTGTAGACAACTCGCAAGAAGAAAGATTTCAGCGGTTATTTTATTCGAATATACAAATTGTTATGCGTACATATATAATAAGGAATGTGATTGACATAATTTTAAAAATATTTTAACCCAAAAAATCCTCTCCCTTTTGGAAGGGATGTAAAGTCGACTGTCGCATGTCGTGAATTTGCAGCATGTAACGTTTATTAATCCCCCTAGTAATACCTTCGTTCGAAACCAAGAGAGGATATCATTTTGAGACACTGCATGGCATTCAATACCAGGAAGGATCGAAACAAAATTCGTGACTGTTTCGTGATCGTAAAAAAATTCGTGATATCGTTCGATTTCTAATGGTAACGTCTTTAAATGCAAAACGCCACACAACATTACAAAATTTAATTAGATTATTAAAATAGCTGTCTGGACATGATTATATTCTTCCTAGTTGCTTCTCGCTCTCTCTTCCCTTCTGGCGATTACACCAGTGGGAAGAACGAAATCTGCAATTATGTTTTCAGTGCTGTCATTTCAAGATTCAAAAGGAAGTTCACAATACCATTTCGCAGAGACAGGTAAAATATATTCATAGTCGTCAACCGGATGGTCATGTGAGATCAAGATTACAAAGCAAAGGTAGTTTTCTTCCACGTGAGTGCCAATGTAAAATTTAAAGTTAGAATAAAAATGTGAAACATTTAATTAATAATTTTTTACACTACTTTTAAATGCTGATTTTTTTATGTGTCCTGTGTTTTGCCCTCTACTTTATCCAGAATAAATTCCTTTTTTGCATGCCTGTTTCAGTAGCAAATGTTTTCGGTAGCAAGTCTTTTTGCCTGCCTATTTTAGGTAAAATACATGCCTGAACGTCTGGGCTCTAGCAATGAGTATTCGCTGCAATCTCTTGAAGGTCCGCAAAGAACACAAAGCTCCTCCCCGAGACAGAGGGGAGCGTAATCCCGTCCCGCGCTGGGAGCACTTCGCCGACAGAGTGATGTCCCGTGAGCGCGGGACCCTCCCGCCGCCGCGCCGCCCTTTGGAGAGTGGCTTCCGAGGCCCGCGGGCGCGATCGGCCGACGACCCTGCGCTAAAAATAATGGCACGCGCCCGCCTCTGGATCCTCTCCCCGATGCCGACGGAGCTCACCGTCGCAATGCGATGATACTCCTCCAACAGGCATCCAGAGCGAAGTGACGGACGCTAAAACATAAAAAAATTAATAAATAAATATAACAATACTTGATAAATAATCTATACTTATAAACCTGAATACAACGACGTGTAACCGAAATCGATACCACAAAAGTAGCATAAGAATAGACATAAAATTTTTACTAGCTCTTTTTCAGGATTGTTGCAGTGTCCTTGCAAAGTTTGGCAAAGGATAACACAACCCAAATGCGGAAAATAAATAATTTAAATAATGTTTGTAGATGTACCGCGACCATTTTTCGCTTCTCGCTTAGAGCACGTGGTTCTTAAGATATTCCGCCAGAGCCCAGTAGTGCTGCAGCAAAACTGGTATCTAATTTATTCGCTAGAGGTCAGTAGCGGTGCATAATTTTAGAAAAAATTTCATCTAATAGCAATGTGTTGTAAAATGAAAGAAAATTATAGTATTTTATTAAAATTTGAACCAGTTACGTTAAAAATAATAATATTAAACACTGTGGTTTGTATAAACTTGATATTTTCCCTCATTCGCAAGGACTGAATATGAAGAAAGCCCGGCCAACGTCGGATATTTTGCTAGTTTCATAAAAGGTAAAAATGACGAAATGAAAAAGTCGTACTAGGTAGGACATGAAGCAGGACCTGTAGCGGGCAGGCCCCCGTTATACCAGGCGCGCCGGGACTGAGAGTGGTGCCTGCGTGACTAATTGAACAAAGATCGAAATAGAAGGCGTGCTTATTACACTGGGTCTGACGTCAGATGTAACATCGTTTATAAAGAATTGTAATGAAACACAATAACAAGTTTATCATTCTTAATAAAAATAATATTATGTTGTTGATTTGAATTGTAAGATTTTAATAAAACCTAAAGGTTGTTTCCGAGCCCCGGAATTTCCGCGATTTCCCAACCAAAACCCTCCTTGCTTTGACTGTTAATGACATTGAATAGGCTAACTGTCGGCCCAAGAGCTTACAGCGGAATAGCATGACCGTACTCTGGGGTTTTGAGATGTGCGAGATCAAATTGTGAGATGAGCGCCTTGTTTAGAGAAAATGTTATAGATGTGCGATGTCAATGCTTGCCTAACCTTAACCGGTCATTCCTACCTGTTATTCTTTCTTTAAGGGGTGATTCAAATCTGATAGCAACCCAAACATTTTTCGAACCATATAAGACATCGAAATGATGTTTTTGGCATTCGATACCACGTAGGGGCGCACATGAGAAAAGGTTTTCAACACATGGCACTTGGCGGGTTTATTTTGTTTTTCAAATGGAAAAAAATAGAATGCAATTTCATTGACAATCACAAGTAAAAAAATACCAACAATTACAATTTATAACATTCTTATATTGTATCATTTTCTCCTTTCTTAAAATTTGCTGTCTCTTGTGGTCGTATTAAGTTCATCAAAGTGCTTTCCGCTTTAAACAACAATTCCGTGTTTTACTTGCATGAAGATGTGCTCATACTGGAACGGCAAGTGTTAAAAATAGTAGTTCGTACGTGGTGTGAAGTAGTCATCATAAATATGAAGCGTACAGTATATGAAGCAACTTAAATTCTCTCTCTGAAGTCAGCAGTGGAATTTGCCCTTTCGAATTTTCAGTCTCGTGCCAATTATTCTCAAGTTATTCCCTAGCTCGTTCCCACGTGTAATTTGACAAGCATTCGACGTCTTGACTGGCGATTCATTTCGCCTTCTTGACAGTGCTGGATGGCTTCCTCGTTTTTCTCAGTCGTGCTTCTGAAGCCATATAGCTTTCGAAAAATCCAATTTTATCTCTTCCATTATTTTCGTTCGGCTGAATCCTCAGACAATGCCTTCGCCGGAGCGTCAGTAATAAAGCGCTGTCGTGAACCACTTGCCGACCGGAATTCTTTCAGTATTTTATCCAGATTTTCGAGTCGCCGCAGTTAGAGGTGTGACGGCCGGCAGGAACGTCGGAAGTGCGAGTCGGAGAGATCGGAAGCGCTCTCTTTTTGCCCCATAGGACATGGGAAAGTCGCCCCCTAGAAATGACCGAGGCATTATAAAATATTTATAGAAAAATTAATAGTAATAATACAGTAGAGTCGTGATAATCTGAGGGAATTGGACCTGATAGTACTTCGGATTACACGAAAAAAAGGAACATTCATAACGGAATTTTCTACTGCAGTGTAAATGGAAGTCATGTTCAATGTGCAGACACTATAATATTCTAGTTTCTCTTTAATAGAAACAAATTTTCTCTTGGCCTTTCCACTCATTTTTGCGAAAGATACTTACGAAAGAACAAGAAAATCAAGATTCAAATTATATTAGGCCTATTGAAGTAAAGCACTGTACTATGAACAACACAAATGAGCGCGAACCGGGCATAAAGATGTAGCAGCTTGACGCTGGCACCGAACGCCGCACACGTGACGTTCGACGCAGAGCCAGAGCCAGAATCATCTCTAGATTATCGCCGCTTGTTTACTTGTTTGGATTACTTGGCGCACATCAGGTCTTTTTTTTTTTTCCATCTCGGATTGCACAGAAGATTCTAAAAGTTCAGATTACAAGTCACTTAATTGTCAACTGTAAGCATATTTCCAATTTGAACCGGGAGCGGTGGCACAGTGCATTAACAGATGTCACTGCAGTGCCTCTGACCGGGAGGCGCTAGGTCCGAGTCCCGACGGCGGCAGGATTTTCGACACTCGCTTGTCAGCTAGGTCGAATTCAGTCGCTGTCTGGAGGAGAATTCTAGCGGTCGGCTGCTCTGATCGGTAGTTTTCCGTGGTTTCTCCGATCAACACCAGGCGAATGCCGGAGCAGTACCTTAACAAACGGGTCACGGACCGCGCGCGATCTTTTCTCCCTCTTCCTTATCCTATCCTCACCCCTTACACATACACTTACACTAACATGCTCTACACTCCCACATATACTGGGAGACCGGTACTTGGAACTTGCCCCGGCTGGGGCGAGATATCTGGTTTACCTAATATCTTACCTAGTATAAACTCAATGTTCCCTCCCCCTTAGTGAAAATACTTGCGACGTCCGCCCCTCGTCACAGATCGGTTAGTCGATTTCTCGCGTTCGGCGCGATGGAAACTGTTTCTCTCTGCGCCGACGTCTTGTCACTAACTTGGTTACAAATGTTGGCTGAAAACTTGTTTTTCTCTTGAACAGTGAAGACAATTTATATCTGGAGTAGTGCTAAAAAGTGGTTTGGATTATACAGTAGTACTTGTTTTCACTAAGTGCTTCTTGATTCTAGAAAGTTTCTAGTGAAGCGAGCCAGCATTGTTGTTTAATGATCCCACTGTCGTGTTCTTGACATTACTTATTTTCAATAGGTTTATTTAAATGAATGTTCTTGATAACTATGTTTGTTACTTGCATTTAAGATGGACCAACTCTATAAATCAGTAGTGGATTTATTCATTATATTTGAGCTACTTGTAGTTCCTGCCTGTTTACGCCCTGATAAATATTATCTTAAAAATATACTCTTCTAACTAAGCTGAAGATGTTTCCCGTATCGTGGGATTATATTCTCCACAATAATATTGGACAACCAGCTTAAGCACGCGAGGATGCCAATAGTGAAACTCTTTTCTGAACTATTTCATGTATTTCAAACCATCGATTTCTGATTTTTTGAAAGATAAGGCAACAAGTGAGGATACAAATACGTGATTGATGTAACGAGTGAAACGGCGGCTAGAATTCTCCAGACAGCAACTGAACTCGACTCAACTACGGAAAACTCTCGATCAGAGCAGACAGCCTCAAGAATTCTCCTCCAGACAGCGGCGGAATTCAACTATAGCTCTATAACTAGTGTAAAAAATTCTGCCACCGTCGGGACTCGAACCCTAGAATCTCCCAGTCAGAGATACTGCTTTTCACATCAATTGATTTCCTGAGCCTTCGGAGTCGGTGCATTTTAGGGGGAGTTTTAATACCTACAAAGGAGATTGCATCCATTTTCTCTCAGCAAGAATAAATTGCCTCTGTTTATGGCCGTATCTTTCCAAAATATTCTGAAAGAATTCTAGGAAAACATTTTTGTGGAGATTTTAAGGCACCTCCAGTGCTGAAACGCTGTAGATTACTACACTGCGTTTCTGGCTTAACGAAGATACATCGCACATGATTATTTATGTTAACGATAGCTTCGTGTTTAACTATAGTGAAACACGAAATAAAAAAAATCTGTCGATACTAGTAACGCTCAGGTTTTGGGGATAGACTATCCAGATAACTTTATTGTGTTTAAAATTTATTTTTAACACAAATTTGCAAGGCACAAATAAAAATTGATGAAATGAAAGTACCTGCCACTGGAGGCGCCAGCTAAGCTAGGGTAATTGTAATTTGCTTCCTCTTACCCGTTGTGTTGTAAGAATTCGTGCTTTCTGGGTCGTTGACACCGAAAAATTGATTGTCTGAAAAATGTTTGTTCATCGCTCTTGACAGTCTGTGGCCCTCAAGGGTTCAAAGGATTTTCTCCAAAATTGTTATTCCCCGATCGAACTGACCGTAAGCGGGACTCAGCAAATTTGAAACGCATGTTTGATTTTACTTTACGTGGTACATGTAGAGGGTACTTTACATGAAGCGTTAATATCTTTTTCAATTTTGTTTCAAAAATAGCTCCAACTTTTTGGATTATTTTTCCTTATGGTGGTGGTACTGTTGCATTAACAATTTGAACTTTGTCCCAGAATTAAGTAGTGCGAATTCGTAACTAATTATTAGAGTTAATCAGTGGCTTTGATTTTCTCATTTTGTTAAATCTCTTTAATTGGAGAGAATGTCTTTGATTTCTTACTATTAATATACAGGGGATAATAACAAGACATTGCCATTTTAAATGCTTTCTTCTACACATGGATGATTAAGTAATAATAAATTCTTATCTCGAATATTTACTAGATTTTAGATCCAGACAAATTTGCGAGATCCCTAGAACGACCACTACAAGGGAGTGGCCATTGCGAAAAACGCACGAATGTAGTTGACGAAAAATCTACTTTCAAAAAGGAAGGTGAACCCGCAAACACGCTGTTAAAACCTTCTCATCACATCATTCGTTCCCTAATTAATCACTACCACATCATCATCATCATCACCTAACCGTGACGGTGAGATAACAATACCCTAATTTCTTAAAACGTGTATCGCAGAGTAATGAGAATTTCGAGGTGTGTCGCCAGTTGAAGGTTGGGAATCCACGGCCCTCTGTGACCCGGCGCCTGATGGCGGGGGCGGCGGCGCGGGTGGCCGTGGCAGCAGCAGCAGCAGCGGTGCGGCCGGGGAAGCATCTGAGCGGATTTATTGGATTGTCCGCCTCGCGCACGAGACTCGCGGCACACAATAGCATAGAGGCTGGCATTTACGACCTATAACCGATGCCCGCGCTGGTTTTATTTTGATTGAACCTTTGCGGTGCACCCGATGGAGAGGAGCGGTGTACCGACGGCGTCCGCAGAGCGCTCTGGAATGCTTTTCATTTCCGCTGTTGCCAACCGCCGGCGGGGGAAAAAAATCAGGACCTATAGAATTTATGCAGGTGATTTTTAATGCAAAACCGCTTTGTGCGGTTCGTATGAAAAATGTAAAAATGTGTATTATTTTAAAGAGAATGTTTTCATCTTTGCTGTGGGAAAACCAGTTGACCGCTGTGTTTTATTTGTTCTTCATGCTCATTGTCATGTTGCATTTCAGTAGAAATATATATTATATATTTTTATAGAACGTCTTGTAGTATATTGTTATATTGGCGTTACAGTGTGTATTGTTATATGAAAATGTTATGATTCGAACAGGTAGGTTGTATTAGTTCAAAACGAATCGATGTTTGGAAAAATAACATTATCAAATATGTGTAATCATTTTCAGTGTGAATAAGAGCAAACTGATTCATTTTCACAATATGCATTAAAATATTCCACTGTTTCGTGTAAGCGTAACATCAATACGAATTGGCATGCTTTGTTCCGCGTATTTCAATGTTACAATTCCACCAAAATGTCCAAGCAAGTTTAAAAAAGGAACCTCCCACATAACATGTGACCTCCATCGTTTAATGCACGTGGCTTTGTACCAACCGCTCTTTCTTTTGTTCCAGGTAAGCCGGGCGGCCGCACGTGCGCAGCGGGTCGTGCGCAGCTGCGAAATGTAGGTCAGTTACGAGTCCATCTCGCCCGGCCACTCGCGCATTCATAAATCCGGCGAGATGAATTGCATGTTATTTCCATTTTCGCGCTCGCGTCGCATCGGAGCCGGGCTCTCTGCCCAGCCCCTCGGCGTAAGCGCTGTCGGGTAAACGGGAGCGAATTGCCTCTACAGCGCGGCGCGGCGCTCGGTGGGAGGGTACGGGGCGGGGCGGGGCGGAGCGGAAGGGGCGTGGCGCGGCGGAGGGGGCCGGGGCGGGGCGGGGCTGGGGGGTGGGACGGGACGGGACGGGGCGGGGCGGGGCGGGACGGGGCGACACACGGGCAGTCAAATTAGCGGTCGCAACGCGTCGCGGCAACGGCGTTCCGATCGCGTCACGTTCGCTGTCCTTGCCCACGCCGCCATCCTTTGCACTGCGCCCCTGCCGGCACCATGGCGAAGCTCTTCTCTGCGAGTCTACATCTCTGGGTCTTTTGGAAACCTATGCGACACCCACACACAAAATTGGATCTAATAGAAATTATTGTACCTAGAAATAATATTATCAAAAATAATAGCTATGAAGGATTTAAGATTGAGATGAAAACCAAAAGGACTTTTAACAACCTTTCTTAACTGATTGTATCATACCTATACATTACAAGAGTAAGACAAAATGAACGTTAAATGGAGCATTTGTTCAGAGTTGTACCTTGAACTGGTATCCGTGCTTCTCCTTGTACTCCCGGTACGGGATGCAATCGGGCTATGCCTTTTTGAGGAGGAAAGTAAACGGTTTAGGAAACGTTAATGCTGGATGCAAAAGAGATATCCGACCACTACATTACGGCTCAGCCCCCGGCTATACTTCGATTTAAATAGAGTGACTTCGGACATTTGATCAGCAGAATGTGGTTATCCAAACGGAAGTTTCGTTACGACTTAATTTTTGGTATTGAAGCTTCCGAATGGATGACCGCGTCCCAACTAATCGAACGTCAGTATATACTCACAAGTACACGGACAGGCAGTTTCTCGGCTCGGGAACTTCCTCAATTAGGCCTGGGCTGGGCCACTGTGGCAGGTGAGAGCTACTAGTTTTCCAGGTTAGCACCGGAGTCGAATAAAGCGCCATTCACAATACTCTGAGACAAACCCCTTCTCTTTGCCCCGAGTATCGGACCACTGGCACGATGAAGCCAAGTGCCCAACTGGGACTACGGTCCGAGAGGCTCGGGGCGCCCAACCCGGCTCCTCACTGCCTCCACCTTGAAGCTGTGGACGTGAGTAACGCCGGAATCTAGGTAACCTGACAGGGGAATTCATGCTCCCCGTCGGACTCTTATACGTGGGTTTGACATCCGCCGCCGACTGCACAGAGGATGCCAACTAACGAACCCCAAGCTCAATCCCGCCCAAAGGTCGGTGGCGAACCACCTCGTCACTGCCTCCACCTGGAAGCTAACGACGCACAGTGTGTAATTTTGGCAATCTAGGTGGACTTAATTCAGAAACTACAAAAGTATGGATTGTTTACTGTTCTAGCTAACATATATTGAAAATAAATGATAATTCTCATACATGGAACAAGTTTTGTTAAAATATTTTGACTACAACTATTTTTTTTGCAATAATAAATAATCGCGCATTTCACGACTTGACACAAAAACGCCAATAAAACTTAAAATAATGTATATACAGTAAATAAATGTAACTAATTATTTTCAGTACTAATTTTTAATATTTCAAGAAGAAAATAAAAATATAGATCAGCCACTATGGAAACAAATTAAAGAATTAGAGTAAAAGAGAATTATTACATGCTAGTACTATGTTCAGTCGCCATCCGATGAATCCTCGGATGAGGTGATGCCATGTACTTCTTCAGGGTCTTGTTGATCAATGTCTAGCAAATTAACAATTTCTTGATTGTATTTCTTCTTTTTTGGTTTTGGAGATCCCTGTAGACTTGCAATGTATGGATTCGATGTAATGAGAAGCCTGTTCATGAGATCAGTGTTTGTGTCTTTTCTTGATGTTTTCTTTGTAAATAGTTCCCTGAACTTCCTGTTTTTATTTCTTGCTTCCAGAGCTTCTTCAGATAGCTGTCCAATAGGTAGAATGCAACTATCAACTATGTCGCTTCTGTGGAAGAGAATGTTATGTAGAGTTACAGGCATGCGATACCACTGGTAATGTAGGAGATATAGGTCTCGTGTGTCATAAATAAATTTTTGAAAAGTATTGAAGTTGATTTTTTCACCACTGTTCAGGCATGCCAATATGATCCCAAAACGTTTTATTATGTCCAGATTTATTCCAGTTATTTCCGAAGATATCTCGGGATTTCTGAAGAACTTTCGGGCAGTATTTTCATCATTAGTATTGCCACTTTGTGGTTTAGGCATATCGACCAACAGTCCTAACTCCTCCCGAAATTTATCTTGGATTTTTTTCTTTCTTTGAGCTACTTTTTCTTTATTTTCAATTCCTCTTACATGACTTGTTTGAATTTCCAGACGATACGAAATGTGCAGGAGACATTCAAATAGCCTTATCCAGGAATGAAGAGGAGATATTCCGAAGCAGAGATATTCTTTTTTTTACTTTTTTTGTGCGTAGAGCTTCAAAATTGTTCATTTCAGTCGGTTTCGCTCCACACAAGTAGCAAGTCTGTGTGGAAAAACACGATGAAACGGCATTGCAGACTTTGCCATCCACCATGCAAAAAATCATTCTTGGTGTAATGGAAATTTCTGAATGGAGAAATTGTATAGTAGTGGGAGTTAATAACCCTATCTGTTGTTCTACTTTGCTTACTTCAGTGTTAATTACACTTGACGTTTCTTTTGCAAAAATTAATTTTATAGGGCGACAGTACTTAGTTGAAGACGGTGTGGAATTTTTCCAAATTACATTTTCGCCACCAACAGTCTGCATTTGTATTGGCACCATAACACCTAAACAAATTTTCGTTTGTGTAATTTTCTTCACTGAACTTTTGTCTGTATTTGTTTTGCTCTGAACCATCGCAACCCCATTTTATAATAATTTCAAAAAAAGCATTAGATTGTAGTTGAAATTTCTCTCTGATATCTTGGATGTCGCACAAACGACTAATTGTATGGTCAATAACTGACTGTAGAGGTATCTCAGCCGATATTTCTGTCACTTTCACTCCTCCTGGATAGCACATGGCTTTTGCTTCATTAACTCTGTAATACGGTGGATATAATTTACAATTTGTTTTTTTTCGGCTTGCTCTCGTATTCGTAAATATTGCTGAGTAGACAAATTCGTACTCACCATTAGAGCGAGTGCTTGTTCTGGAGAGAGTAAAGATGGTTCCTGATGCAACGATCGAACTTTAATTTTTGTGCCTCTATTAGGAGAAGCAAGTACAAGTTCCTTCACTATGTTCGAAGAATCTCTTTTTCCTTCATTCCTTAATTTTATTCCGGTAGCAGTTTCCAATTCTTCTGTGGACAAACATAAGATCTGTTTTACTCTCCGTCCTTTAGCTCTAGGGCCACACGAACTAAATGGCTTAACTGGACGGCCAACGCCTCTAGTAGTATCATCTAATTGTGATGTACTTGGAGCAATTGTCGATAAATTTATTGAAAATTTGATGTCTTCCTGCAGCCACGATGAGTAATTTTCTAGAAAACGCTGTTTATGCCTCGCACATTTTTTTTCCATTTTCTGATGATAAACTGAGAAAAAAATTTAATTTGAATTTTTATGGGCATGATTGAAGTGTCGGTAATAGTTTCCTCACCTAATTCGTGTAAAACATATGATAGCACGGCGTCATACCTTGCTTCCGTGGAGCTTTCACACCATACATGAAATAGCGTCCTCCGTGAAATCAAGCGCTCCACTGCGAAAAAAAATTAAAAACTCGTAAGTGCGCAGGTATGCGCAGCTGATCTTTCATGATTCACATAGCCAAATGAATAAAGTTTAATACCTACATAGTCACAAACGTCAACTCCTGTAAACTCTGTATTAAAAGTCTACATACATTTGTAAAATGGCGCGAAAGTAGAACTAAAATTACTTACTTTTTCAAAAGACCCCCACGAGCAATCGCAGACACTTTTTGCTTATCTTTAGGCACTAATAAAAAGAAGAAACACCGAAAAACACAATTATTTAATCACTACCTCTCTGTGAGTAGAAGGCGATGAGCACTGGTCTCCAACACGAGATGTACTGAAATGCGATTGATAGAGCCGCGCGGTGTCAGCGCGAGATGGTGCAAGTTTGAACTTGTTCTACTGCCGCCTCAAGCGATGCAGAAGAAAAACAATACCCAATTCATACACTATGGACATTCTAAAATCAAACAAATACCCAACTTAATTCATTTTAGTACTTTGGAAAATTGAATTATGTCCACCTAGATGGCTGAAATTACACACCGTGCGACGTGAGAACTGCCGAGAGACTGGACCGGATGGGCGACTCCGCTCCACCTACAGCAGGGTTGTTCGACTAGCGGCCCGCGCTGCCAATTATTGTGGTACGCGAAAGGTTATTTGTCAAAAGTTAAAAGTCCCGTGCAATATTGTGCCCATAGCGCACGCTCCCTGCTGGGGTCAACATCTCCTTTAATGTATAATTTGGTTAAGTTTGGAGCTAAGGATTTTTTTTAGTAAATTCTGAAATAAAAAATGATCCCCATTTCATTCCTTGTGTTATGCATGGTACGGCCTGATATCACGCATGATTCCATACCCCCACCTCCTATTTCAGAGCTGAGCAAAGTGCCGAAATCAATATTGCGTGGAAGTCAGATGTGGATCGCACGAGAAATGAAAATACGGCTCGCAACCATATTAAAAGTTTTAAGTGTGGCCCTTGAGGCCTTGCAAGTTGGACACCCCACACTTAGAACCTCAGGTCTTGCGACCGCCTGACACTCCTGCGGGGGGGGGGGGTCGTCAGAAGTCACTCTATTTAAATCGCAGAATAGAGCACTGGAATACTGGGCGGTCTTCCATCTCCCCCGGCCGCCCCTTGGGTGCTTGGCCTCCGGTGCAGCTGACCTCGGGGCGTGCCCCTCTCCGCGCCGCGCCAGGCCGTTGTTATGACTGCGGCGCCGGATGCGGCGGCGCGGCCACGGCCGCATAAACCGCCGAGGTAGACGCAACACTCGGAGGCGCGCGGCGCACCGACGCCCCTCGCCCTCCACGCACGCGCGGAGCGGCCAGCGCCTCCACATTGGCGGAGGAGGAGCTTTCTCAGCCCTCATGTGTTTATTTTTGAAATGTCGGAAAAAAATTAAATGATATTTTTAAAAAACTGTAATTATTTTAATATAGCGTGCCTGAGAGTGCTTTCAACAGAAATTGTCTTGCTAGGACGAGCTGTAGGGTGAAACATAAGAAAATGTAATTTGCGAAATCACCACAATACGGGAAGTGTTGTTCCCTTCACTTGTAGCCCCCTTCACACGCTGAGCGCCCAGCACCTCCACATTGGCGGAGGAGGGGCTCTCTCGGCCCTCGTGTGTTTATTTATGAAATATCGGAAATAAATTAAATGATATTTTTTTAAAAAAATATGTAATGCTTTTAATATAGCGTGCCTGAGAAGTTTCTGCGTGGTGGTGATGAGAGTGCTTGCAACAGAAATTATGTTGCTAGGACGAGCTGCAGCGTGAAACGAAAGAAAAAAGTAAATTGCGAACTCACCACAATCATAAGAGACCTGGAAGTGTTGTACCCTTCACTTCTTTCCTAGGTTTTGGTTCATTAAATAGAAATATTTCATAATTCATTTTGAAATGAATAATATACGAGAAAGTAATTATTGCGTCTCATCCCGGACAAAGCAGAAACGCGTGGCTTATTATTCGCAGATATAATTAATTAAGTACATCACGAAACCTATTTCATATGATTCTAGTTTGTGATTTTTTCAGAGGCAGCTAGTGTTTCCTCACACTGTATTTCGTTTGTGTTGTAACTCAATTCATTCGACCTGTAGTTAAAAAAGTAATAGAAAATTCTCAAATATATTTTCCGCTAAATACACTGCTTGTTACATTTACTTCCTGTTTCCCCGCCATGCATTATCTCGGTAAAATATGCTTCTCAACGTAGCGTATTTCACTTCAGTTTTTAGAGAGTTTTCATTCCATCGCATATCAATGCAACTTTGTATGAAAATTTACAACTTCGGAACAAAAATCGTTTTATGTTTGTTTCCAACCATGAGCGCCCATTTACAGTGCAGCCACCTCTGCGGCAAACTGTGAAGGGTCTTCCGCGAAACCTGGAGGTGGAATTGAGAGTTCATTAAAAACGAGAAGCAGAGGCAGGCATAAAGCGCGTTGCTCCGTCATAAAAGTTGGCTTTACGAGGGCGATAAAACGCATTTGTCGCATTCGCCTGCTGCTCCGTAGCATTGTCGTCGAGTCCGCCCTCTCATGTGGCTTCCGAAGCTCAGGTGGACGTGAAGCTGTTGGTCTTCGGGACGGGGAATGGGCAGTAACGCCACTTTTTATGGTCTCGCCAGTATGCTCTTTGGCTTTCGCCTTCGTGTTAAGAATTGTCATGATTTTAACACGGAGATCGTGAGAACATCATGTACAGGAAGGAGGACATTATGTAGTTGTAAATGATTAGAACTTATTAAAATCAAGTCGTAATGAATAATAGATTGTTATTAATTTGTGAGAATGAATGATATACTTTTTTAAAAACTTCTAGAAACAATAAAAGGATCAAAAAATATTGAAAGGTACATGAAATTATTAATTTTAATCATTTAAACAATTATTTAGGAAATTTACTTAGTTTACATTATTAATATTATATAAATTTGTATAAAACTTTATTTACAATGTTTGAGTTGTGTTTGTGAAATGCGTGTGTTTATTTATATGTCCAGTATTTAATTCTGAAATCAATTAAGATCTAATCATAGCAGTATTCCGAAATATTATTTATTTGTAATTAATATATTAAGCATTACATATTATTTGAATAAAATAAAAATGTGAATTTATATTTCAATTTGAGTTAGTTGAAAATTTTGATGAATCCGTTGTGCTCAGGAAATAGAATATAAAGCTTCATAGAATTAATAGGAGAGACGTTCTATCATTTGAGTCATAAACGTGATGCAGTTGCAGTAATAGGAACTGCAATAACAATAACAATTAATCTTTATTGCCTTCTGTGTAACATTAATTAAAAGTTGTGCAATAAGCTTTCCAGGATGTGGAAACAATGGAACTTTACAAATGTCATTATAACATTTTCTATTATGCGTTGCTGTAATTAGTGTACGTGTTACATATTGGTGTAATTTGGGATGTAGTGTAGTAACGCGACACCTTTATTAGATTTGGAACTCGAAAGCAATTTCTCATGATTTCAATTATCGTTGCTTTGGAGTTCGAATAGAAACATAAGAATAAAATTATGCGTTACGAATTGGATCTATATGAACATTCCGAACTTCAAAATTCTTGTTTCAATTATGAGTAGAGAGTCATAAAAAAGGGAACAGAAAAAATCATAAATATTCTCAAAAATGGGTCATATTTTTTCTGTAAATTTTTAGTAGAATGGATCAAAGAGCGCATGTAAAAATAATGCTGGTGTAGCAACAATCACCGAATTTTCGAAAATTACAAAAGTATAAATAATGATGCACACACTCCTGCAACATTATTGACGATATAATTTTTGTCCTCAATTAAATTATTCTTAAAAATTAAATTTTTACAGAATGCCATTCAAAATTTTTCAAGATATGAGAGATTTTCGCATAAGTATGAATGAAATTGGGGTAAATGGAAAAATACAACAAAGTAAACCATAAGAACGGTTCCATTTTCCCCCATTTGTACAGATGGCACAATTCATTCAATCTCATGAAGTATTAAAATTGTTTCGCGTCTTTTTACTAGCACTGAGATCGGGCCATGGACCACAACATATAGTATGTAATGATTAGACATCCGATGTTTAGGCACTAAAAAATCGTCTTTTAGGCGCCTAAACAGGCACTGAAAAAGTCAAGAATAAGGAGGAAAAAGGCGCTGTCATAAGTTACGTACACAATACAATGGAAAATTGTAATTTTTGTGTATATTATTTTGTAAACTTAAATGCACAAAACCAGTTCGTATATTTTAAAGTAAAACTAGATTTACATATTTACAACTCTTCTACATTTTATTCTTAATAGTTTCCATTAACCAGTACATATTACCAGTTACATATTACCAGTAACTTTTCAAGGATCACAATTTCAAATTTGCGACGACTGGGAGACAAAATCAGTTTGAATGCGGAGAAGGATATCTGAACGATGTGACTGGCATATATTTTAGCAGTCCAACACTAGCAATACTGAAACCTTCTGGGAATTTATATTTATTTCCACTTAAAATTTCGGTTCTCTCGGCGTATTGTCAATGTGCCATGTTCTCAGATCATGGTTAGTATTTGTGAAATAGGAAAATGGAGAAAAATCAGTTGGTATACTTTCAGGAATTCTCTCATAATTTTAAATTTCAAGACGTGAATTGAAGGTTTCGTAATGAATGGTCACGTTGGACCATCGCCGATTTTCCGATATCTTAGCATTGTATATACAATATAATAAATAAAAGGCAAAAAAGTTCTAAAAAAGGTATTTATGCAAAAAAAATAGGCATTTATGCAAAAATAAGCAAAAATAAGCATTATAATATTCCGTCAAATGTCATCATTTGTCATGATTCGTGGACATATATTATCAGCCTTTAAATAAGTTCTCTAGAAAAAAATAGGCATTTCCCTAACCATCTGATGTCTAGTAATGCTAGAGGAACGTGATGAGTGTAAAGGCTACCTGAGCGTGAAGTTCGAGGAGAGCGTGGTGCTCTTCATCCCCAGTGGAGCGGGGATGACGGGCACCATCGCACACGCGAAGCCATGGTAGGTCTCGTAGGCGCCCGTATATGGCAGCCGGGACAAGGGGTAAGGGAAACAGAAAGGAAGCCCCGACTCAATAAGAAGGGGAACTAACTAGTACGAGAAAATCTGAACCATTTTGTAGCAGCACTAGTTGTCTCTTGTTTCGGTAGTTCCAACGTTGCCCGTCTCAATGCCCTAGTCGATCTGTATGAACCTCGCGCGCCGCTGGATGTAGTCTTAGACACACTCAACCCCTTTTGAAGATCTATGTCGGCCCTATAGCCGAGATCGCTAAGGCAGTAGTGTCGTGGCAAAATGTGGCTTACGTGGATAGTAAAAAAGAGAAGTCGATATATCGTTCAAATACAAATCAATAAAAGTATATGAAATTGACAGAACACAATAGAGAGACAGCACAACTTAAAGAGAAATAAGAAAATATTATTTCAAGTGGCCAAAAAATTCTAAAACTTCATATTAGGCACAACCAAGACCAACTGGGGTGTTGGGAAAACAACAATTCATTGAAAAGTATTGGACATTTCGTCATTTAAGAATACTTTTCAGCAAATTAATTTTTTCGCCCTCTTTAATTAATTAATAAATTTAGTTGTACGAAAAGGAAGGAAAATTCTTTTTTCATTTCCCCCCTCTGTGTTTGTAATAATGAAGTAGAAAGTCGGCCCGGTGGTCGAGATCGCTAAGGCAGTGTCGTAGTGATCTGCGAGCGAAGGGTCGCGGGTTCGAGTCCCGCCTCGGGCATGGTTGTATTTGTATTTGTCCTTTCACCCGCTTTCATCACCATTTCGTTTCATCTTCATAGTTACCGTACCGTTAACTCCAACAGTGATCGCTAATGACCTAGATGTTGATGCGACCTTAAATACCCCCCCCCCAAAAAAAAGATATATCCTTTCCATTTTTTCTGCATTCAACAACTGCATTTCTGCTACTTTCTTCTGCATTTCAAACCCTCAATTTATGACTTTTTTGTTACGCGTTTAAAACGAGAATGTAGAACAACAGTAAAGAAAAGTGAAATTAGTATTGTAATAATGTTTTTTAGGGACCTTTTTTGAATCCGCATCTTTTGTGAGACTTTGATTAAAAAGAATCACTGGGTTACAGTGGGAACCCAGAGAACGCGTTATTTTTGGTGCGGATGTTGAGATGACGAGGGAGCTATGCTGTTATCCATTTGGGAAAGTGAGGGAGGTAAATGAACGTGCCGTGCCTACCCTGTGGATCGATATGACATGCCGCTCGCGCAGAAGCAATTGGATCGTATTTGCCAGTTAATAGACGAGTTGTATTAATGAGTTTTCATTCCAGTATCGCGGTCGGAGATCGTGTTTGCTGTTTATAAATAATTACGTATAAATGTTGAAGTGATACTTTCGTGCGCTGTTTCAAATGGAATTCATGTGCGTCGAAAATTGTTTCATTTCTTTTCTACTCTCATATGTTTGTAAAAGAAAATTTGATAAACGGTCATTGTTGAATAATGACAATGTGTTGTAAATAATTGCCGCGCGGGATTCGCTGTTCATGTTTTTATTGCTCATGCAATAATTTACTCTTAATTTTACGTTTAAATTACTAGCAATTCATTCTCTGGGCAATTACATTGCAGTGAGCTGTACAGAACAGCATAATGACTTCAAACGTAAACTTTGAAGAGCTACAAAGCGTATTGTGATCTTTTGATTATGGTGTATATCAATCAACCCACGAATGGGGACCGAATTCATCTCGAACACTGAAAAGCAGTTGTGTTTATTTTTAGCGATTCGAGTGTGTGTTTCGCAATTAATTAAATGAAAAACAGCGTTGAATCGATGTAAAAAAAAAAAAAAAAAAAAAAAACAAGAAGGAAATTAATATTATCAATTTGTTATAGAATGTATGCATTAAAAAGAGAATAATGGTGAAATATCTGAGTGATTGGCTTATGGACTAATTTCAGAGTCGAAAAGAATAAATTTTCTTTCAGTAATTGTTCCCGAGACATTTATGTTTAAAAAGCACTAGGAATGTATTGCCTTGTTATTCGATTACTGGAATAGGGAGTAGACAGTGCTTTCAAGAGAACCTAATTTTCCTCTTTCACAGGGCTACAACTGTGTATTGACGAAGTTTCGAGATGCTGTGTACACCCAACTAAAGAAGTTGGACGTATGAAACGAATTCGTTTACTTAGCGCAACTTCACTCTTGATCGTGGCAAGTAGGAAAACGCTATTAAGAAACTACGGGAGACTTGTTCTTTCTTGTTTGTTGTACTTGGAGCTGGTGTAAACTTCAGAGACGAACTTCGAGAGGTTCCGCGAAAGAGGTGAGAATTGGTAATGCTTTTCATCGATTTGAGCTTTTCTTCTTAACCTTAAACGATAAAAAAAAAAATTCATGGCTGGATTTTCAAAGGAAATTTTCCTCTGAAAATAGGAAGTATTTTTTTCTAAAGTGTATATTTAACGAATAGTCAATTGTATTGTTGAAATCATTGCGTCACTAAATCTCCATAATGTTTTCTGTAAATGGGAAATGTGCAAAATAATGTACGTATATGTACTGTAAACTATGCGGACTTCTACTTGTTTAGGCTTCTTTTATCTCGGAATTATGAAATGCTACAAACTTGAGTTGATAGAAAACCCTAGGGAAAGTTACAATAATGTTACCACCTGTTTGGCCGCAGAACTACACCCTTTGCAAGGGCGCGTCCCATGCAAGCCTGGATGTGAATCTCACTTTCTCCGCCAGACGTTGGTCTCAGTTGGTCCAAATTGGTCGGAATAACGTGAGATCTCTTGAGGACAGAAAATTACTGGAGGGATTTAATTTTGCCGGGAACCTGCCAGGGTTGTTTCACATGGCATGAACACGACCTGACACCGAATATTGCCCTCTGTCAGGAACGTACCAACCAACTTCGATTTTGGAAGCAATCAAACAGAGATGTTAGATTAACTTTATTCGTACACGAGATGATCTTTTCGGTATTGCATCCCATGTGTTAACTTTGCAGGAGATGGAAGTTTGCTAACTGTAGAGCGCGTTAGATTCCGCACATCCCTCCCGTCGCCTTGGGTGCCCTTCCTCCCCTCCTTCAAATCCAGTGCCCGCTTGCGATGCCGTCTCCACCGCATCAGAAGGCGAAACGGCACTAATCCACCGCAAACAGGGCTGGCGTTCGTCGACTCGCGCAGCTGTGCGCGCCCCCACAGCCCATGCGACATGCGCAGCGCAGATGCGATTCCCACAGTGGCTCCCAACACGAGCTCTGGGTTCCCCACAGTTTTCCTTCCTGCTTTGCGCCGTACCAGCTTCCACCGCAAGTGGAAGAAAGAGAGAGATCCCGCGCGCCAGTGGCGTACCGTAACAAAATCACACCAGCAGACAACAGCACACGAGCAGGCAGGAATTTGGTTTTCATTTTGCAGTCCTTTTGTGTAGTCATTACAGCTATGTGCACGGAGAATTTCGCTAAATGCTCTCCTCAGTGGGTGAGTGATTAGTTTGTCTCAATTCCCAGAGCGCAGATTCGATCCCGACTGAGGCGCGTGGATTTTACGGAAAATCCAGTGTCCTTGTCCTACTTGCGGGATGTAGAAGATCCCTGAGTAAAGGACCGGCTAAATTAAATACTCATACTATTCTCGACCTAGTCAGATCCCTTATTCGCTTAGTCGGGAAACGCCTCAGGTAATGGATAAATATAACCGAGGTCCTTGTGGCACTCCTTGGTGGTGACTGTTAATGTAAGTCAAAATTTACTGGCATTGCTGGGAGCGTACTAGGAGGGGAATGGAAAATTCCCAGCAATTCTGCCAATGCCCCAAGTGCCCCAGCATTGTAAACAAACAAACAGTAATTTTCTTTAAGATCGGCAAAGCAGACACGTGATAATTAGAAGATAATGTACACGACATATTTTAGTAATATTTTCCTCGTATTTTTCTTCAATGGGCAGGTAGTGTCTACTTTGCCTCTAATCACATTGCGCCACTGATCGCAGCTCGCTCGTAGTCGTTGTCGTGTTATAACCCGTCCGTCTTCGTTTCCTTCTCGCATTTTCCGTATTCTTTTCTTGCTATACCCTTTTCCGTTTCTCTGTTCGATCCGATATTAGTTTTCATTTTCAATCGCTTTGTCTTTTATTTCTATTGATCTACACTTTCCTCTCCCCATCTTCGTCGCCCACATGTCCAATTCTTACATTCGTTCCTTTTCCTGTTACATATTTTTGTTTGGACCTTCTTTATTTACTTTATTACATTTTGTCAGTTCCTTTATTTTCTTGAATTTCAATTTCCAAATTTCTCATTGTTTTCGTGCTGTTCCGTATCGCCCTTCTTCAGTGTGCAACCCTTTCCTTCCCTATTCCTTCCACTCGCGTTCGCATCCCTTCTCCTCCCTTCTACGTCAGCGGCGCGGGGCCTCCGTCGTTTGCCAGCGCTCGGACGAACGATTATGCTCAGTGAACTTTTGGCGCGCCCGCCCGCTCCTTCTAGGCGCCAGAATTCGCCCGGGCACCAATTGTGGTTGGCAGGTCCCCTCCCCACTCCACGGAGCTTTGCGGAGGAGATACACTCCTATGAAGACGTAGGGCGAATTGACAGCGATCAGCTATGACGCGGGTATCCAATAGGGAGTGTCTATATAATTTAATTTTTGATATTGAACACTTTGATTGGATTAGCGCGTCCCAACTGATCCAAAGTTAATTCGCCCTGTGTTTTAATCGGAGTTCAGTCGCTTGACCGAGCAGTTCATCGGAAGTCTCGCGAGGGTTTCTCTCGAAGACGAGAAGCTAGGAAATCTCGTAATTCTGCTTGCTCCACACTTAAGGATATTCAATGTTATGGTGCAGGATTTACGGATGCGGAATGCACTATCCGGCATTCGAAATGCTATTTTTTAAATTATTATCTCCTTCCTTACTTCGTTCCTCCATTCTTTTCTTCTTTATGATTCCGTCGTGCGTTAAAAAATGCAATTGAAAACTTTGAACATTTTGTGAACGTAATTTAATTTTGTGAAGAGTATTAATTAAGTAAACGTTTGGAAATTGTAACAAAAGATCTCTGATTTTGTTGCTAATATTCTGATAGTGGCTGCGTTGTATTAACTTATGTCACTCGTATGTAACTTTGTCAATTCAATATTTCTCACAAGTTGACAATGTTGATTTTTAGCAGGGTGTTATTTTTTGTAATATTGTTTCTTTATGCAATTAGGGAATATTCCGATCATTTTATGTGTTACAAAAATTCGCATAAATTTGTCTCAAAGAAGACTTTTACCTAATTAAATCGTATTTTATTGTGTATATTGAATGTTTTAGAGTATGAAGTTGGATAACATAAATTGACGTGCATACTCATGGTGTAGCCATACATTTGAAATCCTTGACATATTCCAAACATCCCTGATTCTCTTCGATAACTTCAAACAACCGAGCCGGCCCATTTAAATCCGACGAAGTAATTTCTGTTCGCGGCGACAGGAGACCTTTGAGCGGTCACATCTTGCGTGTTGGGAGTGCGGGCTCGCGTTGTCTCGCCTCGTGCTCTTCGTTATCTTGGCTGAGGACGCGGGCTCATGTTTATGCACGAGGCCCGTCCGCGCGCCGTGGAGTGGGTTTCGCTCGGGTACTTTAAAACCTGCCGGAATGCATCCGGGCCCCGCAACGCCTCGAAATACAGGTCAGCAAAAACTGAAAACCGGCAATTCCCGTAATCGGAGGGATGAGCGTCCTCACCCATATTTGAGAACGTGAAAAGCTCATTTGTCAGAAGCCACTTGAAGCGAACGAAATAATAATAATATTAATTATATCATTTATTTATTTTATTTATTTATCGTCACATCGACATCAAGGTCATTAGCGACTAAACAGATAAGTACATTTTATAATTACAATGTGAAATTTAGAACACTATTCATTGTCAAAAAAATGTAAGAGAATATAATACGAACGATACAATACAATAGATACAATAATTTTATCATGTTTCAATGATTAACCGCTGTTCTGAACAGCTAAAGGTTTTTTTAAAATTACTGTTAAAATTGTTAGTATTTATTTAAAAATCTTGAAGCAACTTCACATCGCTGGGGGATGTATCATTTGAGGCTTTGTGACGGGGGAGCAAGTGTCAGGAAAGTTTCCTTTCCTTGTTGATTATGATGAGTTTTCCTGTTTCCTCCAGCCTTCTCAGAATTGTACACTTCTTTCTATAAATTCGCTCTATTTCTTTCTGTTTGGCTCACCTAAGAGAACGTCAGGAAGAATTACTTCCCTAACGGCAACCCTTCCAAAATTTCTCCCTTCATACAGCATAATAAAGTTTGCGGCTGAAAGTCTTTCGGGACCACGTTGTTTAATAATTTGTGAAGGTTTTCTGACGAGCAGCCGTAATCATGAAAAATAATAAAGATAATGCGATAATGATTATGAGAGTGATTTATATTCAGACCACCCGTTCGCGCGACGTTGAGTTAACTTGTCGGCTAAATCAGGGGGACAGGACATCCCATCTTCTTCGCTTAGAGCCGTGTTTGATCAGTCTACATGTTAATGCGGAGCGGAGGTTGTTGAAGTAATAAAGGCACAAAAATTGAGGGCAAAAAATTGTGCCAGAATGGAATTTTCGTTTTGATGGCGCGCCGCAGACACGCAATAAGGCACTTAGTTGTAATCGTTGTGCTCATCGTGACTAGGAGTAAAGTGAGAGGTGGAGGCGGAATGGGGTGAGGTAGTTGGAACGACGTACAACATTCGTGGTTAGGAGTGATTTGTCATGGCATTGGGTAAGGGATTCCTGAAATCTTGCGTTCCCTTAAAATATACATAAGCTTTTGTTTATAATATTAATTATTTTACGATAGACAGTTATTTTTTACATTCATTTCGTTTTTCGTAAAATCAGCGGGTTTAACTAATTAAAAACATTTCCCCGAGAGGTACATTAATCAACAGGATTCGGATGATGATGACACGTCACCTTTTATTGGTGCATTCTAGACGTAAGTAACTTGTAGATGAATGTTAACCACGGGATATAGGTGATAGAAATGTACAGTTATTGGGTCTTTAAGATTTTTTAATCTTTGCGTCATTTTTGTCATTTTTACGCATTTTGTTTCCTTTTCGTGTGTTTTGTTAGTGACTCATGAATTTACAATCACACTCTAAAGCAAAGTTTTTCTCGTATTATTAGTTCATGACGAAATTCACTACTGAAGTGACTCTGTTTTTTTTTTTTTTTTTTTTTTTTTTTTCCTCCCAAAATTACACGGATCTTCGATAACTTCGACCTCTCAAACCTGACGGTTGGAAAGATTAAGGAGCTAAGGATTACATTTGCTTCCAAAATAAAGACGTTAAATTAAATATAATTTTATGTAAATAAATTTGATTTAAAATTTGCAAATTCATTGAATAAATAAATTTAATTCATTGATTTTCTTCCACACTTTTGTGTGTTTAAAACAAAATTGGTTCATTTTCCCATTGTTTTAAGTCATTTTACAGGTAATTTTTGTCTAATTTTTAAGTAATTTAATAGGTCATTTTCAAAGAATTTTTGGTCATCAGAATCCGAGCCCTGTTAAACAGTACAGAAGTGGAAACAACCCTTTCTCGGGTACTAGTCTCAATCTCTTTTAAATTATTCAGCTAAGGAAATACAATGACAGTTTTGTATAATATTTAAGTCGTCATCGACATAAAACGTCCAAAATGTACTGTTGTTGGAATTGTTCCCCCGGGGTTCAACTAACACATTAAAGACGATACATACACTTTCGTAGAAGAAATGAGCAGGCGTAAATGCAATGCGCAACACACGTAACGCTGACGTTACCGTCATGGATATCGTGGTATATGTGCATCTAGGTCCTTAAAACTCTGTTTAGACCACATAATGACGTCCGAATTGTTTCTTAGTTCGTAACGTATAAAATGGGATCTTTATGGCGGTTTAGTTTTTCTGAATAGCCTACTCCTACTTCCAAGTGGTCGGAAACGGAATCGAGAAATCTGTGTAAAATTAAATTCATTGTGTAAAACAATCGAACACGCCCAAGGCTTTTTATGTGTTAATTAACTCTCGGCAATATTAGAATGTTTACTCATGTTTTGTATGTGGATTATGGAAATCACAATTCAGGGTCTGGCCGTTGGAAGTTGAGTCCCTTTGTGAAGCTATTTTCACTTTTAAAATAATATTCTGAGAAGTTCTTAATGTTCTATCCAGGTAGTATTATTTAATACTATAGACTCTAACACTTTTGTCCATTTGGCATTACCGAGGTGACATAGTAAAAACAATCACTGACAACATAATATGTTGTCCGTGATTATGTTGTCAATCGTTTGAAGAAAAAAAAACACTTCATTTTGAAATAAATGTCATCGCCTATTAATACGTACTAATTGGATCATGTAGACTACGATATAATTCGGCAGCACCGTAATTCTCAATTCGGGAACCCGTTAACCTAGTTTATAATCCTTTTGCGCTTAGTTTTCGAGTTGTGCGCGATCGTTACGTTTGGTGTTGTGCGTGTTGCATGTTCGCCTGCTTGATCATCGTACCATATTCTACACAATTCTATTTTTCACCGTGGATATGATTGAAGCATCCCTGGGTAGGGTGTAATTTCCTGTCCACGAATTGCTAATTTACGTAGACTTCTTGGTGACTGCGTCATATAAATTGTTCAAAAAAAGTAAAATGTTTCTTAGTGTATAAGAAAAGATACTCTAAATAAGAAAAGTTTTAAAAATAAAACGTAACAGAATAGCATTCCATTCAATAAGTAAACCGCATTTGTCAAATGGGACTTTGAGGTTGTTGGAAAGTACTCAGAAGAAAGTAGACTACGGTAGGAAATTTAGTTCTCTGCCCTGCCGAGCACTTCGTTGGCGGCGTCACCCCAACGTTAAATGTTCTCCTCCTACGAAAATAAACTACCCGAAAGTTTTAATTGGTAATTGAAGACAACTTTAACGTCAGGGATTTTTCGCCAGCAGATCCCCAGAGGAAAGAAAAAGAGTCGTGCCTGCAATTTCATAATTGCAATCCATAGTTCTCCGTATTTCTATGCGACAAAACGACTCTGAGTTGCTACGGCAGTTTTATGAGCGATATTAACATTTCGAGCAAAGTTGTAACATATTGGAAGGGAATGACGTCTTAGGAAAATGTATTTATTAATGTTTTAAAAGGAGTGTTACATTCAGGAAAGATGTTGAGGGGAATTTTTGTTGGCTTTACTTCATTTAAAATATATTATTTTAGTTGATTTTCTTTCCCCCAAACATCTCTTTATACCTTCATTCTTCCCAATAATAATAATAATAATAATAATAATAATAATAATAATAATAATAATAATAATTTTATAAAATATGAATATATACTCATAATTTATTTATTAGTGACAAGGGCTAGAGTGAGAGGTCGTTAGCCAATAGTGGATGCACTCCCATATTGGAAATATACTTTCATGATGGTACGGGAAGGTACTTTCAAAACAGGGTAACGAGTATTGTCATTCATTTTAACTACGAATTATTGAAGCTGACGAGCGTAAATTCTGCAGCACGTAAATGCCAGTGTGTTTGGGAGAAGCAAATGAGATGTATTATTATGTTTACGCAAGATACATTTCTTTTTTATGGTGACTGTCGGACTGATGATAAACAAGGGACGAATATACATACCCATAAGGAGAATCGTTAGTCACTTCCTGTTCTGCAAAATACGATAACGAAGGCCGAATAATGTTGAGCAGGAAAGAACACTATTTTCGAGATAAGAAGTAAAGAAGCTTGTTAACTCACTCATGATGAGATTTCATGTTAACATTTATGCGTTTACTTTTTACGCGTTTACTACATGATGCGGTTCTAAAATCTCAGATCCTTACTATATTTGTTTTTTACTTTATAGTTTTTTAATCACAATAGATTCTGTAGAGAAAAGTAAGATCGTAGAGTGTAATGGGCAAGGATAACAAATGGAGCAAATATTATTTTTCGTAAATTTGTGGAGATCGTACTTTTTAAAATCATACGTAGGGCAAGGAATAAATATCTCCATACAGTAAAGAATTCATTTTTCACCATACCATATACGAATTTCAATAGCGCTAGGTGCCAGGGGGAAGAAAAGATGCCAGGACAGAAAAAGTTAAATAGCTAATACGAGAGATACGAAATCAACCTCAATTAGAGATATTTTTCATCTCAGCGTAGGTCGCGCGACTATTCCGAATTGAATCTGACAGCACGCGGCTATTCCGAGCCGAATCTCTCAAATACTATTTTTGGTTATTTAAGGTCGCATTAACATCTAGGTCCTTAGCGAACACTATTGGAATTAACGTTACGGTAACTATGAAGATGAAACGAAATGATGATAAGGGGTGAAAGGACGAACACAAATACAACCATGCCCGAGGCGGGACTCGAACTCGCGACCCTTCAGAGTAAGATCACTACGACACTATTGCCTTAGCGATCTCGGCCACCGGGCCGGCAAATACTTTTTTAATTCGCTTTATTACGTAGGAATTACGATAGCGCGCGAGTAGGAGCAGGAGAGGGCGGCGGAGTGGGGGAAGAACAACGTTGACGGCGCGAGCGGCCGGGGGAGGGGGGCGGGGCGGAGGCCGAGGTCTTTTGTGTCGGCCACATCGCCCACACCGCCCTCGCACGCCCACGGGCGCGCCGCCCTCAGGGAACGAGCCCTCTCAATAGACGCGCTATCCGTTTCAATCAATACCCTTCTTGTCGCGACGACGTCGTCGCGTCCCGACGAGGCGGCGGCGGCGGCGGCGGCGACGGGAGAATTTTCGGGCTCGTCCGCGAAAAAAGGCGAGGGTTTTCAAGGGAGTTTTCTCGTACGCCCGCGTAAGCTTGCTTGTTGGGAAGCTTGTCATCCCCAGTACCTCTTTTTTTTCCTCTTTCGTTTTCCCTCTCTTTTGTCACGCGGGAAAGACGGGCGGGTTCGAGAGAAGCAACAGGATTTTGATAGCCGGTAAAATATGCTTTTTTAAAAGCTTTTTTTCGGAGGATCTCATCGTGCTGTAATTTGCTGTAAATACTGCTTCTGTTAAGATTTACAGGCGGTGGAATGAAGAAGAGGCAAACGTTGAATGTGATGGCAATGTTCTGGCGTATTTGTCTGGTCAAGAGGGATGTTATGACATATACGAGAATTAAAAAAGTAATATCGTTGCTTGAACAATTTTCGGATCCAGAACAGTCTTGTTGGGCCAAAATGTATGTTTCAGAGTAAGTAGTTGTAAAATTATATTGTGTGCCTCCTTAAATATAATTTGAAAACTCAAATCTCTGTCGAAACTGAAACATCTCATTTTTAACCAGATGTTATTTTGCAGTAATATTTGCGGGTATTTTACATATAATTGACATAATTTGTCAGTATAATGAAAGCATTGTGTAAAAAATAAATATTTGGTTTAAAATGGGGAAATATGACTATAGTTATTTACTTAGTTATGTATAAGCTTTTAAATACATTTTAATTAATATTAATCAAAAGATATGTAAAAAACCTTTATTCAATTCCCAGTCATCTGATAATATTATTGCATTAAACTTCTTCTTTTGATTTATTCAATTCATTTTTATTATCTTTCTAAGTTCCACGTGTTCTTTTCAGTCGAAGATGTGAAATTCAAGATATAGCGAATTATTAAGACAATTCAGACAGCCATGTTAATAACGCATTTCAATTCAACAAACCGCCGTTCATTTACATTCTGAAATGAACCGATGTACCTGCTCTCTCGTGGGAGTCCATGATTCATGACGAAGCCTTCTGTTGTGCTGCTGAGTAACAAGAGGTCGCTTTGTTCCACTTTGCTAAGAGGAGATACACTGTTATTACGGAAGCGAGATGCAAGGGTTTGGTAATTGCACCTTGCCGTGCCGCGTTACACACCGCGAGGCGAGGAAGTCACTTATTGGTTGCGTGTTCTTGTCTAGCAACTTGAGTTCAAAGGCGACCAGCTCAAGAAACCTGATCACTTCCAACATGTAACATGTCTCTTTCGCTTCGAAAAACATGTAACTATAGTGGCTAATCATTTATTGACAACACTCGCTTATTGTTACAGGGGCTCGATTTGAAGTCATTGTTTTTCAGGAACCCACGTCCAATGGATGGAGACTAACTATGTATATTCCCTAATAATTTCAAGATTTAGTGTGGAGATCAAATGCTGTTTTGTTCGACTGAGTTTATGATTATTTTACGTATATTTTTGCAAAGTTGGGATGAACAAACATTTGATCTAAATAGGTGTTAATGTTTACAGAGGTGCCACTACCAGTTAAAAGATTATGACTCCCTTCTTCGCACAAATACCTTGAATAAAATTAAAAATCCAATATTAATGGTAATTGAGAAGATGCATTGACACAGCATCTGACTAATGAAAGTTTTCAATTTAATATTATTTAATACAAAAAATTACAACCTGCTCTTGATATTGCATGCACGAGTTCCAGCTCTTGGAAACCTATACGTCATGCGTTGTGGGTTGCCTAACATCCATGCGAAACTTTGTTTTAGAAATACTACATACTAATAGAATAAAGCTCAATGTTTTTCGGTCTACAATACAATGATAACACAACTGCGTTCAGGAACATGTAGTAAGGATAATGCTGAGCTCGTTGTAGGAGTTGGAAATCCGACACTGGACTTCCGTCACAAAATGAGCGAGCAGGAAAGAATGATCACTCGATCTAGCATCTTTCCCCCTTTTCCATCTGTTTTCCTCACTTCTCTCCCTGTTCTGTCCCACTCATACATGTTCCAGTATTTGTAACTAAGGACCTTAAGCACAAAACTCAGGACACGTTCGCACCGAAGTCCGTCGCTCGGTTACAACTGCCGGAACTTTCGTTCGCACCATCTGGTGCTCTCTCGCACGCGCGTGAGAGTACAGAAGAACTGGGAGATCGCAGAAACAATACATTAATGTTTTTATTAGTATATATTTGATATTGAACTTAACACTCTTGATAATTTTCAGTCGTGGTTGGAATGAATGCGTTTTAGCACATACATTCCTTATAGAAGCCACGAAATACCCATTCATTACTTTATACATTTTTAAGTCTTGCCCTTGACAAGCTGACATCCGCATTTAAATGTGATTCAGGCATTCAGAAGCAAATTGAAACAGGAGTGCTGCTCTCGCGGTGTATGGCAGAGGAGACACCGCCCTCACCGCCCCGGCCTGCGCTTTGGTCCATACCCTCAACCACGCCCTTTCCTCCCCTACCCCGAGTCATCCCTCCCGCCCACCCCACATCCTTTCCTCCCGCTAGTCATCTCTCCCGCCCTCCCTTACCCCCACATCCTTTCCTTCTCTCTAGTCGTCCCACCCGCCCTACTATACGCCCACACCCTTTCCTCTCCCACGTGATCCCTCCCGCCCTCCCCTATGCCCAAGCCCTTTCCTCCTCATGGCATCCCTCCCTCCCTCCCTCCCCTACGCCCACACCCTTTCCTCCCCTAAGTTATCCCTCCCGCCCTCCCCCTATGCCCACACCCTTTCCTCCTCAAGTCATCCCTCCTGCCCTCCCCTACACCCACACCCTTTCCTCCCCCAAGTCATCCCTCCCGCCCTCCACAACGCCCACACCATTTCCTCCCCCAAGTCATCCCTCCCGCCCTCGCCTACCCACACCCTTTCCTCCCCTCTAGTCAGCCCTCCCGTAGACCCCCGCGCACTCCGTCCCTAAACCCTTCTTCCCGTGCAGGCGGGTGCGCGGGCGGGCAAGGAAAAATCCCCTTTTTTGAAGCGTCATCGTATTTCCCGCAGCGAGGCGCGTTGAAAAGGGAAAGGGGATAGCGCTCTCCCCGTGATAAACGGATTTCGACCTCGCAGCCTTAATAACCGCGTGGGACGCAGCGGAGCGCGGTCGGCGCGGCGGGGGCGGGTCGCGAAATAATTCGGAAGCCTCTCCTCCTTTGCGGCTCTAGACTCCGCGAGACCGCGCACGTATTTCTGGAGGATAATTTAATAACTGTGGAGAAACAAGCCGAATTGTAGCGACCCGCGCCCGTTGGATTTCGCTGACGCCCGCTTGGAAACTGGGTTTTAAATGTTTTTCCATGAGGAAATTGGAGTGGACAAAACTATTCCGGAGTTACTCTATTCTACCAACCGTTGTTGTATTTTCATCAAATCGTTCCCCATTGTTGTTTGTTCGTATGATTGATTGATGTTTCTGGGCAGGTTAAATGTTATGATCATTTGTCTTGTTAGTGTAGTAAATGTTTTATCCCGGGAGGTGGCGGTGATGCCTTCCCCGTTATATGGTTAGATCCGTGGCCGATCTACACGTTGGCTTGAGGGGTTTTCCCTAACAAGGTATCATTTCCCAACGGCACTGCCCCAGTCGGGACAAGCTGTAAGCTTCCCCACTCGTCTTCCGAAATGTGCGTTAGAGTAATGCATGTACGCATTGTGTGTGTGTGTGTGTGTGTGCTTGTAAAAGGAGAGGACAGTACGAAAAAGAGGAAGGAAAGTATGCGTGCAATCTGTGGCCCGTTTGTTAGGTACTGCTCCAGTATTCATTTGGTATTGATCGGAGAAACCACGAAAAACTACTGATCAGAGCAACCGGCCCCTAGAATTCTCCTCCAGACAGCGGTTGAATTCGACCTAGCATTATAGCTGGTGTGGAAAATCCGCTGCGAAATGGCATTTCGCCCTGAAAAAGGTAGCATGTAGCCTAACTGTTGGCGCTGTTATCGTTAAAGTTGTTTCATATAGTCTAATAACACATTGAGTAGAAACGGTCGGAATTAAAACGATACTAGGCCACAAAACCTGACACAAACAATTTATTTTTATCAGTTTTCCTACCACAGGCAGATATCAAATTAATACATTTTTCACAATTTATTCCGATTTAAAGTCGCTTAATTCGTCCTTTTTGTAAGGGGCAATTTCGTGACTAAACGCAAATCTTATTCTTATCTATCATACACATTCCTTATTAGACGGTGAGATCCGTCCTGCGTTCATGAAACACACGAACGGTAGCGATACTAGTAGACAAACCAATCGCAACAAAAATGCCGGCTGGCGCAACACCTCGTGCCAACATACACCTCGCTTTGCCGCCCTGAGTAGACTTGTACCTGTCTCGGAAGCCGGGCGTCGAACGTCACGCCGCGCGCCGCCTCCGCCCCGCCCCGCCCCGCCCCGACCAGACCCGTCCCGTCCCGACCCGACCAGACCCGACCCGACCCGACCCGACCCGACCCGACCCGACCCGACCCGACCCGACCCGACCCGACCCGACCCGACCCGACCCGACCCGTAAGAATCCGTGCCCATTCCTCAAAAGCAACGCGCTGCCGTTTACGATTGCATTCACAGATCTCGCGACCGCGGCGCCCCATTGCGCTGCGGGGGGCCCAATTACTCGGCAGACAAGATGCCACCGGGCGATAGGTGGGGCGGGCCTCGCCCCCCCCCCCTCGCGCTCTGCTTAGACACGCTCACACTCCGCAGCGCCCCACCGCCTCCTGCAAAGGGAACCCCAGTGCCGGCGCTAGGCATGGGCAAACCGGGCAACTGCTCGGCCCCGCAAGTCAACGGGCCTCATCATGGGACCGATGGGGGAAAAAACTCGAAAATTGGAACTTGAGAAAATCGTTATCGTAATTTTATAAGTCGCGGTTCTGTAGTCTGATATTTCACAAAATTTTCAATTACTTTTTTTACCTTAAGTAATTATAGTCATCACTTATAAGTAGACAGCGGATTTTTAGGTTTTAAAATATGCGTTTTAGGTGCCTAAAATATGTTCTTTCAGCATCTCAGGCTTTTTAAATGGTAGAATAGGCACAAATAAATCAGGAAACTTACAAAAAACACACATTTTTACAATTTATTTTATATATTTCTCAAAGATATTATATAAAATCAGTATTGTATATTTTGCGATAATAATATTTATGAACAAGTTGAATTGTTTATCTTCTAGTTAGCATTATTCATATCGAATTTTGCCTAACAATAAATTACTAATACTTTCTCCAAGTTTGCAAGAGAAAATGAATGTCTCTTATCGGTCAAGATCACTTGTCGTTCGCGGAAATTCAATCGCTTTATCTTAGATGCTGAAGCAGGCTTTTCCACGAAGTCAGAAAGTAGTGGCATGGAGACTTTTATTGCAAGATCCTTGAAGTACATATTCATTTCTTGCTATCTTACATATTATTATTATTATTATTATTATTATTATTATTATTATTATTATTATTATTGTTGTCTTTATTTCTGGCGAGGCAACTATTAATGCAATTTAAAATTAATATCATCCTTGACTGTTGGGCCTACACAGAAGAAAAAAAATTAAAGCCACAGACAAAAGAAATGTAGACAAATTAGTCTCATTTTACGTTTTTGAAAGTAAAATAGGCCCAAATAGGCATTAATGTTGAAATACTCTCTTTTAGGCCGTATATAATTGACGGATTTTAGTTCAAATAATCTTAAAATGTAAACATAAAACTTCATGTAGTGCAAGGTACCCAGGGGAAAAAGTCATAAGTTTTTAACTAAATATCCGCAGTAAGGCAGGCCTATGAAATGAATCGAATGACCTTAACATTAAAATAGATTCTTATGAAATCATATTTATTACTTTGTGTATGTAACAAAAGTGATTTTATTAAACTCTAACTAAACACCCTTTTTTTATCGTTTTAAGATCACCGTAGAAATTGTATTATTTGATCACTTTAAACAATACTTTTATTTAAAAATATTATATAAAATATATTTCCAAACCTTTTCTAGCTTAAACATTGTAATTTTTGTTTTATGTTGAAATAAAATAAGTTCTATGATTTCTCGATACAACTTTCACATTTTTAATTTTTCTGAGGGGAGGGGGGTTCTACGTTTCAGCATTGCCCCGGGCCCAAAACCGTCTAGCTCCGTCACTGGTTAAGGCAAGTGTCGATGGAGGGAGTTGTAAAGAAGAATAGGAAGTTAAGGGAAAGGAACAATAAACGAAATACTAGACGTGAAGCATATAAGGTGCAGGAAGACAGAAATAGAAATGATGGAAGGAGCGGGAGAATAGCGACGAAAGATGGAAAGGCACAGTGTAAAGATTTTTCAACACATTGTTTTGCAAAGAAATTACTCACAATTCCTTCATTTCTTCTTTTGGAAATATTGGGTTTACTGAACTGGTTGGGAAATTCTAAAAGAAGCGGGGGATGCTGGAAAAGTAAGTTACAAATACACAATGAACCAGCAAACGTTTGCTGCTCGAACATGTTTTGCTAGAGATTGTTCCCTGGCTCCGCCACTCAGCGTAGCGAATGGCATCTCCCACGCCGCCCACGCTTATTTAATTTTTTCGCGAGCAACATCTCTCGTTTATGTAAATGGACATGTGCAAGTTCACTAACCAATAAAATGCAAACCGATCGCATTCAAAATATTCCATTTTTGTTCCAAATAGACGAATGTATCTACTATTGTTGTGATGTGGAATTGTGGTGTTATGGTCGTGTACGCTGGTAAAACTAAGCAAAGATAAATGAAGACTTAAAAGAACGAAATTGTTATTTTATGTGATCCTTTATAGTTTCTTAACAATGATGTAATATGTAATTAGGTAATTAATTAAGAATACTATAGATGTTCAAATAATTGTCTGCCTCAGTCGGGAATCGATCTCAGATCTACATGTCCCCGATAGTTGAAGTGGTTAGAGTAACTGGACTAACATCATTATAGCAATTACTTCATTCTAAGTAACTAAGAGGGTCGCAACGGTAATTAGCAATTGCGAAACGGAAAAGATATTCCCACGTAATTGTTAACTGACAACTGTGATCAGGTGACGAAATAAAATAATAATAATAATAATAATAATAATAATAATAATAATAATAATAATAATAATACACAAAACTGAGACCCTACAATATAGTTATAAAACCCGAATGTCTATATGACTCAGAAACATTAATTTTGAACAGGAAAAAAGACATAGACAATATGGGAAGAAAAGGAATGCAAAACCATTAGGAAAATTCTTGGTTCAAAATTCATAGACGAGCAGTACAAACTCAAAAGCAAAAAAAGAAATCAGACAATATACGGATATTCAGAGCGATATTAGAAAACGTAGACTAAATTTTTATGGGCACATCAAAAGAATGAATCCTAAAGATCTTACAAAACAAATAGTTGAATTTTATGAGAATAGAAGTAAAGCAGCAACCGACACTATAAAACGGATCAACGAAATTAAAAAGGACCTTAAATTATCAGATATCCCAGAAAAAGACATTCAAAATAGGAACACTTTTAGATCTAAAGAGCAGTCATGGCGGATTGATCTGGAAGAAGTACCAAAGTGTAGAACAAGAAAAGCTTGCACCGAAGAGAGAAAAAGGCGCAGAGCCGAAGGATGAAAGAAATATGGACACAAAGAAAGGCTAAGAAACACATCTGAGTACTTTGCGTAGTCCCAATTGGGCTTATTCTCGATGATGATGATGATGATGATGATGATAATAATAATAATAATAATAATGAAATAGTAAGTGAATTCCATGAATAACATTCCGGGGGCAGAGGTCGCAATAAACTTGCGAGGCGAGGCGAGGCGTGGAGATTTGGCGAGGCAGCGAGCGCAGCGTGAGTGCTTCCTTGCATACGAACGCCACTCCCCCGCAGCGCAGCTGCCCGCAAGCGCCCACCACTACCACCACCGCCACCACCACCACCACATCAGTGTAGGGTAGAACGAACAAAAGGCTCGCGTTGCATGGCTTTTCTTCTTCTTCTTCTTCTTCTTCCTCTTCTTCTTCTAATTATTATTATTATTTCTTCTTCTTCTTCTTCTTCTTCTTCTTATTATTATTATTATTATTATTTCTTCTTCTTCTTATTATTATTATTAGTGTTGTTTTTATTATTAAAGATATGTTTCCTGAAAGCTCTTGATTAATATTATCAATTTAATTCAGGACGATGGGGATCAAGTCAATTACACCCGGATGTTAAGTTTTATATTTTATTTCAACGTTCCCGGGGTGCTTAGCGCCACACCTCTTCAGGTACTGGAACAACAACAATAGTAAACTGATCTAATAGCACATCTGTGCTGTCTGTAAAGTTTTATACGACTCGGCTCACGAAGCATCAGATGTGGACTGCGCTTTTTGATGAGGGCAAAATGT
Organism: Teleogryllus occipitalis; assembly: GCA_011170035.1. Taxonomy (NCBI): domain Eukaryota; kingdom Metazoa; phylum Arthropoda; class Insecta; order Orthoptera; family Gryllidae; genus Teleogryllus; species Teleogryllus occipitalis. The sequence goes on along the minus strand of BLKR01000640.1, from coordinate 369,213 downwards.
TTTGTTGCGGTCTTTTAATGGCCGCGCGACGCCGAGGCTTTGATTTCGTACTCTGGGAGTCACGACGACGTTAAGAGAGAGACCGTCCGTGATTCAGTGCGAAAGTCGTAACCTGCGGTGACAGTGCTGAAAATTTTTGACCAGAATATCGGTCGAAAAAATTATCAGCCGCTTGACTAACGTCATGGATTTGGAAGTTGAAATATTCTCAGTATTTTGTGCCCAAAATAAAGAGAACCACATCCCAATCACACCACAACCGGGCGCAGCAGTGAAATCGCACGCTTAGTCGTTCCTGGTTCAAAAATTGCCCGTTTAGGCATTTTGCCGCATGTCGCATTCTGGAACCTGACCAAGAGGGAAATTTGACAATGGTTCCGAGCACAGCTGATTTTGACTATTTCTGACATTCATGTTCAAATTTAGGGACATTTAAAAAAAAGAGTCTAAGGATATTATTTGTTTCTAATACATGCCATAACACCATCCACAAACGATTTCTCTTACCGGATTACTTTTCACCGAAAGTTCTTGTTTTTCTCAATTAGTTCGGTTATGTGACTAATGATGTCGTTGATCCGACACGACTAGGCGAAACTTCGTTCGCTGATTTACGTTCCAGTCTCGGTACTGCGAGTGTCGGGGAGCGTTCACCTTCCCCACCTGCGTCGGGGGCCACGCCCACCGCCCGCTGGACAGGGCAACACCCCCGAGCCCGTCCCGCGACGACGCTCCCACAAAAAGCGCCCGGCCATTCAGGGCCTCGCTCGGGACGACAAAAGCCAGTCATCGCAACGCGATCGGTGGCCGCCGCGAACCAGAGGCCGCAGAAGGCCCCTGACCTCGTAGGCAACCAGACACTAGGGGCAATTACTGGCGTACACACCCAGCAAAACCGACTCCATTGTGTGATGAATTATGATCGTCTTGTGAAGTTATCAACTTACGCATGGGTTCATTACAATAGCAAAATTACCCTGATGTTTTGCATATTCTTGATTGTACTGTTTTTATGGTTTGAAACATTTTCGAAGTACATGTGATTTTTTTCGTGGGAAAACGGAATGTCGTGTTTGTATAAACGCAAAATACGTTATGATTAAACAGTAGAGCTTCTGTAAATTTCCAAGAGCTGATTATATTTACAGTGATTATGGTATTATATTGCAATGGTATGAAATGAATTTTTATGAAATTTTGCTAACACGCCTGACGGTGGAACGGCTTGCCCAGTCATTCAGCGGCGTTTAGTGCGGGAAGCGCCGCAGTGGAGTTTAGAAAGGAAGAGCTTCGCTCCGCTCACCACCTATAGACGCTCATTCAAAGCGTTTTTGTATTCTCATTGGATTTTATTCACGAACTGCAACAAGCGAAACATGAGGTCGCTGATGAACTTAAAATGTATAATGTCAGTGACAAAATACGGTGAATATACAGAAAACTGGCTTGAGCTTGTAAGCAGTAGTGTCTCAAGAGTTCCGCAAGCTTTAATCAATTAGTTACACCCACCGAGAAAGGGGAGATTTGGCTGACCACCAAAAAGATAGAAACGTCAAGCTCAATTGAGGCAGCAGACTTGTAGGTTTGACGAACAAGAATCTAAACATCCAAATGTGAGCTCGTGTTACATGTAAGCGGTTTGAATACTTTTTAAAATGGTACACCACATTATCCTTCAGATGGAGTGAATTGAAGAAGCTTATATTACATACTATATATCTTTGACCCCGGTGAATAAGCTGATAAGTCAAAAAAACTTAATTTTACAGGGAAGCAAAAAACAACTTTAAACTAATGCTATAAGTAAGGGATTAATGATATTAAAATAAAACCTACACACAAATAGTTTTCTTTGAATATCACCTTCGTTTGAATATCATTAATCCGTTATTTAATTCATTTAAACGCTTTTTTGCTCCCCTGTAAAATGAAGTGTTTTTGACTTATCAGCTTATTTACCGGGACTGTATAACTGTACACCATACTGTATAACGTTATTTTTTTAAGCATGGTGAAAAATAATGAATATAACACAAGAATATTCCAACAAATATTTGTTGGTGTTCCTAAAGTGAAAATTAATATTTTATATAATAGTGACTTTAAGTACAGGGAATATTCTTGTGAATACTTTTCTGAAAAATAAAACCAATGACTAATTTTTATTTTGTGAAACTTGGTGTAGCCATTATTCCTTTCTAAATGATGGCAATTAATGGTACGTGTGAAATTAAAATAGATCATTAAAGAGTTGATATTGGTTAGATAAAATAACATTAAAAATATTTTTTCATTACGGTAAATTACATTTCACGTTTATGATAAATAATATCTACGAAAAAAAATGAAATTCGCTTTATACTTTGTATCAGTACATTACTTTCAGGATAATGAGTGATGCTACAATTCCATTATTATATGTCTTCCATACCGTTGTCTGAACGCAGGGTGTTCTTTATAGGTTTTTGTACTTAAATAAATGGCCGCCTTATTCTTGTTTTCGTGGAGTATTATATGCTTGTTTTTTAACTAGACCAGCTAAGGTCCTAAGGAACGGGTATACCTTGTCCCAGTATCATTTATTATGCATTCAGTGGTTGAATTTAAAGCGAGGAATGGATTATACCATCACCGCTTGTTAAATTAGTGTTGTGGGTACCGGAGTACACTAGGTACGAAAATACAAGCCCATTGATACGAACTAATCTTCAGCTCCGATGTTTTCACTGTACTTTTCTGGGGTCTATCCAATGACTTTATTAAATTACTTTAAATTTAAACATTGCATTAATATTAACGAACCCAGCAGAGGAGTTTTAATGCACTTGTTCGGAATTTTGGAATTAAAAGATTGCGAGTGCATTGATTTATGATAGTGCAATGGCACCTTCAAAGGCTGTAATGATTACGCCGAGATATTAAATTGTGATTGATACGAAGAGGGGAGAACTTTTCACTTCTATTCTGTTCTTCAGCGCTATAACTCACACAAACATATAGGTTCTCAGCCATGCCACATCCTTCATGTAGCGTTAATGTGTCAAGGCATCCAAACATGTGAGCGGGTCTGCCGAACGGGTGATTCCGAGAATCGCCGTTGGCGCCGCCAGTGGCCGAATCTCTCGGAAGCTGCTTGGCTCTGCGTACGCCTGCCTCCGCTTGTTGTGGCAGTTGGCTGAATGACCCAGAGGTAATGAAGGTCGTAAAAACCAACTTACGAGAAGTGGGTTTCAATTGCATCAAGCCTGCTTTATAGTGACGGCAGCTAGGCCACAGTGACAGTTTAATGGGAGACGTTATTCTATGCAGCTATTACCTCCAACTCGTAGACGTTTCACGTGTTATGCTTTGATTATTGTTATTTCCTTACGTAAACTCTTTGTAGCCTTGAGTTTAATTACTCTGAGATTCGTAATTATAGATATTTTCGGATTATGATAGCGGAGGTCTGAAATAGGGTGGATTGTAGTTTGTAATTAAAAATGTTATCTCTTTTTAACATTTTGAATACGTAACTTCTTCGTCTGACGAGTTTCAGTCGTTCTTTTTATGAGCTATCCTATAAAGAATTCCTCGGAATGGCAGTTTGAGATCTACAAGTATTTTATTAATTACTCATATAAATTGTGTTAATGTTTCGTTCTCTGAAATTGGTAGTATGTGTCTATGTTCTTATTTATTTCTCTGGATATTTGAATACTACTCTTGATTCACAATAAAGAATTCAGCACATGTGATAGTACTAACAATAAATTGCAATGAACAAACAATTTTTTAATTTGATTTTTAGGTATCATTATTATTTAACTCGTTGAATTTTTGTGTAATACTTTTTACTTCCTCGCATACATACGTAAGGAGTGAATTGCTGCGGAAAATCGATTTTGAGATTTTAATGGAAATAAACGTTTCGGGTTCCCGTGATTCCGCAGAAGTAGTATTTTTCAAAACGTCAACTCTCCCGCCCGTCCATCCATCTGTGGCAACATTAGCGTCTATTTGTAGGTGGTTTTTTTTTGGGGGGGGGGTGCAAATAATATTCCTTGAGCGACCTGGCCCGACTCGAAGATTTTGAAAAGGATTCTTGAAATTTTGGTGGTACTTCCCTGGAAATTTTTGAAACATGAAGTCCCTGGGAATTTTCAAAGTATAAAAAAAATAGCTTTTTCCCCCTTTTGAAATTACTTTATGATTTTTTACGAGATCAGATATGTAAGAGAATGATGGATAGTTGGAATACACGAATCGCAGAGCTTTTATGGTCAACTTCATGTCCGACGAACTTTAAAAAAAATCTGGAATGATGAAAACTTCTTAAGCTGTTTCCTTTGTTAGTTCATATTCTATCTGAATCTTAGATTTCCTTTAAAATATGGAAGTTTTTTCTTAGGTCAGAGGAGACCCCACCGCTGGCAGGTAGTGTTGACCTCGTCGATCGCACGTTTTAAGTACTTCACGTGGCGAGTTTTCCCCGCCCGTGAGCTTCGTGGCCGTGATTTACCGGCTGTGGACGCCAAGTGTTTGCCAGGCGCGCTTCAGAAGGAAAGGTGTAGTTCTTGTGGTGTTGCGAGGCCGAACCACTTCAGCGAACTTCATTTACGTAATACATCATCAGGTGGAATTTCTACGTGATGTACTCTTTGAGTCTCTTCGTAGTTATTTTGTGCTGTCTTCTTCTCGCTTAAACGAGTAGGCTATCGGTATAGCACACGATGACTCTTGAGATAATATGCAGCAATGAATTCGTAGCTGCGTTCTCGTACACGTTCTTAGAGCTTGTTTACATGTTCATAAACAGTTTTGAAATACTATAATGAACTTGAAGGATTGGGGTAATAAAATAAAAATTGGGGTAAATTGCAATACGTTCGTGGGATAAACTGTTATCTATTACAAAACAAATCTTCAATTCGAAAAAAAGCAATGTCTAAAGAAGTGAAAATAAATTCGAAATAACTACTTTCTAATGCGAAATGCACTGTGTATAAATCCTGCAAGTGTATTGAAAGAAGTAATAAGATACAAGTACACACTTCACCACGCCTCCATTAAAAGTTCTTCGTGTGTACACTGATAGCAGATTAATGTCGACATTCCTTGATCACACCACATAGTGATGTGACTAAGCTATTAGAAATAACTATCTTCTTGACGAACAATACTGATGATAACGCTGGAGTGTTGTGATGTGGTGTCATAGTTTTGCTAGTCGAAGTACCAATATTTTTGTCGTCGACACTTTAGCATATCACACTTACCGAGACTTCCTGCTCCGACCATAGTGCAAACTCAAAAAAAAGGCGACGTCCTTAACCTAGATAATGTGTGTATGACTTTTGGAGATATGAATTTGAATTGTAAAAAAAGAGAGATTTGAACTGGGTTATGAAACTAAACAACAAAGATACCCTTTCTTTTACAGCTGATTACATTATCATCTAGAAATGCTAAAAAGGTGTTCTCAATTCTATAAATGTACGTGAATATAGGCTGGATAAACAATAATCTATCTGCGGGTATAATCGTATGAGAAGATGTACGGAATAGGAAGTGATCTGAGCAATTTTTAAACTACAATTTTTAGCCCGATTTTATAAGAAATTTGGGAAAACGTTCTAATTTTAACGGATCTATTTAAAAAAACTACTTTTAAAATTATTATGGTTTAGTTTTTAGTTATGAATATTCTTAAATGTAAAACTGAAAGGATATTTTTTTAATTTTCTATTAATCTCATTTTTCGTAAGCTTTGTCTGTAGAATATTTCAGGATTGTTAAAAATATGAAATGTAAAGTTACGTTGTGCCGTAAACAAAACTCTTTATCACGCTATTTCGTTTTCAAGTAAGCTTAGTATATGATAATATGGAAGTTTCAGTTCCTTATTTTTAAAAAAAAAACGTATTATGAAAACAGTTATATAATAAAAAATAAATTATTTTATTCCCAAAATGTATCACGATCATTTTGAAAGTATGACCGTTTCCAAGAAACTGCTAGGATTAAAATAGTTTTGCATTACTTCGAATTTATTCCGCATAAGAGGCTGCTTCACAGAAACTACAATTTACTTGAATCAGCCCCGATATTGAAGACCGGAGCCATATTTTGTGGTTTTATTTAATATTATTATTTTAATTACATTCGTTACATCGCTGTAGCTATTTCTCAAACCATTTGTCGCATTGGGATCAAACCAGCGAAAATTGTTGATAATTAACTGACAAGCCTGTGTCCTTCAGTGGTGTGGGTGAAATGCCTTCATTCCAGCTTCCGTGCCCGCCCCGCCCCGCCCCGTCCCGCCCCGTCCCCACCTCACCGCCCCTAACCTATAGACCCATGCCTAACCCTTCGCCTGCCAGAGGCTGTAACGGCCGGCCGGCCGGCCGGTCGGTGGGAGTGTGCAGGGAATGAAGCGTTGGAGGCGACGGAGGAGAGAAAACAAGCGAAGGAGGGGGTGGGAGCGGAGAGGAGCGGCGCGGCCGACGGGGCTACCAACCGCTCTTTCTCTGGTTTTCGGTTGCGCTCCTGCGATCGACCGGTTGGGTCGCGTTAATAGCTAACGCTTGACGCGGCCAATAAAGGACGTTCTGCTCGATATTTCGTCGTAGAGAATTTGGAAATGGAAAGTCTATTTTGGTCATTGAACGTGAAGTTATTTCTAATAGAATAACAACAAAAAGGGAGATGTAATCATGATATCGTCAAAATTTGCATATTGGCTTTTTATCTTCTCTTCCGTGTACCTAATTTGTTATGCATGACTTTTTCGAGAATAAGTCATTTGTATACCTTTTTGGTGTGGTAATGTATGTTCTAGTAATTTGCGTGAGTAAAAATCGCTTATTTTCATAATAGGAATGTAATAATTATTTTTCATGTTTTCTGTGTTACTAATACCCATGCGCGCAGAAATTGAAAGCAACCTTTACAACCTCCGGCTTATGAGAGGTGTCTGTTACATAGGAACTTGGAAAAAAAAAAAAAAAACTAAAAAAAAAAAAAAATCTGGTTTTGTTCAGCAGCAGTTTTGCTCATGAACTTGTCATTTTTTATTTCTTTGGAAATTGTTTTAATTAAATTACCCTAAATATTAATTGTTTAATACAAAACAGTGAAATTACGAGTGGCAAATGTAGGTTGAAGAAAGCCTCTTTTCCAGTTTGAGTTTCATAAAAAAATTATTTTGTATTATAATTTTTGCGTAGTATATTGCTTTGTTTTTGGACAACCACTATTTTTACGAATACTATGCATTTTAATATACATACATTATATTGGTGGCGTAATTCATTTCCGTTGTGATTGCAATTCATCTAATTACAAAATAATGATGATTTCGTAATATTAGTGTAGATACGGTATAGTAATGATACGACATTTAGTAGTCATACACGCTCCTTCCTGAAAGAATGTGGTATTCTCAAAAGGAAAGTGATTGTGTAATGGTGGTATGGCTCCGTTGTTAACGGCTGTCCAAGAGAATACCTAGCAGATCCTTACTTCGAAATTATACGAAACAACATATTTTCACAGAGAAGGTCATCATTTGCATAAATATTCGCTGCTCGCTTGTTTCCACTTGTGCTTCTTATTTTAGTGACACCTGGTAGTGGTATCGCAAGAACGGTTCAAAGGATAATGTATTGCAATCTCGCGGACTTTCGCTGGGATCTGGAAGAAGCAACGGCGGGGGCCGTATAAGGCGAGGCGCAGGTGGTAGGGCAGGTTCCCCGTCGCGCAGATTGAAATCCTTGGCTTCTCCAGAACGGCCAGCGAGCATTCGAGAGAAACTCGCATTCTTTGTCTTACCCGCTGCCGAGATACGCCGTTACATTCATTTCTTCACAAATTCTGCCTACACTGTCGGACGTTGATGCATATCGCATCCTGTTTCCACAAGTATGTGCATTACTCGTAAAAGTGTTATCATAAATGAATTATTCTTTTTGTCTTGTTAGACAGGAGCATAAAGAGGCGTTACCTCTTTATGTAATTAAGGAAATGACGTCAAAAAACAGCTGCGCGACGTAGTTCTCCGGGTGGCCGCGTTGGGCGATGGCTGCGCTGCTACATGGGGAGATGCTGAGCGCTCTAGCGGCTACTGGAGGAACTACGTCGACCAAGCACTTTCGTGTCGAGTTTTTTCTACCTTGCCCGTGCTATTACAAATTGTAATGACATGTTTATGAACGTTAAACATATCTGCATACACGGAGCTACGACTTGCAGCTGTAGAGCTGCAGGAGGAATGAGAGTGAGGTGACGAAAACTGCTGAACGCATGGAGTCATATTCATCTGGTGAGAAAAAATGGTAGTATCACTTTCCAGGTGGAAAATCGAGTTGATACCGTTACGCTGGGGAAAAGAAATCGTAACGTCTACCGTGAGGCCGGTTTGATTCGCTTTTCCTTTCTCGTTGATCATGGTCGCAGCTTTTTGTTTGCTTTGTTATGAACACAGTGGAATTTACCGCAAAAGAATTACGATTGTTGCGGAGATAGTATATAACAGGGGTGGCCACAACGAGGCTCGTGAGCCGCATGCCGGTCTTGAGTCAGTCTCGTGCGGCTCTTGACACCGACCTGAGAGTAACATTAATTACTAGGCAGTCAGTAGCAGCGATGTGTTGCTTAACTTACGGTATTGAGTTATACGTAATGTTAATGTTAAATGTTCCAGAAGAAAAATACCCACCAACAAAAGAGCGTGCTAAGAGACTTATCAGTTATCACAATCTTTGGCACTACTTTTGTGTGTGAATCACTGTACTCAACGCTTAAATTCATTAAATCTGAATATAGATCTGAACTGATGAACATTCAAGTGAACTTCTAGATTTAAAAAAAAACAAAAACAACTAACAACAGAAATGAACACTCGATAAAGAACTTCTGAAAAGTAAAATTGCATTCCTTCCTGTGTTCCTAATAATAACGTTCTGCGTATTGTAAAAAATAAATGTTCCTTCATTTGTTATAAAATGAAAAATGTGTCTTCATTTTATTAACCAGTTTATAAATATCTCTTCACAATGTGGCTTGCTTCGAAATTTTGCGGCTCCCAAAACTAAGGTTAGTGGCCTCCTTTGGTATATGAGCTAAGTGCCTATCATCTCTTTGGCCTCTTATCATTTTAAAGAGGAGAGAATTTCAATTGATAATATTATTTTTGACTAATTAAAGACTTTGCAGTTCAAACGTTTTTAATGGGGTTGTTCATATAATTGAAACTCATGGATACGAGCGTTCACATGTCATTTTTAGCGTCAATAAAATTAATACAGATGTTCTAAAAACAGCAATTAGTAACGCTACTTTTAAGATGTGACGAAAAGAGTACCAACTGAAAGTTAAATCACCCAGTACGAAATGAACAGTCCGTTAGACGCTTTTGATACCTTTATCGAAAGATAAAAGTTCTCGCTATAATCTCATTTTCAGGATCATCTGAAAGAATTACGAACCCCTCTCCTATTTGAGTAGATTGGCCCTTTTGTTATTTTTCATAAATGTCAGTTGAGTCTGCGTGCGTTAAGCGGGTGTAATGTAAGGATGAGACATTCATGTAGACGTTTTCAAAATAAATGTCTCCAACATCGATGTTTTTTTAATATATATTTCCACTATCACAATATTTTAATATATTTATACATTGAAACGGAACATTTCAAATGCGAATTTGCAGTATATGTTACTAGAATCATCTTTCTTATTGTTAGAAAGGAATGGAATGCCTCTGTGCGTCGATAACCACCGGCCCTTCGCTACGAATTGTAAAACTTACCCTGCTTCTTATAGAAACAGTGTACTCGGAACCAAGATTCACAGAATGTTTGCGAAGCAGAAGTAATTTCAAGCTTCCTCATGTTTCCTAGCGCCGCTACGTAACTGGATCGAAAACTAACAAATATATTTTACAGAAATTTGTTTTATCGCGATAGGGAGGGGGTATGTTCCCTACCCCGCTCGGGATCCATTACTGGTTACACGATACTGCCACTAACTTGAACAGCGGCTCCTCGTAAACATTGCTTATACTAGGAATGTATTTTATATTTCGAATGGAGCTTTTGTTGTAAAGATCAGTGTACAATTACTTCTGTAGAGGTATAACTTTAATTCAGCCACACCGATTCCATTTTAGGTCCTGATCGGCGATGTTCTTGTGCTCGGAAAAAGCATTTATAGAGTAATATTAAACATTATAATGAATTTTTATTTGACATAATTTCTATTTTTTGTAGATATTTTCGGAAAAATACATAAACAGGTACAAATATTTCTTTTTTATTACAATAAATGCAGTTCCTTGGAAACCTCTGCTCATTTGTGTGTTCGAACCAAACGAACAATAAGCAAATTATCACTCGCTCAATTTCCTGGTATTTTGTACGACTTCGCACATGGCAAGTCGGGTAACGCTGACCTTGTCCTATTCTCTCCCCTTACACACACACACTTACACTAACATGCACAAAACTACAACACATGCCGGGAGACCGGTCGGGGACTTAGAACTTGTCCCGGCAGAGGCGGTGCCCCGCTGGTGGGAGATACCTGGTTGGGGAAAACCCCGGTAGTCGACGGTAGGTCGGCGCCGGATCTAGCCATCCGGCAGGGGACGACCACCGCCACCTCCCGAGCAAAAACACGCACTTCACTTACTGGACATTGTACTTCACTTACCATAGTAGTTGACGCGCCCGGAATCACTAACCAACCAACCAATCTTACGCCCTGCGCGTAGACGTAGGCCTGCCCCTTCTTCCCGTACCCTTACGGGCGATCTGAAAACGTACCATTTGAGACTACCCTGGGCGTTCAGGCTCATTTTTTCTCCTTTGTCATTATTTTTAACATTGTTTTCAGTCAAGTCTTAATTATAAATTAATAAACACCTCCGTGGTCGAATTAAATTTTTTGTGCATAAATTTAATGTTGGATGTCACTAAACCAGCTTTAAAACATTGGCGAGTTTTGGTCGATGTAACATCAAGGTTTTAATTTTGAACATCAATGTTTGGTAACAACTATGTCGGGTCACTTATGTAAAGAATTAAATCGAAATTCTTTTTCAATACCTGTTAACAATTGTCCTAAAATGAGGCGCGCTTTGACAACTCGTATTACCTATTCATAGGGATAAGGAACTTCACGACTTTGTGGGTTAGGCAGCTCTGGTACTGAACCACTACTCATTTATTGGTTTTAGTACTGTCTTCATCCTTTCAGCCTGAAATAATGTCCTTATGACTCGAATGCTTGTTGGTATGTCCCCTTTCAGGGGCACACATTTTTTGTACTGAATTGCACCAAGTACGAGCAATTGAGACTATGGGTTCATTGGAGGAAAAATAATACAAAATAAACTTTTCGCTTGACCCCCTCCTTGTACAGCCACAGGCGAGCGCCCAGGAAGGGTCAGGGTCCCCCTGAAAATTTTGAAACCGGACGTCCCGTAGCATTACACAATAAAACATTTTGTTTCCGTAAATATGCCCAATCCTTGATTTTCTCCTCTTTTTTACCTGGCAATTTGGAAAATTGTCATACGATTTTGGGAAAGATACTCAAGTCACCTGGAAAACGTCTGCATCGGAACACGTTTTTCCGAAACGCTGTGTATTTCCGAGCATTTAGAGCGTGATATAACGCTTAGGGCAAAAATTGCATCAATATCTTAAAGAAGATAGAAGCAACCATCGGATTTTTTGACATTTAATAACAAAATTAAACATTTTTTTATGAATAGAAGAAAGTTTGCAGGCCGGATCGTAAAGAATTGTTCAGGGTAGGCAAAACATTACATAACAGATGGTTCCAGGGGGACATAGGAGCCAGCACCCCCCTCTTCCAATATTCTATTGTTGAAATATACTCAATTTATGCAAAACATTGTCACGTTTCAACTCTTCGAAGAAGAATTTTCAAAGCCCTGCCCTGACGTCACTTCTAAAAGAAATTTACATTTTACAATCGTAGAACGTTTCAAAATAATTACTATTGAATTTAAAAAAATATAGCTTCTTTACTGAAATGTATTTGTTCTGCTTTTTTATAATTTTAATAAATTAAAGGTTGAACAACGTAGCAGATAGTCAAACATACAATTACATAAATAAAAAGCGCAAATAAAATATTTAATACTCGAATGTATACGTACACGAACAATACAATCTTTCAACAGAGATCAGTAATTTAACAATAACTACACGTACTTATGAGCACTAAAATCAGTTCGGAAAGCGCCTACATACGATTTAAGTTAATGTAATTTGGACGAGTGACGATCCATCAATGAAACTTTCTTTGAATTGTCAAAGTATCACTCACGAAGATAACATAAATCAATATTTTGTACAATCAGTATTGTATATTTTGCGATAATACTATTTATGAATTAGTTAGAATTAGTCGTACCGCTTTTTTGCCTCACAATAAATTACTAATACTTTTTCCAAGTTTTCAAGAGAAAATTAATGTCTCTTAACGGTCAAGATCGCTTTTCTTTCGCGGAAATTCAATCGCTTTATCTTGGAATCGGCGGCAGGCTTTTCCATGAAGTCAGGAAATAGTGGCATGGAGACTTTTATCGCAAGATCCTTGTCCTATATATTCATTTCTCGCTATCTTACAGATTAACGCAACTTAAAATTAATATCATCCTTGTCTGTTGTGCCGACAAAGGAGAAAAAAGTTAAAAGAAGCCACAGACGAAAGAAATTGGGCAAATTAGTCTCATTTTAGGTTTATAAAAGTAAAATAGACATTAATGTTGAATCTTTTAGGCGCTAGAAAATTAATGGGTTTGAGTTCAAGTAAACCTAAAATGTATGTATAATACTTCATTTAGTACAAGGTATCCAGAAAAAAATAGGTTTTTACGTAAATATCCGCGATCTAGTTATGATTTATGAAACACTTCTACTGAGTAGAAGTGTTCTATAAGTTCTCGTAACTCGATAATGAAATGTTCATATTATATTTCCATATTAAAATACGTTGAAAACCTCTTAGAGTCTTTTCAATTTTATTATGTGTGAAATGTATTACCCTAGTAAGCCTACGGTGAAATCAGCATGAGCACTGCCTATTAGTGTTGAGTTGCCAACATCGATAACAAATTATCGTTGTTACAAAACATCGATATTTAATATCGAAGAAAAAAATCGATATTTTAAATGTGGTTTAATGACTTATAACATTAAATTCGTGAACAATAAATGTCATTTGACAGTGTCAAAGTTCATTAATTTACAATTAAAATTTAAGTGAAAATAAAGTAAGAAAATAATAAGAAGAATATAGGAAGGTGAGCCTGAAAGCTTTGAGCGCCCAGGGTCATCCCAGAAGGATCAGTCCTCCGTTCGCCGAAGGAGACGGAAGAAGCGAGATAAGCCTTGCGGCCACGCCACATGGGTTGACCGCCTCTTCATGCGAGAAATACGAGGAAAGAGGCCATCGGAGTCATCTCGGGGGAGAGGTAGCCTGCTCGATGAAGGTAGTTTAAGCAGCGTTCGTTTCGTTCGAACACATAAATTGACAGTGGTGCTATCAAATATTATTTAATTTTTTAACTCTTACATTTTGTTTATAGAAAATTTTCTCTCAAATCGTATCGGAAACGTTAAAAAAACGAGCACGAAACATAGATGTTAAAAATTTTCGGCTTTAATATATCGATATCGCTTCCATACTGACTGCCTTGTCTCCCTAAGGACCTGCAACTTTTTTAGTTTGTTAAATAATCTTTATTTTTTGCCACTGTCAAATTAAATTTATTGTTCACGAATTTAATGTTCTAGGTTATTAAGCCACATTTAAGACATCGATTTTTTCGTCGATATATTATTAATAAATATCGATGTTTAGTAGAGTAGACTGTGCCGTCTACCGACAGTCTACCGAAAGCAGCGAGACTGATGATGACGGCAAAGCCGTTGAAAGCGGGCTATCTCAATAAAAACACTAATTTGATGGAGATTACTTCTTTTATTTCTTCATATAAAAACGTCAACAACACGGAATCAGAATTCCCACAATTCTGATTTGCGCAGGGTGAAAGTAAAATACAGTATGTCGCCGCCACAATGGATTGGTAGGTTGTTCCACTGTATAAATATCGGTGGAGTTGGTGGTGGGGGAGGCAATTACAGTGGGCAGAAGGCAGGCTTGCGAGGCTCGCTTGAAGTGGACGGGGCTCTTTAAAGGAATGCCATCCGGCCGGCGCGCGTGGTGCGCGTCTTTGTGCAGACGAAACAAGAGCGCGCCCTCTCGCGTGACCCTGGCGCTCACTTCCTGTAGGCGTCGGCACACACGCCCGCACTCGCTCCCTCCCTCCGCCCACGCGGCGACGGCATCCGATCGACGACGGGCATGCGCAGGAGATCCAGATTGCAGGCGTTGGGTGTACGCTATAAGCGGTGGAAAAACTTTCAAATGCACTCCCCGAACAATGGCGGCATTTACTGGGGAAGCACACACTCCTCAGTATTCCATATCCCCCCTGCCTCGTATAACTTCTGAAATTACGATGGGATTGCATTAAATTATGTTTTATTTCCAAACTGAGGATGTGCCCCCTAAAAGCTAACATTTTTCTGAACAGTTAATAGTTCATAAGTTACGTGCAATAACAGATTTTTCGAATACTCGGCTGTTGGTTTTGATCAGTTAAAATTGATGGTATGGTCACGATATTGAAGGTGTATTATACTTGTAGTATACGATGGCTAATGTCAGAACTGGATAATTTGCCTATTAGCCAGTTACAGGGGCGGATTTACATATGGGCTATAGTCCGGGACGGCACGTTTTGAGAGGCGGCAAATTTTCCAAAAATTATAATATTTTGAATTTTAATATCATGTTCATTTGAAACAAAAACTGAAATTAACCGATATTATATCTTTTTTCTTTTTTAGACACAGCCCATTTACGAAAGAGTTAGAAATTAGTTTCGGTATTACTTTTTGCTTTTAAAAAACGGCATTAGTCACGATGTACATTTTTTAATATGTAGAAAATATTTATTCCTAATCAGTATAGAGGTATCAGTATCACACAAATCCTAGTCTCTTTTTTATAAATAATATAAATTCTCAAGGGGCGGCAAAGTTAATGGGGCCCCGGAAGGCGACGTGTATAAATACTCTCCTGGCCAGTTAATGTACACATTGTCCAAAGTTGGTGGATGACGTCCGAAGTAGAAACAGCATCGAAGTACACTTTGGACTTCAGTCGGCTAAATTGTGCTTTTAGCCAGCATGAGGTGGCTAGGGTATACGTGGTAACATTACGGCGACGAGGTGTAGCAGATATTACTGATAAATGGTAATCAAATTGCTAGTGGGAAGTTTCTAGGATTGATGAGAGTCAAAGTGTATAGTTTCGAGTTCCATTGTATTTGTCATAATTTTTTAATTATCCTATCTCACCGAAGCTACCTAATCTAACCTAACCTCTCACCACACTTTTTTGTTATTTAAGGTCGCATTAACATCTAGGTCATTAGCGACCACTATTGGCATTAACGTTATGATAACTATGAAGGTGAAACGAAATGGTGATGATGAGGGGTGAAAGGACGAACACAAATACAACCATGTCTGAGGCGCGACTCGAACCCGCGACCCTTCGGTCCGAGATCACTACGACACTACTGCCTTAGCGATCTCGGCCACTAGGCCGACTCTCCACACCTCTGTTGACGCTTTGCTGCGCATTTCCGCGACGCTTTGCTAGGAAGAGACCTTCAGCCGTCATACAAAACATTACATAAATCTGAGGCTTTGCATCACGTACTTTTACACGCTTAATACTTCTCGCGAACTCATAAGCTTCTACACTCGGAAAATCCCTTTGCTAGACCTACCACGTAGATGACTTTACCCAGATGATGTACGATGTTCATTGTCATTCTTAACATCTTTATCGAAAACTTCTGACTAATACGCGCATTAGTTATGTTTCGGGCTTAAACGTGTCATTCGTTATATATCATGATTCATGTCATCCTATATCTTTCAAGGTAAAAAATATACATTGCGGTATCAGTTTGTACGTGGTACAGACAAGATAATCATCAAGCGTTGAAGCCTCGGAGAGTATTGGGCCCAAATTCATGATAATGTTCGTGATAAATTAAACAGGCTTGAAAGGGGCCTTTACAATTAAGCTAGTCGCTATAGAACAAGAAAAACAACGCAACACTGGGCTGTGTGCTATGGACGGAGAGATAAACCATCTCGATCAGGTTTTTCGTCCAGTTTCCCTGATCCATTGAGCAAATGCTGAGATGGCCCCTTGTTTTGCTTCTGGACGTAAATGTAACTTCATTTTCTGTGCACGTCTTCTAGAATTCAGTGGGAAATACAATTATT
The DNA here is from genome assembly GCA_011170035.1 of Teleogryllus occipitalis. Lineage (NCBI taxonomy): Eukaryota > Metazoa > Arthropoda > Insecta > Orthoptera > Gryllidae > Teleogryllus > Teleogryllus occipitalis. The sequence goes on along the minus strand of BLKR01000640.1, from coordinate 352,828 downwards.
CAAATTATCGTTTCCATGTTGTCGCGGCAGGAAGTATTATTCCGAAGGACAACATGGATAAGAGCCAAAATTTATTGCTTATTTATCCTTGAAAATAGATTTTATTACATGGGAGGGTTGTTATTGTTTTGTTTTTTTAAGTAGTATATGACTTAGTGTAGGCATCACAGAATTTTGAAAATGTGCACACAATTCATTTTTCCCCATAGCACGTCATACCCAGTTTTAAACTGTTTTTTGACGTAAAATAAATAAAAATAAATAAATAAATAAACTATCCTTCCTAGAACAGAGCGATCCGCCACTTCCTTTCATCGTCCGGTGCTCGAGGTGTGCAAGGAATTTATTTATAGCTGCCTGTGAAGTAATTCAGCTGTTACTGTAACTGCAGTAAAACTGCAGGCGTCATCCAATCGGGAGGTTGAACGCAACCATAGTGACGTCACTGTAGTGACGTGTAAGGTCCTGATTGGATGGCACCGTAACAGCTGATGAGATGTCACAGGCAGCTATGGAAAAATCGCAGTATAGGGAACCCTCCGTGCACCGTTTCATCGTTAAGTGGTATGAGGTCGTCCGTAAATGACGTAACGGGTTGAGGTAGCGTTACACTGCATTAGACAGGGGTAGGGGTGTAAATTTATTGTCCTGTAATGCTGATTTTTTTAATTGTCAACATTTTATGAAATAATTTCTTTTAATCAGTATTACACTAAAATATTAATAAATTAGATTTGTAAAAATATTTAAAAAGTTATGTTTAAATTGTTCAATAACTAGAAGTATTTTTCATCAATGGTATATTGTTTGAGTATGATAGATTACGAAGAAAGTATTCAAAAGAGTCTAATTCTAGAATCCAATGAAGCTGTTGCAGCCCTCTCGCTCCACGTGCACCTACAACGGCTTGATGTCGGAACTTTTCTTCTCTATGCATCCTTCGTTTACTCACATTATCAACTAATTCGAACTCTATCATAAACTTTAATACTTACCATAAATAAATTTAATGCAAATTGTTTTACTGCTATATACTTAATTTTACTTATTGTAAATTAGAGGGTTGTTGCAGGCGCTACGTAATTATTTAAGGGGTTCAATCGCGCGTTACATGTGCGTTACAGGGGAAGAGGGGGTATCCTAAATACTTCAAATTTACGTTAAGTAATTTATGGACGGCCACTATATTGATTCTCTGCCACATACGGCACGATCCGCCGCCGCCAGTGGGCTAAAACCATGGAAGAATGATACATAGTAGTCCTCTCCTTATGCTAAAACTTCCCCTCGTGATCAAAGGAAACAGGAAGAAGAAGAAAGAAAAAAAGTATTTTGTCCATGGGAGAATTCCGCAAGATACATTTTCTTTCCGCGAGCTTATTTTTATTTTGTCCAATATGGTATTCTTTATTGGAGAGGCAACCAACATACTCTCGTCTCAGGGAGCATGATTTTTTTTAATGAATTATGGTCATTTACAATTTATTTTACAGAAATATTAGGAAAATGGTTTAATAATGATATGTAAATATCATAAAAATCATGTAAATGAGTGTAAATGTTACTCAACAGTAGGCATTCATAATTAAACAAATCGGTACGTTTTATTTGGCGATTATGGTGCTGTAGTCTTCTAGTTTCTGCACTATTGTCTAATAGATTCATTGCGAAATGGTTTGGATGATTTGAAGGTCGTTATTGAGTATTTCATTGCTGACATACCAGGGTGCGTTAGTTACTAATCGAAGAAATGGACTGGAATCGTTGAAAAATTTCGATGTTGGCTGAGTCCCAAAGTTGAATTCCGTAGATCCTTATGGGTTGTAGGATACTTATACATCTTTGATCCCGGTGAATAAGCAGATAAGTCATAAAACTTAATTTTACAGGAGAGCAAAAAACGACGTTTAAATAAATTAAATCAGGTATTAATGAAATTCAAACAAAGGTGATATTCAAACAAAACTATTTTTGTGTAGGTTTTGTTTGAATATCAGTAATCCCTTATTTAGAGCATTAGTTTAAAGTTGTTTTTTACTCCCCTGTAAAATTTAAGTTTTTTTGACTTATCAGTTTATTCACCGGGGTCAAAGATATATTGTGACGATACCGAATATTGCATACGCAAATAAATATTATTCCTTTTAAAAGTTACTTCGCAAAAAACGCGTTGAAGCCTGTCGCGCCGTTTCTGGGAGGCGAAGGGCTAATTGGTCACGTACAGCTGCACGACCCGAGCGACCGCGGCGCGGCGGCGCCAGGGAAGAAGGAGTTTTGTTTACTTCCCGCACCCCGTCGCGGATGCAATCCCTCTTGGGGATTCCGAAGTGCGCGGAAATTTGACTCCAGTAAGAAGGGAGTATTTCACGCGAAATCTGGCACATCCGACGTAAAGTGGACGGCGACTCGAAAAGAACGCGCGCCGTCGCATATATTTGTGCGTGCGCGCGCGTGTGTGTGTGTAATTTGACAGTCAATAAATAGCCTCGAGTTTCGACACTTAATATCTTACTCACTAGATGTCTTTCAGGAGGGAAGGAAAGCTCTGTTAATTTGGGGGGGGGGGAATAAACGTACGATAACTATTTTCTTTGTCCTCTTTAGATTATTTTACCATGAAATACGTGTCCGTAATGTAAGGTGGGTCTAGGTCTTATTGTTAAATCCTAATACACAGCATTTCTTGAGATTTTCTATAACGACCAGAAGTGCTTGTGGTGAGTTGAAGTGCCGAGGATAATTATAAGTTTAAGTACGTTGGTGTATCCGAAACAATGTGCAGGCTGCGACAAATTACAAAAAATATAAAAGAAAAATAAACTTGTACTACACATATTGCAGCATCACTAGTTTTTTATTTTACTCCATACGTAATATAGAGGGAGTTGAACAGTGCAGCAGAAAACCGATGTTGAGGTTTCGACGGAAATACACGTTTTGGGGGTATCTAATACCGAAAAAGTGTTTTTTTTTTTTTTTAGTTTGTTAATAATGTCTTACGAAAAAAATAAAACGGAATCCACGCTGCCAACAATACTTTACCATTTGCCATTACCTCTATTTCACGAGACGTGTTTCCTTTCACAAAAAAAGTTAGAATGTGTTGTTTGATTGTAGTTTTGCACATCCCCCGTTGGGGAATATTACGCAATAAAATAGACTGTAAGGACCACTTAATGTTCAACGGAATGTTGCCACTTTTGACTTAATTTATTTATAAAAATTTGCCTCTAGGGCAAAATTAATGTTACATCAACGACCATTCTTAACTCTCAAGAAGTCGCGGCTCGTGGTTTTCTAAATGGAGAAGGCTGCAAATGCAGGCATTACATTACATTGCATTGCATTTCTATATATGACCGATTCCGATGACGAAGACTAGTCCTACAGACTTCGCGATTCTCATAATGGCTTAAGGGAGTAGCGCTCCTACCGCATATTGGGAAAACTATTGCTCTACCAGACTCAAAAAAACCTTCCCACTGCATGTTGAACGTTAACTCACCCGTTAACTCACATATTTAGCTGCATCTTTATGCACTGGATTTCAGATATTTTCAAAACAATAAAATTAAGCCGCTCTTCAAAAAAGGCAACAAAAATGAAATTCAAAAATTATCGGCCCATTTCTCTTCTATCAGTTTTTCAAAAATATTAGAGAGACTTTTGCGTACGAATGGAAACCTTTCTCACTAAACACGACGCGCTTTCAGATTGCCAACATGGATTTACAGAAAATCCAAATCAACGGACACAGCTATATTTTCTTTTCTTAAAGATGTCGCCTCATCATTGGATCAAAACAAGGCACCTATTGGATTATTTTTAGATCTCTCAAAAGCTTTTGACGTCATTGATCATGACATTTTACTTTCCAAATTACCTTCATATGGAATCCGTGGTATTGCTCTAGATTGGTTATGTTCGTACCTTAAACAACGATCTCAGAGAGTTAAAATACCTTACTGGAATGATGGAACATTACGTACGCACCTTTCCGACTCTTTGCCCATTGCATGTGGAGTTCCTCAAGGATCGATTTTAGGCCCTATTCTGTTCCTACTTTACGTAAACGATATGCCCTCGACGATTCGAAACGGAAGAACGGTTCCCTTTGCGGATGATACGAACATCCTTTGCAATAAAGAAACCGTAAATAGTACAATATCAGATGTTTCAAATTGGTTCCGAAATAACAAATTAATAGTAAACGAAAAGAAAACGGTTTTAATGCAGTTTTCCATATCAAATAAACAATACTGTGCTCCATTGAAAATGAACAGTGTACCATTGACTGATGTTAAGGCAACAAGAATTTTAGGTCTCTCAATTCAGTCAAACCTTAAATGGAACGTCCACTTAAATGAATTGAACACAAAATTAAGTTCATGATGCTACGCGTTCAGAATTCTTGCAAATGCAGTCAGCCTTCATACTGTTCGTTGTGTATATTTCGCGAATGTTCATTCCTGCCGAGATATGGCATAATATTCTGGGGAAATACATCTTATAGCTCCAAGACTTTTAGATTACAAAAACGAATTGTACGAATAATAACCAAATCCCACCCACGTGATTCATGTAAGCCTCTCTGTAATCTAGGAATTTTACCATTACCGTGTCTGTTTATTTACGAATCAGTGGTTTTTGTCAAAAATGACTTGCTTAAGGGCGGGAATATGTTTTCAGAAAATGCCGGAGTCTATTACTATAACACTCGACGTAGAAATCATATTCATCAGGTGACAGTATCAACAGCTCATTACAAAAAATTCACATACAATACATGTACATTATTTTACAACACTTTGCCAGATGACATTAAACGATTAAATTCAATGGAAAAGTTTAAATCCCAAGTGAAATTGTTTCTGCTGCATAACTGTTTCTATACAATTAGAGACTATACTGAGCATCACAAGAAAAGTAACATTAATTTTAACAATGATACATAATGCATTATTTACCATTTGGACTGTATAAATAAGTATAAATAACCTGTAACAACTATTGTACTACAGCTTCCGGGTCAATGACCCCCATCTCGATCAGGTTTTTCGTCCAGTTTCCTTGATCCATTGAGCAAATGCTGAGATGGCCCCTTGTTTTGCTTCTGGACATAAATGTAACTTCATTTTCTGTGCACGTCTTCTAGAATTCAGTGGGAAATACAATTATTCAAATAAATTATCGTTTCCATGATGTCGCGGCAGGAAGTAATAAGAGCCAAAATTTATTGCTTATTTATCTTTGAAAATAGATATTATTACATGGGAGTTTTTTTTGTTGTTTTTTTCTCCCTTGCAAAAATTCAAAATTTATTGCTTATTTACCCTTGAAAATAGATTTTTTTACATGGGAGTTTTGTTTTTTTTCTCCCTTTCAAAATTCAAAATTTATTGCTTGTTTATCCTTGAAAATAGATTTTATTACATAGATTTTTATTTTGTTTTACTCCTTTCAAAATTCAAAATTTAAGTAGTATATGACTTAGTGTAGGGATCACAGAATTTTGAAAATGTGCACACAATTACTTTTCCCATAGCGTCATACGCAGTTTTTAACAATTTTTGACGTAAAATAAATAAATAAATAAATAAATAAACGTGGCCTCCCCCCTCCAAAGCTGCTCATATTTCCCCGCCTGCCTGCGCTCTTTGTCACAACATTGCTCTCTCCCGTCTTTCTATCTGGGTCGCGCGGAAATTCAACACTGCGAGTTTGGCGATAACAAACTGATGAGTGAGAAGGATCAGACGAAAGGTAGGTTACGTGTTTCTACAGTAGGGGTTGTCCAAACGATCAAAAGAAAAACAGTGTTTTGAAGAACGGTTTCAGTTTTCGTTCTCAAGTCCACTTTTACCGTGGCTATAGTCAGCAGTGACAGTGTGTTTTATACAATTTTTGCTGTTATTGCCAAATTTAGTAGATGATTGTGGTTTTTGTAATGGCATCTTCATCGGCAAGTGTGTCGGGTAGGCCGCTAGAGGACAAGCTGAAAGAGTTTCAAAGGTTGCCATGTGCCTCTGTTGTAGTAATGGATATCGCAAAGTACCATTGAAACCGAAATTGACAGAAAAGGAAACTTTGCTTTTTTGATGAAAGATATAGCAGAGTGGCTGTATAATCATGGAGTTGCTTTTGATCCATCACTCACGAAAGCCCAATTGTTACAAATAATGCAAAGTACACACACTGAAAAACGCTACGTCGTTGGTCAAATAATCATTGAAAATGGTCACATTTCTCTCCGTCATCCACCGTACCATCCAGATCTAAATCCAATAGAACTTGTTTGGTGATTTATAAAAAGGCGCGTGGCAACAGAAACAATCGAAAAGAAAAGGAAGAGTTTTGCAGAGAAGCGTTTGCACAAAACAGGGCTGAACTATGAAAGATATTCTGCGAGCATTTGTAGGGAAAAGAGGCGACATAATACGTAATTTAGATGTGATGGACCAACACATCGATTATATCCTCATTTCTTTGGACACTCCTGCGAGTGCACATTCCTCTTCTGACGATGAAGGCAGCGATGACGATGAATGAAATGACGAGTGACGGTCAGTGCGATCGATGCGACTCGCAGTCGCCCTCCCTTGTCGCGTACGCGCTTCATAGCGCCAAGAGGAGAAATCTCAGCTGCCGCAGGGTGAAACCTCCGAGACATCATAAAGGTACATCCGCCATGATGGATTTTTTGCGAGCGGTGCAGCTATAGTTCATTCGCAATGCTACTCGCTGACCTGCATAATAACGGTATCTGGTGAGCATACCCTTCTTCAGACCCTAGGCCCCGCCCTTGAAGGCTGCCTGGCTGCAGCCTTCGTCCGCCGGCAACCCTGTGCAGTGAATGCATGACGTCACACCTCCACATTTTGGGACAGCACAACAGACTACACCGAGGGATGCGTTGCGAGAAATGAGCGATTTGAAATGTGGAAAATCGAAACAAGAGACACTTAAGGACCCCCACACACTAGAAAGAGTTTTCACGTTCGCCTCTGCGGAGGCGAAAGAGTTCCTCGCTCGAGTCGGTCAGCGAGCGAGTTTTCTCGGACACATTTCTTCTACTCCTTAATTTTCCACATGACATTTAGGCCGTCGCTACAGCAGGAAAACACTGAACACTGCGTAGAACTGAGTGAGGTTATAATATTTAGCAGTAAAAGATGTGTTAAACAACCAGTTTTTTAATTGTTTACTTGAATTTTCTCTTTAAACAGAAATGAACAAGAAAAACCTTGTGTGAAAGATATTCTTACTTGTATGAAACCCGTTCATAATGATCAATATAAAAATAAAAATTTGAAGCAAGAAACTAGAAGGGATATTTTGAAAGAATTTAATTAATATATTATTTTCTTAATTCGTATTTATTATTTATGAATGAATTTATTAATTGTGAATTTTATTCTGGATTATTTGATCGTTCACCATTTATGTGTAATTCAACGGGGGGAATCACGGAGCTTAAGAAAATATGCACAGATTGCACTTCTCCCTTAAAAGTCACATACGTTCCAGTTTTTTTACATTAAATAATAATTTGTGTGCATTGCAGCAATGTATTTCTTTTTAGGCAATTCGAACTCGTTAAACAGATGATTTACGATTATGGCAACAAATCAAGGATTTCACGGGTTAACGTTACACAAGAGCATTTAATAAAACAAGAAATGGGACTCACTATACAAAGACACTAACGTGCGTACGTGTATCAGCTTTCAGAAAAATTCATTCTAAATTCTTTATTCTAAATTAAACAATAGACAATACAACGTAACATATGTTAAGACACGGGATGAAATAAATGTCAAAAAAAATTAAAAATGTACTGAAAGGAGGACATTTAAAATACACAGAAGGACAAGAGGACAATTGATGTCAATAGAGGACTCTCTTCCCAAATGGGAGACGGTTGGAAACGCTACTGACACTGGAAGTCGATGAATTTGAAACGCAGTGCAGCTTGTCGCTAAGCTTCGTGCCCGGACGGTCACGAATGACGGTCCAATGTGACTAACTCGCGTGTTGGCAAGTTCGGCGAAGACTGACAAAACGGGATATATGATCCGATTAGGAAAATAGACCCTAACAGCGGTTGCTGAGCAGCCACAACCAAGGGTCGCGGCGGACCTATCCCTGCTGGAATAACTCCGAAATTTTAATAGGCAATAGGCATCATGAAAGATACAGACGCTCAATTTTTAGGGCAAGAAAATGCAGAATTGTTACATATTAAACGGCACCCGGGTTTCACAGACCTCCCATATGCACTGCTGGGCTCTGTCATGCATTTTTTTTCTTAATTGAAGTTTTTAAAAAGATACATTAAAACAAGTTGCTTATATAAAAAATATATTTTGTGCAATTTCTTGCAAAATAAAACAAGTACCAAAATAAAGTCCGTTTCGTGATTCAAATTTCTGTCAAGGTTTGATCCAATTTCAAGTTAGCAAACAAAAGATGCAGTAACACGGGAATCCGGTATTTAGTAATAACTAGGGGGCGGATTTTAATGAAATGACATTTTTTTTCTTTTCACTTTATAACAATGCCGTTTAGTATAGAAATTCATTTCATGTTAAGACAAAAGGAAATGATCCATTTTATAGGTCCTTATTTTGCATTTTTATGTCTATTTCAACTAATAAGTCATTTTTTACCTTTTTCTGTCATTTTAATGCAATTTTTGCAGATTTTAATGTCTTTTTAATGGTACTTGCTTCAAATAATAATTACTAGATGCAAGAAATGTTCTTCACAGCATGACTCAATAATTCTTGTGACGTGTATCAGCACCATTGCCGGTTCGGCCTATCTCAGGATAACGAAAGACAGATTTCCTGGTAAAGAATAGTCCAAACCAGAAGTTTGAAAGCTGAGTTCACTCGATCGAATGGAAGAAGCCTCGATTATGAGTAACGTAACTAACAGCTTGAGTTGTTCATCCGAACTGGTTTTGATAAGATTTTTTACCTCATTTTTCTTTGGTTTTAGGGCATTTTTAAAGCATTTTAAGAACATTTCATTTATCATTTTGGGTGATGTTTTAGGTCATCAAAATCCGCCCCCTAGTAATAACCATATGCAAGTGAGCCAGCTCATAAAATGCATGGAAAATTCTATGGTTTTGACAAGAAAGATCAGGAAAGGAAAAAGTAAGGGTAATGCATAATCTGAAGAACAAGTATTATTCGATTTCGATAATGACCAACTGAGTTTATTTCTCCAGAATCTGACCGGAAATACTTCGGTTGGAGTCCTTTGGTGGCGGAATTTTCGACAATGGCTAGATTCTCGTAGCTAGGTCGAATTCATTTGTTTTCTGGATAATTCTGGTGACCGGCTGATATGATCGGTAGTTTTCCGTGTTTTTTCCAATCAATACCAGGCGAAAGCCGAAGCGATACCTTAAAAAACGGGCTACGAACCACGCGCGATCTATCCTTCTTCGTCCTATCCTAACCCAAACGCGCGCGCGCGCACACACACGCACTTACACTACCATTCAATGTCAGGAGTCTTCGAGCTTTACCCCGGCTAGGGCGGTACCCCCCCTCTCCTGGGGGAATCTAGTGGGGAATCAGCCGGACGTTTTGGTCGGCGTCAGATCTCACCGGAAGTCCTAGGATTCGAGCTGCAAAGGCGTGGATTTTCGACATTTTATTTAAACTAACCGAGGTCGAATTGAAAGGAGGATAATTCTAGAGGTCGGCTGCTCTCGTCGTTAAGTTTTTCTAGATAAAAAAAAAGAAGGTCGTTTTTTCACAACTTGGTGATACAACGACCATTGTGATTGTTTGTAGGGAAACTATAAAAATAACACGTAAGGACAACACGAACACTCAAACATCCATGCCTGAGGCGGGATTCGAACCCGCGACCCTTCGAGTTGAAGCAGCTACGGCCCTTTAGCCTTAGACAATGTCTCGGCCATCCAGGCCGGCTTTCCTAGCTTTCTCCGATCAATACCAGGCAAATGCAGTACCTTAACAGTAAACCATGGACCATCTCTCCCTCCTCTTCCTTGTGCTATTCTCTCTCCCCCTCCCTTCTTATAGTATACTTACATGCACATTACTACCACATGTCGAGAGGCTCGTCGGGAGCTTGAGTTTGTCCCGGCTGGGTCGGTCCCCGCGAGGGAGATACCTGTAGAGAGAAACCCCTCACCTGACATTTATACTGCGGTTTTCACAGACTTGGACCTGACGTTTCGTTAGCTGTTCTGCCAGCTATGACAGTTCTCCAATCGGGAGCCACTACATATAGTCTACCATTGTCACGGCTGGCACTACGTATAGTGACGTGTCAGCTCCAGATTGGAGAACTGTCACCGCTGGCCCAAGAGCTGACGAAAGGTTCAACTGTGTGAAAACCGCAGTATATAATCCGAAATCCGCCGAATCTGACGATCGATTGGAGGGGTCGGTCCACCCCAATCGCAACCTCCTGGGGTACATGACGCATTGCATGTGTGTATGTGTGTGTGTTGCAGGACGAGGTGCTGGCCATCTCGGAGAAGGTGGTGCTGCGCGCGGACGACCTGCTGGGCTGGATCACGGACGAGGTGCGCTGGCCGCGCGGGCTGCCGGCCGTGTGGGAGCGCGAGTGCCCGGGCCCCGCGCTGGCCGAGGCGCCGCACCTCGTCTCCTCGCTGCTCGTCGACTCCGCGCTCGACCTGCAGGACGTGCAGAAGGAGAAGAGCCTGCTCGGTAAGCCTAAGGAGACGGCCACTTCAGTCTCAACTAGACGTGCTACGGAATGGCACAGACTTTCTCGTAGCATTTTTCTTCTTCTTCTTCTTCTTCTTCTTCTTCTTCTTCTTCTTCTTCTTCTTCTTCTTCTTCTTCTTCTTCTTCTTCTTCTAATTTCCTTAGTGTGGGCTGGCTTTAAGGTCTTGCTCCATTCTCTGGCCAGCTGCCATCTATCGTCGCCAAAGTAAATTTTTTTGACATTTTCTCAACCTTTCGGTTTCTTAACGGTAGAAGCGAAATATTACTTCAAGAATATTAAAGAATAGTAAAACCTCGTCCTAAATAGAAATTTTCATTGAAAAATCTGAAGCAGTTTTTATGAAAATGGCGATTAAGCATTACTGTAAATGCGAAATTTGAAGCCATTTTCGCAGGAATCTATTGAGTTTTCGAAAAACTTCATTTGAAGTTATTTAAAGCATTTTCATTCACAAATACAATAATGTATACAAATCGATAGAAATGTCCATATTAACGGCGTGAGATATTTCCAAAAAATTACATTTGTGTAATTTTTGAAATAATAAAAATATTGACGCTTTCGATTTGATAGCGGTTTTCCCTCTCCTAACTCGCTAGGGACTGAGAAATTGAAGTCGAAGGAAAATGTTCAGCGTTTTGCATTTTCGAATACTGTAAATAAGTAATTTCATATAATAAAACCTTCCACATTGCCCGAATTGTTTAAAATTTTCATTAAGATTTTATTAACAAGGTTATACTTCACTAATTAGGATAGTCCTCCTTGCTTCAATTTAAACCCACCATTGGAAACTTCGCTCTATATTAAGTACAATTCATTTTATATCTCATAGGAAAGTGTCACAACTAAAAAATTAGCGATCTTACCATTGAATACCCGTTTAATACAAACTACCATTGAACAAAGAAATTTGTACAGAGAAAATTTTACTACCATTGAATAGAGATATTTCAATTTACTTTATGGAATGAATCAAATTAATTGAACAAGTTAGTTACATAGAAAATATAGAATAACAATGCCATATATTAAAGTGGAGCCAAATTCATTTTCTTTCTAGTTTTCCAGCTGTACTGAAAAGTGCGTTTTTGAGTTGTGAAACTTTTCTGTTTCTTGTGCTGCGACTTGTATTCGTACATCCACTAAAAACTCCACATTCATCCACTAAAAGCGTGGATGTTCCTCCGTGTTTAGCTCGTACAAGTTATTTGAGCACTCGACCTCTGTTAAGATGCGAGCGAGGTACGCGAAAAGACAGACACTGGGCATGCGCAGTTATCCCATCTAAGCATATTATTGCTATTCAGAAAACTCGATTACAATGTTAGCTAGCGATTGTAATCGGTAAACTCAGGACTAGAACCGCATGTGTTGTGCGGGCATTAGAAATTTATTTAATAGATATTCGTGGGTGCTTTCTTAAACAAAATACAAACGTAATATTTTTTACCAATGCCGCCCATCGAAAACCTCGGAAGTGAATGTTTTTGAGTCGGCATTCCATTTAGCCATCTGCCTCCTCCTTGCTGTCACTGAGATTTTTATATGAATACATCGATCAAGTTACTCACTTTACTTAATTTAACATTAATTACGTTAGTTACTTTGAGATGTTTTATTAGGCGTGTGCTAGTTAAAAATATAATCTTACTTAACATAGAAGAGGATACTCTAGGGGGAATCTCAGGGTTATGCATATTGATTAGCCAAAATTTCGAGAAAGACTTCAAATAGGAACCTATTTTTTTAATCGAGTGTGGATTGGGTTTTTCCCTGGTTGAAATGGAATGCTGCTGGTATATCTGTCATGTTTTGAAAGAAGTCGTGTGATATACGGGCTATTTGCTTTATTATTGTGTTGATGCTTAATTTAAAATGAATTTTATTTTTTGCTTACGAAGCGGGGTTATTTGTGATTAAACTGATGTATTATTTTGAATGATTTAGAGTTAATTGGTGTTTGTAGGGGCTGCTTTCGTCCGTATTGGGCATGCGTAGAGCATTAGTGGCCTTAGTATTGTATAGTATATGGTGTGGGGTCAACCGTTATTTCAACTACCTTATCGTTAATAACAAATCAAGTAACCAAATATATTTAAATGTGTTAATACATGAAATAACGTTACATAGTAACAGTTCCTAAATATTGGTCTTGAATAATATAATATTCTTGATATAAGGTTGGATCTTGTCAGACGATATACGATATATCCTCGTTAAATACTCAATCTTCTTCTGAATTGGTCATAAAATTTCTCTTCTTGGTAACCTCGTAGTCATTATAGAAAAGTTTACCAACTATGTTGATGTGGCGCCAATGTGATGTCGCCTCATATGGTAATAGTGCCGGTAGGGTAATAGTTCAATAGTTCAGTGCTTGAGTCCCAGAACGCGTTCCAAATTAATTATTAATTTTATAGATATCTATTTATTTTGTAATTGAATCGTGCTGAGGAGAAAGGGAACTAGTCACTTCTTGCCACTTATCACGAGGAGAGAAACATTAAATAATACTCCCACATGTTATATTATCCTGCCCATTTTTTCTGTGTGAATTCACTAATGAGAGTCTAAACGCTGTTATGACGTGATTACTTTCTTCATAGTACAATTTCCTTGCCTTAAAGAGCAACTTTTCAACGTAAAAAGAATGCATTTTTGACTTGTTCCCTTTCTCCTCATGCTGATTCAATTTAATAATTATTCCCGAGGTACCGGAACGCCGTTCCGTCGCGTTCCGCCAGAAATCAACTCCTGGATTTATTTCTTTGATTCCGGTGAATAAGCTGATAAGTCAAAAACTTAATTTTACAGGGGAACAAAAAACAACTTTAAACTAATGATTAAATAAGTGATTAATGATATTCAAACAAAACCTACACAAAAATAGTTTTGTTTTAATATCACATTTGTTTAATTATCATTAAGCCCTGATTTGATTCATTTAAACGTTGTTTTTTTGCTCTCCTGTAAAATTGAGTGTTTATGACTTGTCAGCTTATTCACCGGGATCAAAGCTGAATGAGATGGACTTGTGTGTTTGCTGACGATTGGCGGCGTGCGCAGGTGACCCGGACCCGGAGGAGAGCGGCGTGGTGGTGCTGAGCTTCGCGCGCTACTGCCGCTTCCGGGGCATCATGAAGCGGCTGGAGGGCGTGTCCAACAAGTGGCTGCACAACGCGCTCGTGCTGGCGCTGGGCGGCTTCGCGGCGCCCTGCCGCAACACGCGCGTGCTCTTCTGCAAGGACACCTTCGACTACCCGGACCTCGAGGGCCACGAGCAGCTCTGCAACCACCTCGGTGAGCCTCCGTCTGGAATGGTGATGCGATGTCCATAACGACCATTACGAAACATCGATGTTTCAAAATATCGATGTTCAAAATTGTAACATCGATGTTTCAAAATTATAACATCGATGTTTCAAAATTGTAACATCGATGTTTCAAAATTGTAACATCGATGTTTCAAAATTGTAACATCATGTTAATATATGACCAAAAACCTTCGATGTTTTCATAAAACGATGTTTTAGAGCCCTTATAGAAACCTCCAACATCAAATTCGTGCGCAACAAAATTTCATTTGACAGTGGCCGTGTATATTAATTTATAATTAAAATTTAACTGAAAAAAAATTAATTGAAAAAACGCGTATCCATGTCCGAAATACGAGGACAGACGAAGGAAGTACCAGGCTATGAGGATTATAGAGGGATCAGGATCTGCAAGGGATAGTCTGCTCGATGAAGGTAGAACAAACCGGGTTCGTTTGGTTTGAACACAAACTGACAGTGGTACCATCAGTTATTTCATATTTTAATTTTTTTAAATTGTGATTATGGGAATTTTCATTCACGAACAAAACATCGAAAACGTAAACGTCGCTCAGAAAACATCGATGTATTGACACCGATATTTTTATATCGGTGTCAATTCATCGATGTTTAAAATATCGATACTCTTGTAGAAATATCGATATTTTGGAAACATCGACATCGATGTCGCATCCCTAATCAGGAATGGGCCTGCAGACAAAGCAGTTCTCTGCGGAGTCTGGTTCACTCAGAATCCTAGAACTTACGTATTCAACTTCATTTCTTAGCCACAAAAATAATTAAAACCCGTATGTGAGCTATTCCACGTCAAATCGCACAAAAAAGACCAAAATTTGACCTTCAAATTTTAAAGTATTTTCTAATTTTTTCTATTTATGAAATAAGTAAACACATGTGTGTTTATTTTTTCTAACTTTTTTATTTTCGGAAATATTGCTTGATGAAATTTGCTAAATATGATGCGCAACACAAACTTAAAAAGGTGACAATTATATATACTTAAAAATATCACTTAATTGAATGCACTAGTTATAGAAACTCGTTTCAAATTCCATTCGAAACTTAAAAACATGTTTAAATTTTGAGATTTTGCAAATTATTTAATTTCCTAAATTTTCAATTAAAAAAAAATTTTGAAAATTGAATATTTTTGTAAACTCGATGAGGTTAAATTAAAAAAAATATATTAATAAACGCACTAGAGCACTTGTTGACAACTCCAGAAAAAATCAAAGTGTGATCTCATCAACTTTAAGAAATTTATTTTTTTACGAACCAGTGTGCAGTAGATTGCTGCAACAGACGCGTTTCTTGCGTTACTGGCGATGGGTTTCTTTGGATGAAGCAATAATTTAAGTACTTCTTGAGGTAGTAAAACTCAACGATTGTGTTTGGTTATTAAATGACGGATTCTTATCTCACGTTATCTCTGATGTTTTGAAATTTTCTGGTCCTTCATTACTCACTTAAAATATTTGTACTCGCTTACCTTAGAATTCCGGAACTTTCGACATGCAATGCACAGTTTTAATGCCTTATCGAATTTACTTTCAGGTCTGGACAAAATTCCATTTTCTTCGTCCAACTTTTTAGCTACTTTTTATCACGTGTTTGGTTGCTGCGAAGTGTCATTTTATTTTATTGTATCTCAAACTTTCAAAAATTTTCAAAATTTGAATTTTCAATGTCTTGTGATCTGTTGAGTGAAAGGAATAGATAAGTTTCTTAATAATGTCTTTCTTGCCTGATTTTTCAATTGACGGCGAAGGATCTTTAGTGTGAAAAAATTATCTGCGGTAGCACTTTGTACGGTCTGAAATTTCTTATGGGAATAGTTTTTTTTGCAATTTTCTTTTTTTGGAGGAGGTATTACAATTAAACTCTTGTTTATCTTCTCAACATTCATTTCACAGACACTTGACGAACTATCTGAAGAGCTTAAATTGTCATTTCCTTTTTACTTTATTCACTGGACTTTTCGCTACTTTCGTTAATGCTACGAAAGCCACTGATATCGACACTCCCTTCACTAACAAAAAGCATTTTTTGAAACCAATTCCCTTTTTACCGACATGGCTTACAAATTCGCCAATCTAATGATTCCTTTAAATGAGGTTTGACAAGTAAATCGTGGTTTATTCGACGTCAAGATTTTTTTTCTTAAAATCGTGATCAGAAAGATTAAATTGATTGAAACATCTGTCGTATCTCATACGGTGAATGCCACTGATGTTGCATAGTGTACGCACGATTCACAGAACAAACTCTACCACTCTTCTCTTTATAAGTATTGCGACTGATGCTAAGAAAATTTTACTCAAGTCTCTGGACAAGGTTTCTGTTGTTTTTCACGAGCAAGGTCAGGACGGCACCCCATCCTTAGGACGCAAAGGGACTCGGCAGTAAAATTCGTTTCGCTGACACGACGAAAAGCAGTAGTAGAATTCGTTCGCTGTGACCCTTCCCTTCTGGAGACACAGTGAACATATGAGTTACTAATATTTCTTGAAACCCTAATCAGGCAGAGGTCATTATTTCCGGCACTTGCATCAAAGACTGATCAAACACGATTCGTTAGTGCAGGGGCAAGAAGCGCGCGCCCGCATGCTTACAATAGATTTTTTAGATGCGTACGTGTTCAGTGCCCACTTTTTTCTTGTGTTTTGTAGAAAATTAAATGAGAAATACGCCTAATTTTTTTTCAAATATTTATCTGAGTACATACAGAAATTTTCATTTTTTTAAATAATTATAATTTTAATGTAATATTTATTATTCGAGAAAATAATTTACAGAGGAATGAAATTCGCATATCAAAGTATTAAATGAAACAAACCAGAAATGTGTATGTTAAGTATATTCGGATCATCAATCAATCATATTTTCCGGAGAAAGCGTGTATTTCAAAATTTAATATAGACATAACTATACAAATAATCAATTTTCAGATGTATAAAAAACATGTGTATCCTTTTTTGATGTCCAGATTTAATAAAAAAAATCATACATTTAAAAAAATCGTGTCAATTGTGGTGTGATTTGACGTGGAATGGCTCGTATTTGTATTCGTTTCGCTGTCACCCATCCATTCTGGGGGCAGAGTGAACATCTGAAATACTAATAACTCTTGTAATCCTAATCAGGCAGTCGGTCATTCTTTTTATAGTTTTTCAGCGTTTGGAACAAAGACTGACTGAACTCAATTCGCGAGTGTACGGGTTGGCAGAGCGCGCTCTCATACTTAAAATTGATTTTATAGAACTGTATGTGTGGAGTGCCCAGTTTTTTTCTTAATGTATTTTATAGAAAATTGAACGAGGAATTCGCTTATATTTTTTTAAAATATTTATCTCATCGAGTTTATATAGTAATTTTCATTTTTTTTAAATTACATTTTTTAAAGTGAAATATTTATTTTTTGAAAAATGTATTTACAGAAGAATAAAATACACATTTCAAAGGATTAAATGAAACAAATCAAGAATTTTTATATTAAGTACTTTCGGAGCAACAGTTGGTCATATTTTGTGAAGTACGCGTAAATTTCAAAATTTACTATAGGCATAACTACACAAATAATCAATTTTCAGGCAAATAAAAAACAACATGTGTCTCGTTTTTGATGTCCAGATTTAAGAAAAAAATTATCGTACTTTTTAAAAAAAGTCGTGTCAACTCTTGTGCGATTTGACGTGGAATGGCTCATGTGTTGAATGGGAGAGAAATTCAATTTGGGCTGGTTTTCTTGAGTTCCAGAATCCCTACCCTGCTCTTTTGTTATACGAAGTTGAATTCTAAATAAAGATAGCTACGAGCATTTTTGACACAATTTTATAACAAGAATAGCATATGCATTTATTAAAATAATGTATACAAATCGACGGTAATGTAAATATTAACGAGAGAGATTAGAAAATTGTGTATTAAAAAAAAAGAAAGCGAAATGTTTTTTTAAAGTGTATTTAGCAATTATTACTACAAAAAAATGGAGTATTATTTTGGGAAAATTATGTTTTTATTTTTTTAATTTTCGTAATTTCGCCGAAAATTCTCATTGAAAGAACTCATTGAGGGGAACAAATTTCGTTTGAAGGGAAAAAATGCTTGTCTTCAATATTGTATTTGTAGGTCAAATTTTTGTAATTTTAGAAAATTCAAAGTCAACAGTGAAAAGTGGACCTAACTCAGGTTTATGATTGTATTTCACTCTATTCTCACAAGAAATTTAAAGAAAAAATTGGAGCTATTTTTGAGAAAATTTTGAAAATGTCGCAGGAGCTTGTGTATTATCTTTTATCAGGTAGATGTATCGTTTAAGAGGTATCAGAGCTAAATATGTTGTCGTGAGCTCTTAATAAATGATTTTTTAGTATAACCAGGGGGCAAATTTCTATGATTTTGCATATTTTTGTCCATTGCTTCAGGGCAGAGCTAAGTGAAATTTCTTGACATTTGGTGAGAATTGGATGCTATGAAGACTAATATATGTTAGTGCATATTTGGCCGATTTTTCCTGATGCGTTTTCGTATAATTATAGGAGCATATTTTGCATATTTCGTTAAAATAAACTTATCTCTAAAACGTTTCATGTTTTCATCAAATGAATTTATTTGTGAGCGTTCGTTGATTAGAAAGAGCTTGTCACCTTTTGCGTTTTTTATTTTCTATAGATAAAATACTTGTGCAAGTATAGAATATTTCTTGATTTTTTTAAACCAGGCAGAAAAAAATGAAAGAAGACATACAGTGAATTTCACTAAGGTGCATGTTTACTTGAATTATTTCTCCCGAGAAGTAAGCTAGGTTATATTGTTTGCACAAAAATATATCTTTTCATTCCAAGCATGCTTCTCCTGAATTTTATCAAGAAAGGTAAATATTGTTAATTTTAACTGCCTCTTAAAGTGCGTATTTCAGAATTTTTTCAGGTGCTTATCTTAAAAAGCTTATTGCAAGATTTTTTAAGGCATAAAATTCCTCTCCCTAATTCTCACAAAATGTTAATAGACCGTCATGTTAAGAGAATGGACGCCTAACTTTCGTAATTTGCTGATTACGTCATTTTGTCACCTTGCGTAAGCAAAAGTGTGATAATGAGATTATAGTCAGCGAAGAGAATTTTTTAAGTGTGAAGAACAATGAATGTCATTTTTGTTATGATTTCTTCCCGGACTATTACCGTCAAACCTTAAATATTTTCCACGAGTGTACATTATCACCTACACTAAACACAATAGCGTGTTACCAGTAACAAACCTGTTTTTTGGGGGGTAGGGCGAAGATGTCATTCGAGTTTCAAACTAACATTTATTTTTCGGAACCCTAAAGATCGCTTTGCCGGCGTTTCTTCGCGCAAATAAAGAATTATATTAAACAAACATAAGGCAATGGTACTTGAAAGAGCGCTGGACTGAGATTCGCGACGCAATCAATACACTGGCGTCCTGGAGGGGCAAGACGATAACCCCGACTTCCGACATCGATATCTTACTGTGCCATATGTTCTTTCATGGGGGTAAGGTAAGGAAAGGAAGGCTCTGTTTATTCAAAGAATTAAAACGTTGCCTCTTTCGTATGTCCTTAATGAAAATTAAGAAAATTCGAACTTGTATTTTTGCCATTTAGAATTATTTATCTCCCCTTTCCTTTTAACAGACGGCACCGCGAAGGCCACCTTCCCCAAAGGCGACAGTTACAAGGGATTTAGGAAATGTTGCCATGATTTAAAATAACATGTCAGAAAGTATAATTTTTTAGTCAAGCTATTATCAATATATTTATAAATTATGCATCACTGAATTTCTCTTTTTATAATCCATCCCTTGGTAGTGAGAGAAAGATAGTAGTTCCATTTAAAAATCAAAGATGAATAAATTTTTCGAAAACTAAAAATATTACAAACAATATCTCTATGGCATATTACTTGCGCAATAATTCCTCATTGTTGAGAGAAAATTGCATTTCGATACAGTGAATCGTTTAGAAGTTAAGGGGGTGGTCGATAGTTGGCGGGACACCTGTATATCTCTCAAATAAAAACTGTAAGAGGAATGTAGACCTTAGACGTAAAATGTTGATTTGTTGTTGAAAAAATAAAAAACAATATTTGAAAATATCTCGTATGGTGGTCTATGTAATTCCCAGAAATGCCAGGTTTAAATTATATGAAATTCCGAGTTAACGTTTTCTGAAATTTTTACAGGTTGTCCTTCGAGCTGCGTGTTCCGTCGAGCAATATCTTTGTTCGTCTTTAAAATGTCAGTTATTTTCAATTGTTTGGTTCGTAAATTTTTCATTAGTAATTTCTCTAGATCCTTCTCCTGAGTTCGCGCTCTCTCCTCACTTGATTCCACATTGCCCACTGTTTCTTAGTATCGTAATGCAGTCTTGACATCCTTCAATGCCTCTTCCACTGGTGGAACATCGTCCCACTCTCCGAAAGCCCTTTTACTCTCCACGAAATCCTTTTGGTACCGAGATGACGCAAACGGCTAATGAAACCGATCGCTTTTCCGCACGGCGTGTGTGTGTGTGTGTGTGTGTGTGTGTGTGTGTGTGTGTGTGTGTGTGTGTGTGTGTGTGTGTGTGTGTGAATGTGTTAGAGCATTGCATCTTCGATATTACTCACTCGTACTCGCTTGAACATCCCGTACCCGAGTACACGATATTCGAGTTCCGCATACTCGAGTGACAGTTACTAACATGGCTGGAAGCCGTTCTCGTAACGCTTTGATACATCGACCATAAAGGGACGGACGTGTTTCATTTTGAGCGATAGAAGTTATGGTGCGAAGTGCACTTAGAGGACATATTACAATAGTATACAAATGTATTTTACATACTATATTTTTTTTACGAAACCAATACTTAAGTTAAAAACTGAACCCCTGTATCTTCGAGCGTATCAAAAGAACACTGCGGTCACAAATAGATGTTGGTACCTACTAGAAAGAGACAAGAGTTGCGCGGTGTATAATTCAATCTTCCAAGAATGAGATAGCCAAAGTTATGTCTGAGAAACGGAATGTTAAATGAAAATGGTTATTTTATTTATTTCGATATTATTAAAATTTATCTTCACGTACGGGTAATACAAAGAAATTTCATTGAATTTTAAGAATTTTTGAATATTTTAATATGTGGGTAATATTTATTAATATTTAATCCTGATGTTCGCAAGACCTTCGAAAATTATCAATAAGCATGACAATGACATACTTGTAAATAGTACTTAATCTTCGAAAATAAAATATGGTATAACATAACTTTTAATTATAGAAATCTTATTTCGAAAATGTTAATAATATAATATAAAACTAATAACTATTTTACAAAATAGCAATAAACAATAATAATATAATACAAAACAAAAACATGTGTTAAATTCATTCTAAATATTTCACCATTCTTCGAATCAACTGTAGAAGGGAATTACAAAAGACGCGACGCATACGTGGGATGCAGTTTCACAGACACACAGGAAACAAGATAACCTACAGGTCACTAATCGAAAGATGAGCGTCGCTTAACAAGGCGTGGACCAAGAATTTACGAAACGATGTACGAATTTTCCGCTTATCACTATTATGACAATGACCAATTCACATTTCGTGTCGCGCTCACTGCCTGCCCAAATACTAAAATGTATAAATATCCAAAGACCCTTGGTTTAAAAAATAACAGGAAGTAGATGCATGCAAATACATTTTTATAATATTTGTTACTTAAGGATTCATACACACTTTGGCGTTGTGGATCAATAAAATATGACACAATCGCTAGGGTTTCAAACTCTTGTGAATCTTGTCTTGTCTAATAAAAATAATAACATAAAATAATAACTAATAGAGTAAATAACTAATAGAATAATGACTAATAAAATAACTAATAAAATCTATTTCCAAAGTTCACTTCTCGCATCTTTTCTCTTTAGCTTGTATTCACTGCTTTTTCAGTTTGTTTTCTATCGTATTTTCTCTTTACTCTCTCATCACTGTACGCCAAGTAGCACTTGGAGCAGGTTTCGAATACAGCACACTCGACCGAATATCGAATGCTCGAATGAATTCACGCAACGGACACTCGAACGAGTCACTGCTCGTAGCATCTCAGTGACATCCAGCTGCCAAAAGAACTCTGTGGTGTAGCTTAGCTTACTCGAATGCAGGGCACTAGTATGTGTACGTATGTGGGAGTCGCCAAGCTGTAAGGCTGTGGCAGTCGCGCGCTTCCTGTCTCCAACGTAGAACACAGCTCGCTTTGTCCCGCGGAATATAATACCAAGCTTGAAACTGAAGCAAGCAATCGCACTCGCCGCCGCAGCCAGTTGTAGCCCACGCAGGACACCGCCCTCGTTTCCTCAGTGAAACTGAGTGGCATAAGGTCATCACTAGGGAACGGATTTCCATGTAATTACATTTTTTATAGGGACTAGAGACCTGCGTTCAATAATATTTTTAGAGTTTACGAGACATTCTGAATGAATTAGAACTATTTTTTTTTTACATATTTTTACATATTTTGGTATAATTACATATTTTTACACATTTTAGCTTTTACTATATATTTCGTTACATTTTAATTTATTTGTACGTTGAAACGGAACATTTCAGATGCGCGTTTGCAATATATGTTACGGAATCAACTTTCTTACAAATCAAATGAAATGCTGTTGCGCTTCTAAGACCCATATCTTCGCCATGATCCTTCGTCCCCTCCCCTCTTCATCTTCTTCATGATTTGTCAAACTTACTCTCCTCCCCCCGCTTACTGCGTTCTCGGAGTCAAAGATGATTATACGATGAGCGGATTTTCGTGAACAAAGTAATTTCAACCTCGTGTCTGCTCATTTTTCAAATAGCATATTCGTTAATCGATCGAAAACTAACAAGTACATTTTTCGAAAGCTTTTCTTACAGCGTTCTTTAATGGGAGGGGGAGGAATATATTCCTTTTAACTCCCTACCACGGGATCCATCACTGGCTACATCGTACTACTATTGAACATCGGATGCTCGTAAACATTGTAATATATACTATGAATGTATTTTAATTTTCGAATAACATTCTTATCTGTGGTGAAGTCTAGTGTATAATTACTTCAGTAGATGTAGAACTTACTTTCAACTACTCCGAATCCTTGTTAAGAACTGATCGGCGACGTTATGCTCGGAAAATGCGTGTGGAGAACAATTTAAACACAATAAGGAATTTTTATTTTACACATTTTTTTCCTTACATGTTTTGGAAAAAATAAGTACATTAATATTTTGCATTTTTTATTACAATAAATTCCGTTCCCTTGTCATCACTAAGGTCCCCATTCCACTGCCTTCACCTCAAGAGAGACTTCTTCGATTTTATCCTTGATCGACGATATTTTTTCTAATCTGCCTAGTGTTGGAATTTGTGTCACTGAGGGGATATGTTCTTTTCCAGCTGGAAATTAATTTCCAGAACATTTTCATACGTTCACTATATCCGAGGTTCAGGTTCACTATAACCGAATCTTCGTATGCTTATTTGTAATGTAAGTCAAATGGGTCCAGTGTCTTAACCGAGTTCAGTATAACCGGTGTCGACTGTACTAGCTTTACAGCTAAAATCGAAAATCTGCCACCTGGAACCTCCCAGTCAGGGTCGCTGCAGAGACATGAAATACTGGGCTCGGAGCTAAAATCAGCCAATGCGAGGAGGAAAGTAAAGAGTTTCATTTGCAAACAGGCTGCTCGTCAGTTTTCTCTCCTAACTGCAATACATCCTGCAAATTGGAATGTACTGCAACAAATTTATTCTCCAGGACTGTGTAGAGCCGAAACATGCGCAGTTTTCTTAGAGTCTGAGTAAAGAATACTGAATATGCCAAAGGAATCTATTTTGTTCATCTCACGGCGTGCAGAACAGTGACGTGACCTGTGCGAAAGAAACGCAAAATCTGCGCTTTCGCCGATAAGGGCCCGCTGGCGCGAGCACCAAAACTATCATATATGCTCTGATTTAAATGTAATGGCGCGTCAAGGTCACTTGGTGGAAGGAGAGGACATTGACATCCAATCGGGAGCTTCGTTACGACTTACAGTTTTGGTATTGGAGTTCGCAATTGGATGTCAGTGTGCCCCTTTCCGTCCAGCTCGTGACCTTGTAGAGCCACTTCGTGTAAATAGAAGTATACTGTAAAGAGCGAATAGTTGCCTCGCGGAGAACACGAAAGGGGAAGGGCACTGACCTTGACGACGGTGAGAAGGTTCTTCTCTCGTAAGGCAGCTCCACACATTCGTTATTGGGCGAATAGCGAACGACCGCTCGCCCAATCACGAGTAGTCTGGATGAGTTACTTGCTCTTTGCCGAGTGAGGAACATTCGGTGCTCGCCCTTCCCACCGCGTGTCGGTCTTGCCGCCCTACGTGGCGCGTGCCGAGGGAGCGAACATTCGCCGAACACATCTTCTGCTCGGGATTGGGCGAGCAGATGCTCGCTGCTCGGTGAATGCCGAATGTGTGAACGCGCCTTTAGGAAAGGACAGACGCTCCTTTTTTTTAAGAGTGACCAGTAACCAGGAGTGCCCAGAGAAAACAAGAGGCCTCAGGCAGTAGATCCACAGGGGACCCATCCACAGAATTAATTTTCCCCTGCAACAGAAATAACTTTAAGCAGTTAATTTGAAGTAGAAGTAAATATATTTTCGTTTTAAATTGTAAAAAAATTCGGGCCCTAGAGCAAGTTGGCACCCTCGTCTGGACGCAAGTAATTATGTCTATAAATAATCTCGGCGATTATACGTCTTCATAGGAAGCCGTGGATAAACGGCGCGAAAGCTGTACAGACGCCTTATCCTTCTTTATGAATAAACAATCCCCAAAATAGACCGCCATTGCCACTGTGCAAGAGGTTACTATAAAGATATAATAACTTATACTACTCGTAGGTGGAGCCGACCCCAGTGGCCCTTAATGACCAGCCGCCTGTATGATTGATTTCGAGACGGGGTTTTTAATATGAATTACTCAAATTTGGTGAAAATATGACGTGTCATTAATACGATCAATCGTCATTATGAATCATTTGAAATGTTCCTGCAAGCTACTCGGCCGCTTGGAGGATCAGCTCTGGTTACGCGAGCCTCAACACAAAAGTAATCTCTTTGTAGTGTTATTATTTTATAAAGAGCCAGGTTATTAACCGGAACAAATCTGCTCTCGATAGCAAACGGAACCATAAATATTGTAACGTGAATCCCGAGAAGACGTTTGCAAGCCAATACGTCCGTTTCGGATCGCATTCCAGAGCACGTCGAAGCGTCGCGCCTCTCAGCTGCAGATGAGTCACGTTTGGTCGCGTTGCATATTACGACGAAGCACGGTCCCCGCACGGAGCTCCGAGAGCGGGCCCTGCGTTCCCCGAGTCGACGGCCGGGGGCGGCGGAGACGCCGGGGGCGGCGGCGGCGGCGGCGGCAGCAGCGGCGGCGGCGATCGCGGCGGGCGCCCACAGTGCAGTGCACTGCGTTGCAAAGCGGCGTTGGGAGAGCGAGCAGTGCGTGCGCCATGTCGCCGGGGGACGGTTGCAGTGGTGGTGATGGCGGCGTCGGAGCGCCCTCGTTGAAGGCCATGCTGGCGGGCCGGCTGACGTCGTGCGTGGGCTGCGGGGGCAGCGGGTGCTGGCGAGGTCGCGTGGGTCGGTCGCTGTCTCGCCGCCGAAGCCGGCCCTTCGTGCCGCCGCTGTTCATTTCGCTCAAGACGAAACGCGTCATTGTGTTGGATGGCAGCGGTGAGTCTGGGAACTTACGTGGGAGCATTTTCGCAGTCCCGGAATATTTTATTATATTGTATTTTACTGGGAAATAAAATACTACGTAGTTTCTAATGTTCCAAAGCAAAATTATTATTCAATAAAAACTCAATAATTCAATTTGAGAGAATATCCCGTACGTTTTACTACTTGCAATCTTAGCCGTGATCGGGAACTTATCTTGTTTTTGAGGCGGACCAATAACTGGCGACGTTTGGCAATTCATGGGATCACGTGAATATAATCGGTAGACATGTTTCTGTCTCATCGTCCAGGAAAGCTGCTTCAGCTTCTAATCTAAACGATTCCGCGCTTTTTTCCCGCCATCATCTTTGTTATTAGATTCAATGATCTTATTAGTTTTTTAAAAGGTGTCCAGAGAAGGCTATTGAACTCTTACAGTGGCGTTTTGAGCGTTAAAACGGCACTTCCGGAGGACTAAGCTTATTTTGTCGTGCGTTCATGTCTCTTGGTGGCCTTTTTGAAAGGACTATCTGAGCGACAGGCCTTGGAATCTTCTTCTACCGAACACATCGATCAAAACTAGAAACGGTTTATTTTTTTATCTGTACTATTTATAATAAAAAATTATCCCTCGTCCAGTCACCTCTGGCGAGAAACGTAAAAGTGAGTTTACCGAATGTCTGATATTGCAAGAATATGAACTTCGAATGATAGTGAAAGGCAGTGTCATGCGTTCATCACTTAGTTCTTAAGTCACAGATCTTGAACAATTTGTACTAATCAGTATTAATTGTTTGAAAGTGAAACTTTGCTATTTTAGGAAATAAGGATTGTTCTCATTTGGATAAACGTATATCACTGCCCGATCACTTTCGACGAACATGCTATTCAGAAACAGTCATAACCCTTCTCATTGAAGTTTAATCATTTTATAAATTATATGCCAAAATACTTTCTTCTCTTGGTGTGTGGAGTGGAATTATTCCTGGAGTATATTAAGAAATGCGAATTGCATTTTGACAAAATATCTAGAACTATGCATTATTATCGTAAATATCAACGTTCTAAATGATGGTTAATAAATCAAGCCTACAAATGATTCCTTACCGTATTATAGCACTCTTGACCTTTGTATTAAGGACATATGACTTGAGATATGTACGAATTAATATTTAATTAATAGATAATCATTAACTACTACAGAAGCGTGAAATTAGATCTAATTTATTTATATATATATATATATATATATATATATATATATATATATATATATATATATATATATATATATATATATATGCCAACCCCTGAGTCCTCTCCTCTTGGTTTGTCATATGCAGCATCAATTTAACTTCTATAAGGGCTGTTAAAATAAGTCTCTCTTCTTGCAATTTCGATATGTCACTTACGGTGTTTCTGGTCGGGAAAAGGTTAGAATATTTTCAGGACCACCGGTGAATTCTCTATTACGATTCGTCATATGTGGGCGCATTTGGTTCGCGTTTCTTCTTGGCCAATGGGCGAAATTGGAATATCTTCTATCCGAAATCCTGATGGATTTACCACGTTCGTTACTGCTGAACCTTGGAAATCAATTTTTGGAAAACATCTTGTAATTGAAAGACATGCATGTAGCATTCATATAGCTACATGTTTAATATTTAATTGAGTATGCTTGTGAAAAGAACTTTCCTGCTAATTTAGCAAAATAATTCACTGTTAGTGCAAATAGCCTTGTGGGGTGAAATATCCTTGCACTGCCAATTAGGTACCCTTGTATGCACTTTGACTACTAGGGCCTACTTATTCTCAAAACTTACAAGGAAATACAAAACAGCTTTTATTCAAATATTTAACAGTTTTTGTAACTAATGATGGTAAAGATATTTGGAACATTGCAGAAGTAATATTGTTAATAACAAAAATCACAAATTATGGAGAAATTTTCTAAAATTTACTTTTGAGTCTAAAATTTACTGGCTTTCTCTTCAAGCAATTACCGCAGAGAGAGCTGTTCTTGCCAAATTACAACCTCACTAGATCTGCCAACTTGCAAAATGTTGAGGGTGAGAAAATGATCTTGGGTCAAGTGTCACCAGTTTCATCAGTTTCATGTTGATAGAGCCATTCATTGGTGAGAAAATTGACAACAGAATGTAATATTCATGATAGGTAATGAGCATTTGTAAACATGAGAGATTAATGAATGTTTTCAGATTTAAAACCGATCTTCTGCCAGCTTTTGGGCAGTACCACCATTGGGCAACTGGAATAGGATTTATATTATTTGTATTGCTGATCTTTTCTTTTGAAATTTTGCTGTATTTATTATAAGTGCTTGCATTTTCTTTTTGCAGCTCCTAACTTAAAAGGTCGCCCTCGGAAACGCCCTAAAAAGCGCAGCCTATCTCCAGGAGGTTCAGAGTCAAATGAATCAGAGTCTTCTCTCTCCACAGTATCATCATCCTTGAGGGTAAGGTCCTGGGGTGGGAAGCCATTGATTGTTCTGACATCATCAATGGTTCTGCCAACCAAAAGAAGCATTCAAAAAGTGATAATGTGTGAAGAATTATGTAAAATCTCATTATCACTTTTAAATATGTTCAGTAATTAAAATAAATAGAATAAAAGTTCATCCAAATCAAAACATGATTTTAACTGTGAATTTTTCATATTAGTTATAGTTGCTGACATTACCTCTTATTAAATCTTCTGACAGGAATATCATATTCCTGAAGGCTTTGTTAACACATTGTATCGTAGAATACATAATTTGAAGTTTCAATTACAAAATGAGACAATGATAAACAATTTTTGAAACAGAAACCATTGTTATGAGTAGTTGATTTCAAATTTGTTCATCTTGGGAAAATACAACTGTTGATGGTGTAGTCTTTCAATAGTTTCCCACCCCCAAATGGATATCTTGTTCATAAGAAAGACCTTTCTTATGAACAGGATATACAAAGTAAATTTTCTCAAATCTCATGTAATTATTACAGAAAACTAGTTGTATTGTGTAATTGTTGGCAGTTTGAATGGAAATTTTTAAACATTGAATTGTGAAGTTAAAAAATATATACATACAGATTTCTTCAGAATTCTATTCATAAGTTTAGTTTTTTTCCATAATATTGCTTAATTTTCTCTTCAAAGAGGTGCAGAAACTTCAATAAGTATCCAAAATATAAAATGCCTTGTAGATGTGTTGCTGGAAATCATTATGTGTTCAATTTGTTCACATAAAAATATTATCTATATGTGTTGTTTTATTGTTGTAGAGTAAACAACAGATTCCTGGCAGAAACGGCTTACGATGTAACAGCATAGCTCAGCAGAACAGTCCTGCTAGAGGCAAGAAAGTAGAACGAGAGGTTGGTCCTGATGAGAAGGAGTTCCTAGTGAAACTTCACAGTTTTATGAAGAGTCGACGCACACCTATCTCTCGAGTCCCGCATTTGGGTTTTAAAGAAAGTGAGTTGAATGTAATTTTTATTGTGTAGCAGAATTGTTATAATTCTTTCACTGTTTCTACTGTTTCCCATTACTTTTTAAATGTTTTGAACTTGCTCTGAGTGAATTGTACTCTATAAATAGTGAATTACTATTTTAACTGGTATTTTCTTTATAATGTGTAAATTAAAGCAGGTCTTGATATGACAATGTCTTATAACTTGACCTACTATGATAAAAAAGTGTGATTCATTCAGGTCCTCAGTAATTTCTTGTTGAGAAAGAGCAGATGGTTAAATTTAAATGTATAATAGTGTAATGTTGTTGATTCCGTAGGCTTCATATTTCTTGGAAAAAATTATTGTGCTATGAGGGGGTGGTGGAAGATGCCCTGCAGAAGTCTGATTTCAAGCTTTTAAGATTACTTTAGCCTATAGTTTCATTATCAGGGACCACAATATTTAATACACTTGTCAATGGAGTTCAGAATTTCACAAGAAGCATTGATACTTTACTATTAGAAAGGAGTGCTTGTGCCTATGCAGATGCAAGATTGAATTCAATTTAATAAAAATATTTATACTTCAGTTACATTTATATTAATTATAAAAAGCCAAAAATGTCTTTATTTTTTTCTCTTGCACCACCCATAGGTATAATTACTAATGGCTATGTAGACAGCACAGCAAATAAATTTTTCTTCTTTCTTTATTTCTTTCTTTTTATGATTGGTGTTATTTTTAGATTATTAGTGTACCATTTTAATAACTTGATTGATTTTTATTATCTTAAATGTTTATTAATTAGATTTAAGGAAAAACTCTTATTACATAGTAATATAAAAAATTGTGTGAAAATGCAGATCTGTCTGTTCCAGTTGACCTTTATGCATTTTTCACTAAAGTTCAAAAACTAGGAGGGTATAATAGTGTAACTGCAAATCGACTTTGGAAAACAATCTATGATGAACTAGGAGGTCATCAAGGAAGTACTAGTGCAGCTACATACACAAGGCGTCATTATGAAAGGTACAATGTATCATACAAAGATTATTTTGTTTTGATGTTGGTAGATAAATAAAGTATTTGATAAACCCAAAGACTAACTATTCTTTTTTTTTTGTTTTTTTTGTTCCTGTATTCCTGAAAATGGAAAATTTTATTATTCTAAAATACATATGGAGACAATGAATATTTATCATCAGGATATTGACAGTAATGTAATCTTTTTTAGGTTGCTGTTACCATACGAGAAAAGCACAAGAGGAGAACAAAAAGATGGTGTACGAAATCACACAAAACTTAAAGCTGTAAAATCCGAAGATAAGTCAGATGAAGAAAAAGATGATGTTGATTCACCAATTGAGACTTCATCTGAAAAGGTGTGAATCCGGTCATCTATTTTTGATCTGATTATGTTTTCAATAACATATTGACCATTTTCTGGGAGATCAGAAATTATTTCAAATGATTGTGTTAAATATTGATATTTTTGTGTTGTAATTTTGTGAATGATTTGTTTACAGGGTGCAGAGAATGAGTCTTCTAAAGAGAAAAATTCTTCTGGAGAAAGTAAAACTGCTGCTTTGCGTAGTATTAGGCCCAAAATGGAAAAGATTGAAGAAAATGTACCTTCAGACAAGGAGAATATTCCTGTTTCTAACAGCTTGACACAAGTTAATACTTCCAGTAGTATAGCTAATGCATCGGCAAGTGGGAATTCAAACAGTGGGTTAGTGAATGGTTCACTCACTAAGACCAGCAGTACTACCAATTGTATGACTAATGGTGAAGCAAGCAGTACTCCAACTACAGAAATATCTGCTGAAAATGATGATCCTAAAGTTGTGCCTGAAGTTATTGACCTTGCCTCTGATGAATCACAGGTGAAGATTGGAAAGACACCTGTCCCGGCATTCAAGAAACGCAAGTTGGAAATTCTGAAGGAAGGTGGTTTGGAAGTGACAGCTATTTCATCTCTGGGATCTGAAACCTCAGTGACGCCTGTTGTTGAGAAGCGACCTTCAGTTATTCAACATGCAGCTCCAGTCACGGCACCACCTTCGGACAACAATCAGGTGTCAATCACTGTCACACCTGATGTGGGACATATACTAGGCTCTCCTCGTGGTGAAGTTGCTTCAACTCCTTCTCCAATTTCACCATTTGACACTTCCACAAATCATTCAAATGTGATAAATGTACAAGACTTGAAACATAAAATGCACAATCAGAACCTTCCACAAGATGCTCCACCTGGTTCATGGAGTCGTAGATTTCCACCAAAAGTTGTACAGTCCCGCTCCATTTATACTCATTCTGAGTCCACTGTCTATGGAAACCCCAAGGATATTTTTGATCCTCGTCAGTTGCTGTATTCAGAAAGAGTACCTGGACGTATGGTGCCACATACAGAAGAGGAGGTGCTTGACTTGCGAGTGAAAAGTCCACAGAAATCTACATTGAGTGTTAATCGTGTGCATCCCATTGCAGCAGCATCTGTGGATTCTCCAAGGAACTTGTCAAAAACTGTTAACAAAACTAACAACTCGGCATTTCCCCTATTAGCGGGTCGAGCAATAGTAGGTTCAAATCTTGAAATAACTGTTGTTGATGTTCCGAAAGCATCAACTAATCAGGTGAAAGTGAATCCACCATTGCCTCAGAAACCTCATCATCCACCAAGTCGTAAAACAACAAACAAATCATCATCTCATCGCTTGCCTCCCAGAAATGAGAATGGAAAATTTATGTCGATGAACAGTCAGTCACAATCTGCAACATTACATCGAAGCACAAGCAACTCCTCAGGTGGTACATCTTTGATAATTCCAAACCCATACCTTTCATCAGCTTGTGGAAGAAGCACACCATCTGCTCGAACAAGAGTTTCACAGAGTCAGTCAACTGTACCTACATCATCACCTAGTGGTATGATACCATCTTTTCTGCCTGGAAGTACGTCTTTGTTTCCTGGCTTTCTTCCACCTGTTTCTGCAGCAAATAATGGAGGAAAGAACAGCAATCCTTTTCTGGCTCTTTCTGATCCATTGTATTATTCTTCCCTGTATACATCACATGGTTTGTACCCTCCATCCCTGACTCCAGGATTTGTCTCTCCCCTTGTTACTCCACCTTTATTTCCACCATCTGCAGAACAGATTCAGTTGTACAAAGAACTGATGAGTCAGCACCATACTAATGTGCGGCTTGCTCAAGGAGCAGCAAACTTCTTGGGCTTACCACGTGATGGATCAACTTCCATAACACCGGTTGGTCCATCAACAAATCCGTCATCCAAGTGATATGTAGCTTAGAAGAGTGTCACTGCAGACTTTTGAAGATATACAACAAAATGTGTCATTGAGGAAAGGAGTATTTATTTCCTTAAGTGGTCTACTGTTTTAGTGCTGCTTGATTCATTTACAAGTACATTCCATGTTGACAGTGTGTTCTGAACAGTAGTGTTCCAAGATTGTGGTGAATTGACAGATTAGGTAACAGAAGAAATGAGAACAGTCTTCCTAGTTTTGTCCTATAATTTATTATGTGCTTCAGTCTTTTAAGAAATACAGAGGATATGTTGTCAGTTGCTTAATGAGTTAAAGTACAATGATGTTACTTTTTAGAAAAATTGTATTTCTACTTTTGATTATAATCATGATCACTGTCATATTTGTTCTGTGAATTAAGTTCAAATTAGTCATCAATGTTAAGCATATGAAAATTGTACTTTGTAAGATATAACTGGTCATTTTTCATTTTGATACCTCAATAGTTAGTGTTATGTGTTTTTAGGTAATACTTTATCCTTTAATTTAATTTGTCATATATTAAATTTTGATGATTTTTCATCTTCGAAAGCTTGAATTTTCATCACTTATTTTATCTTTTCATTTTTATATTTCTTTTACTTAAGTTGTTCCAATATCCTTTCACATAACAATGCATATGTGGTGGAAAGTAGTATGTGTTCAAAGAAAGATTTGAGGAAAGTATTCTGGAACTCGTTTTCTTATTCATCAGGAAGTGTGTGGTCTGTGTTCCTTTTATATGCCTTGCTTCCTTAGGTATTTAGATTTAGTTGAGCCTAAAACCTTTCCTCAAATACTCATTAATATAAGCTTATAGAACAGATATGAAAGTAGAAAACTCAATGTGCCATACAGTATTCTTGTACATTATTGGATTTTTTCTTTGATGTCATCAACATAACAAGGCACAGGAAATATTGATGAGATGTATTATACAAGTAAATTGGTGTTTTTCAGTAACACAATATTGTTTGATTGCTTAATGAAAGAAGCAATTATGAACATGAGGATACTCTCAAATCATATGTAAATGTACATATTTTCATGTATAAATGTAAACTATGTACCAATAGTAAAACTATTGCATGAATTTGACAGTGAGTGGTTTATTAGACAATGTTAAAATGTTTTTTGTATTGTGAAATCATACAAGTGTTCATTGCATAATTGTTGCCCAACCTTTGGGGAATTATTTTTTCTTTCTTTAATGTGCTTTATGTAAGTGTCACCTTGTTTTAGAATCAGTCCTTAAGAATGAATCAAATAAATACTGATATATGAGACATTTGTAGTGAATGACTTATTAGTATCAGGTAAAAGCATTTAATTCTAAAGTTATGTTCCACCCATTTTAAAGCAGTATAAATGAATATTGATATTGCAAGTTACTGAGAGGGAAACTGCACATTTGGGCATTATAGATTCATTTTAATTATTGCAATTTCTTTGCCTAAATATTGGTTCTAACAAGTAATAGTAGTTTAGCTGTATGCCAAAGAGCAATTACATTTGTTATGTGCATGCAACATGTTTGTTGCAGAATAGAACAGCAGAAATTGAAATATCTATTTGAAATATATGTGTGTTATTTTTGTTCATAAGTTTATTTGAAAGTACATATTAAATGTTGAACATAAAACTGAAGAACAGTGGCAGCTTATACATCCTGTGTAGTTGACTGTAACTATGAGTAATTGTAATGTCTTATGGTGCAAGTGTCACTCCACGAGTGAAGTTAATGAAAAGAAAATTCTGTAATGTGTAGCTAAAGGAAAATACTGTTGTCTTTAAATTATTAGAGTTTGTTATTGTTGTGCGTTTTGTCACTGTTACAGTACTCCAATGTGCTTTTAACAAATTATCAAAAGCATTATATGCAAACAAATTTTACACAACCTCACACTATCTGATTTAGGAGAGATAATATTTTATAGCTTTTCTGCGTATTTTCCTGAGCGTATTGAAACTAGAAATGCATTTTGATGTTCAACAACACAGATTCAGAATGACAAGTGTATGTTACAAGAACAGAGTACTTTTGGATACAAAACAATCAATGATTAGTCGGCAAAACAGCATTTCTTGATCAAGCAACAAAAAATATTATATTCTTAAAAAGTGAATTCATCTTTAGCCAACATTTTGTAGGAAAGCCATCAGCACACCTACAGGAAGACAGTCACTCAGGGAATAGGTAGCTGTTGAGCGAGTTATTTTTTTTCTTTTTAATTTTCATCTTGTCTTGAAGAAGATAACTGGTTCGTTAATTAATGAATTATGTGTTACATCTTCATGAATTACCCTGGTAAAGCTGCTATGGAAGTTGAACACAGCAAAGATGTAAACTGGGTAGATTATAATGCCCATATTTCTGTAATGTTACATGTGAATAGTAATGTAAAATATTTGTGATATGTGTCCTAGCTTTGTGTTTCATAGTATCTGCAACATAATTATGTAAATTCTTTTACTTTTATAATAAAAAAAATACTACATTTACTTGTATTATTTGTCTTTCATCTACAGGGATAAGAAATGAATAAATATTAAATATATTCCCTCCCCCTCCAAAACAAGGGTGGGGTTCAGTTCGGCACTCTCTTTTTACTTTCTTGCACTTACGTAAGAAGAGAAAGTATTGTAATCGTGAGCCGGAAAACGGCGAATTTTCGACACAAAAACTCTTATTGCTGGGCCCTTGCAACGAAAAAGTGAATAAATTCAGTTGTTAAATGTAGAAAAATACTTCCTCTAACATGCGCTGTAGCCAAAATCCATGTTATATGCATCCTTGATACCGAAAAGTCGATTGACAGCAAAACGTGGGTTCGTCCGTATACAACTGTTAAGCCTATTTTCTCCAAAATTTGTATTCCCCAATCGTTCTCGCTGATGTCGCGGTCCCTGGAATTTGAAACATATTTTAAGTTTAGAGAGTACTT
The DNA here is from genome assembly GCA_011170035.1 of Teleogryllus occipitalis. Classification (NCBI taxonomy): domain Eukaryota; kingdom Metazoa; phylum Arthropoda; class Insecta; order Orthoptera; family Gryllidae; genus Teleogryllus; species Teleogryllus occipitalis. The sequence goes on along the minus strand of BLKR01000640.1, from coordinate 317,286 downwards.
TACATGAAGCCCCTCGTACATTTTCAAAAATTTCCACTGCAAATTATCTTATTGAACTTTGTCTTCAGATAGGGTATAAGGTGCTTACGAGAATGGTGAGGGTCTCATTTTCATTCAAATCCCTAATTTTCCGAAAATTACAAAAATTCAAAATTTTTTCGGCGTCTTCCTACAACTATAATATTGAAGATAGAGATTTTTTTGCGCAACGAAATCTGTCCCTTAAAGACATCTTGAAATAAGGTGATGTTTGACTTTTCGAAAATTTTTCTCCACATATGCAATAAAGGACGGTAAAAATATGATGCTAATCCCATTTTCGGTTACTGTTGCATTTTACGAAAATTCGTGCTTGTTGAAAACTACAAAATTGAAGATAAAGATTTGTGTATAAACAGTATTTTATTTTATTTATTTATTTATTTTACGTCAAAAAACAGTTAAAACTGCGTATGACGTGCTATGGGGAAAATGAATTGTGTGCACATTTTCAAAATTCTGTGATCCATACACTAAGTCATATACTACTTAAATTTTGAAAAAAAAAGAAACCTCCCATGTAATAAAATCTATTTTCAAGGATAAATAAGCAATAAATTTTGGCTATCATGTCCTTCGGAATAATACTTCCTGCTGCGACAACATGGAAACGATAATTTGAATAATTGTATTTCCCACTGAATTCTAGAAGATGTGCACAGAAAATGAAGTTACATTTATGTCCAGAAGCAAAACGAGGGGCCATCTCAGCATTTGCTCAATGGATCAGGGAAACTGGACGAAAAACCTGATCGAGATGGGGGTCATTGACCCGGAGGCTGTAGTACAATAGTTGTTACAGGTTGTTTATACACATTTATACAATCCAAATGGTAAATAATGCATTATGTATCATTGTTAAAATTAATGTTACTTTTCTTGTGATGCTCAGTATAGTCTCTAATTGTATAGAAACAGTTATGCAGCAGAAACGATTTCACTTGGGATTTAAACTTTTCTATTGAATTTAATCGTTTAATGTCATCTGGCAAAGTGTTGTAAAATAATGTACATGTATTGTATGTGAATTTTTGTAATGAGCTGTTGATACTGTCACCTGATGAATATGATTTCTACGTCGAGTGTTATAGTAATAGACATCGGCATTTTCTGAAAATATATTCCCGCCCTTAAGCAAGTCATTTTTGACAAAAACCACTGATTCGTAAATAAACAGACACGGTAATGGTAAAATTCCTAGATTAATGAAGAGAGGCTTACATGAATCACGTGGGTGGGATTTGGTTATTATTCGTACAATTCGTTTTTGTAATCTAAAAGTCTGGGAGCTATAAGATGTATTTCCCCAGAATATTATGCCATATCTCAGGCGGGAATGAACATTCGCGAAGTATACACAACGAGCAGTATGAAAGCTGACTGAATTTGCAAGAATTCTGAACGCGTAGCATAATGAACTTAATTTTGTGTTCAATTCATTTAAATGGACGTTCCATTTAAGGTTTGACTGAATTGAGAGACCTAAAAATTTTGTTGCCTTAACATCAGTCAATGGTACACTGTTCATTTTCAATGGAGCACAGAATTGTTTATTTGAAATGGAAAACTGCATTAAAACAGTTTTCTTTTCGTTTACTATTAATTTGTTATTTCGGAACCAATTTGAAATATCTGATATTGTACTATTTACGGTTTCTTTATTGCAAAGGATGTTCGTATCATCCGCAAAGAGAACCGTTCTTCCGTTTCGAATCGTTGAGGGCATATCGTTTACGTAAAGTAGGAACAGAATAAGAAGTCAAGAATAAAAAACGTTAAAGAAGTCACCAGGAACTGACTGCATGAATGCTAAACTACTAAAGTATGCACCGAATGAAATAAGGAGGAGATTCCTCGAAATAATTAATATGTGTTGGAGAAGATATACCATTCCCGAAGATTGGAGGAAAGGAATCATATGCCCTATCTTCAAGAAAGGTAGCAGACAGGATTGTCAAAATTATAGAGGAATAAGTCTTCTCAACACAGCCTATAAGATAACACGGAGATTGAATATAATTAATGAGCATATGTTATTAGAGGAACAGTGCGGTTTTAGGAAAGGTCGCTCATGTTCCGACTGCATATTTGTACTGGAACAGCTAATACAGAAGAGACGAGAATTTAACTCACCGACATATATACTATTTATAGACTATGTAAAAGCCTTCGACAAAGTATCGCGAAAGAAACTCTGGGAGATAATACATAAAAAAAAGGAATCCCAGCCCACCTAATAAGAGCAATACTTCGACTTCGACACTACTTCGACACTAAAATATGAATTGATAAATGATCTCAAGGAAGTAATAAATTTGTAGAAATAAATCAAAGAGTCGAACAAGGCTGTCCACTTTCGCCAGCTCTATTTAGTATATATATATATATATATATATATATATATATATATATATATATATATATATATATATATATATATATATATATATATATACATATATATATATATATATATATATATATATATATATATATATATATATATATATATATGCTAATGTGCAAATGTTCAAATATTGTCAGAGGTAATGGTTGTTGCAGGGGTATGGATGTTTTGGAGGGGGCACTGTGCTGCGCTAAAACCGCAAGCTTCTGCCCTAGAGCAATGATCCCTCGCATTGCCCCGATAAGACGGCTTCGGTGTTGTGTTTTCGTTGTATGCCAAAGAAAACAAATATTAAAGAATCGCAGAGATATCAAACAAAGCAGTGCATGCTAAGAACATTCCATGTGATCGTGATTACGATAACATGCCAATGGGATGTTTTGTTTCAAGTTTTCTTTAACTACTTCAGTAACTTCTGATATAGCAGAAAATGGGAAGCCTTCTCTTCGAGTGTAAATCTGAAGACGTTGGAAATAAAAATTGAACTCTCATTTCAAAGAGAAATGGTTCGGTTTTTAGAGAGTCTTAATCGATGAGTCAGACACTCCAATTCAGACGTGAATGCAACTTGTGGGCACATCCAAAATGCTCTTAACAAGTCCCTCATTCTCATATACAATGAAACCAGTGGTGCTAAAACAGCACGTACTTTCTCGCCTTTATTAATGGTTATGTAATATTATATATACATCAATAGCTCTCCGAATTAACACATCTCAGTCATCATTTTTTGTAAAACTGATTTGAAATCGTAGTGAAAATTAAATAGTATCAAAAAAAATATTAAAAATTTTATTTAAAAAATATTTAAAATTTTATTTAAAAAATATTTAAAATTTTAAATGAAAATATATTTCTGGCATTGAATTCATTGCATAAGGTGTATTGACGAACATATTCGATGAGATTTTTAGCCTTCCAATATTCTGCGTAAGCAGTATACGAGAAAAGAAAAGAATTAAAAGTTAATAAATAGTATGTCAATGGCGGCGACAATGGCAGCGGCTTACACTTCACCGCGTAGTTTCCAGCACATGGATGATTGGCATCTACATTTTTCAAGTCAGTAACACTGTTAGCGTTGGCAAACAAATACAAATAGAACGAAAAATATATAGTAGTAATTAATAAAGAATATAGTACTGTAATAATCTCCAAATATCCTCGTTTTAACACGAATGACATGTTACTCCTTGTCTGAACATGTAATGCAAGTTGCTCTATATGGTTTCACACCTAAGAAAATTTCCCCAAATTGTCATTACTAAGCGAAGTTTGAATGTTTCGTTTCCATCTGCATTCATAATTCAACCTGTAAATGGGTTAGGATGGGGATACCAGAATTTAATAAATAAATAAATAAATTTGGTGGCGAGGCTCAGGCCAATAAGCCTGCTCTTCCGCCTGACCACTTTGAGAATTTATATTACAATAGTACATAATAAAGGAAGTCATTCAATGAAAAATACGCACGCAACTTGGATGAAGATTTTCTCATGGATGACAGGAGTGAAAGCGAGGGAGGACGAGCTTGATAGGAAATCGGGAAAGAATCGGGATGAAAGGAACGGTAGAGGGAAAGGAAAGAAAAAAAGAAAGAAAAGGAGAAACAAATCAGTGAAATGTTAATAAGTTCTGCTAATTGGTTCATGGAGGTTTTGAAGAAGCTAAAATTGCGTACGCATTTTTGAATTAGCCCTAGAAAAACTAGAAAGGGAGGGAATCTCGTCAACGTACAAGCGAAGACACATCAAGTCAAGACTTCAAGCCTTGAGAGAAACTGAAAACATTGAGAGATAATGGTCAATGATTTTGCGTATATTTCATAATATTAACTACAATAATAATAATAATAATAATAATAATAATAATAATAATTATTATTATTATTATTATTATTATTATTATTATATGATAAAGTGTCGTAAAACTATTTGGTTCTTTAATAAAGTTAAAAAAAATTAAAAATGTGGATATAATCAATTTATTTTTAGGAAATGTTAACAGTTAAAATATTCCACAAACTAGCAAATTGGAAAATTTTAAGAATTTAGGAAATTTTTACCGTTTAGAGTATTGCCAAGACCCGAAAACCCGACCCAACATCTCTCACCCGTAAGCCAACCCCACCTTTATTCCTGGGACTGCAAGCAAGGGATCATCCCGGCATGCGCCTTAAGCGATTGAGTAAACCCAGGTAAACCTCAATTAGGAAGGCGGGTTAAGGCCAAGACACAATACATGTAAACAATTTCAGTGCACACAAAATACAAAGAAAGAAAAAAAACGAAAATATTTTGAACTTAATATTATGTCTAAATGTACGGCGCAGTTTGTAAGAGATGAAGAACTGGAACAGAAATATTGCAAATTAGTGAAACACATGTAGACAAAATTAAACGCATATCATTATAATATTTTGAATACATACACATATGAGCAAATGCTCATGCATAATCACAAAACAAAGGTACGCATACATCTGCGTACTGCAATAAAAGTGATGAATGAGATGAGATGAGAAGGTGTTAAGGATGAGCTGGAAGTATTTATTTAAGAAATGGGGTAGAACTTTGTACGATAGGTGGGATAAATATGAGATACGTCACAGTGCTGAAGTAGTGCGGAGTCCACCCAGATCTAATTTTTGGCAAGCGAGCAGTGGGACTATTGGTATGTATTATTTTCATAGATTCAGTTAGTGACTTCTTTTTTAAACTTATGAAAAGTACTGTTATTTTTTATAGTAGAGGAGAGATTGTTCCAAGCACAGATGGCAGTGACAGTGAATGATTTGCTAAACGCAGTGGTATTGTGATGCCGGAGACAAATAAGGCGTGACGCTCGGGCACAATGTAGCTTCGGGGAGAGCGGAGATTGATAACTTTTTTAAGAAGTTTCTGGAGCCGATTAGAAGACACTGAGATTTATTGGGGTTAATCAGTAGCCCCAATGATGATCAAGAGGACAGACTGTGGGGGTCTTCGTTGATTTTTTGAGCAAGTTCAAAAACGCGAGAGGAGGGTCCGCTAATATCAATTGGAGATCATCAGCGTTCATGTGATGACGACAATTTTTTATTGATTTGTCTATATCATTAACATAAATTAGGAAAGCAAGAGGTCCTAACACTGAGCCCTGGGCGACGCCGCGTGCTAGTGGCAAGATACCCGACACATTGTCACCGTACACAACTTTTTGTTGCCGCTCCAATAGATAGCTGGAGAACCATTTGAGTGTGGAGAGGCACATCCAATGTTTTTCAACTTTGCTAAAAAAATATCGTGGTCGACCGAGTCGAATGCCTTGCTAAAATCGAGAAGGACGAGAATTGTGATTTTACCGTTGTCCATTGCATTTCTGGCGTCTTCAATAACACTAAGAAGCGCAGTTCCTGTGCCTTTACCGGGTCTAAAACCTGACTGGTTTGTATTTAAAATACTGAAATTATGAAGGTGATGTTCGATCTGCTTCCTGGCGATCTTTTCAAGAACTTTTGATATTGTTATTAAGATACTAATTGGGCTAATCAACTGGCGTCGTAGGATTGGCGCTTTTAGGAAGTGGATGGACAAGCGCTGTCTTCCACGCCGAGGGAAATTCACCGCTCATTAGTGAGAAATTAATTATGTCCACTATTGCAGTCCACTACTTCGGCTCCAAGCTTTAGCAACTTTGCATTGATTCCGTCAGAGCCATTGCAGATGCGTTTGATTTAAGACTCAAAATGATTTTAGTGACGTCTGTGGGTGTTACTGACGCAAAGTACAAAGTGTATTTAATATCAATCTCTGTGCTTCGCAGTATAGATAAAGTTTGAGATTTTAGGAGTAGATTTATTGGCTGCGCGAGCGTAACAAAAGCATGATTTAGCAAAATCAAGTGACACATTTATTTCTATTGAATTTCGAATATTTCCAATACCTATAGTGCGCAAATTTTTCCAGAGAAATTTTGAATCACGGTTATTTTGAAAAATAGAGTGATAATATTTAATCTGGGCATTTCTCAACATTTGGGTTACACGATTTCTAAGTTTTTTATACGTAACATGGTCGTTATAGTTCCTTGTTTTCCGAAAAACGCAGTTGTACGCAGTGTCCTTATCGTGCATAAATTGGCGAGTTTCACCGGATATCCACGGAGCTGCGGTTCCGTAAATACTGCTACTTTGTTATTGAGCGAGGTTTCATTTAGAATTTACGATAATATTCACATAATACATTTCTTTCCATAGTACAACTCAGTTATTCCGTTTTTGAAGTTTAATAAATAAATAAACAAATAAATAAATAAATAAATAGACGATACAGATAGCCGAGATCCATAAGCTGGTAATGCCGTGGTGGTCTTTGACCGAAGGATCGTTGGTTCAAGTTCTGCTTTGGGCATGGTCGTGCATGTGTGTCTTGGTATCTATGTGATTGTCCGTTTCAACATCATAATATCCATACCTCATCCCCCAAGTCTAAAAACACTGGGGTTTAAAAACGGACTCAGTATAAAAATGCTAATCCCCTCCCCCCAATAAAGTCACGTGCGTAACCCCCCAACAAATATGTCTGGGCCTCGCTAGGTATAACTGCGCGACTTTCTCGTAGTAAAGTTTTCTAATTTCCTTCTTGAGGGCTAGCTTTACGGTCTTGCCCCTTCCTCTTGTCAGCGGCCATCTATCGCCACTTAATATATTTTTTTAAGTTTCTTATTTTTTTTTTTGTTTCCTAATGGCAGATTAAAAATATTACTTTTAGAATATTAAAGAAGAGTAAAACCTCGTTCTAAATGAAAAATTTTCATTGATAAATTTGTAGCCGCTTTTAAGAAAATGGCGTGCAAGCATTACGGTGAATGCGAAATTTGAGGCTCTTTTTTACAGGAATCTTTCAGTTTTCGAAAATCTTCATTTCAAGTTATCTGAGGCACTTCCACTCACAAACAGAATAATGTATACTAATTGATGGAAATGTTGAAAATAACCGCATGAGAGCTATTTCAAAACTTACATTTGTGAATTTTTGAAAAAACAAAATAATACACAAAAATTAACTTATGACATTATTACACAGTGCAATTAGCACTATCCGTTGGAAAAGTTTGAAGGAGAAACTAGGAGTCATTTTTGAGAAAACGGCATTTGAGCATTTCTAAAAATGGAGAAATGTGAGCTGTTTTTCACAGAAAACTGTTGAGTTTTCGAGAAATTTTCAAAACGTCCAGGGACTTAATGTAAAGTACCCCCAAAATTAAAATTTCTGTTTGAAATTCAAGAGCCTGCGACATCAGCCACATCGATCGGGGAATATCGATATTGGAGAAAATCGGCTGAATGGTTTAGCCCCTAGTCTTGTTCACAGACACACAGGCAGACAGACAGACAGACAGATGTTTTGCCGTCAATCGATTTTTCGGTATCATGAACCCACAAAACATGGATTCTTGCTACTCGTGTTAGAGGATTTTTATCTAAATTGAGCATCTTAATTTATCCACTTTTTCGTTGCCAGGGCCTGTAATTAGTGTTTTTCTGCCGAAAATTCGCTGTTTTTCTGGCATTACAGGTCACCTCCGGCAATTCTCCCCCCCCCCCCAAAAAAGAAAAAAAAACCTCCGATATCCTACCATCTGGCCACAGTTTCCTGAATTTTTTTTCTGAACTGTCTCCAAATGTTTCGAAGTTTCCGTTGAAAAAAATGATTTCACGTTGTGATGTGATTGTAGAGTGTGTTTTCAGAGTGCAAGATTTTGAAAAAAAAATAACGAATATTCGGCGTCGATGGGTTCTCTATTGCTATAACAACCCAACAGAAGATGCGGAAGGTACGAGGCTGTTAACTTTTCTGAGCGATTCCAAACCGTAAGTAATATTATGTTTTGCATGATTGATGTTCCGTTAAGATTGGTTTCATATTATTATGATAATGAGTGTTATTCCCTTTATTTTTAATATAGTCTTATTATTATTGTTGCAACAACATAATTTTGAATATTTATTTTGTGTATTAATGTACGTAATACAAATTTTATTATAGGTGCAGGAAATATCTGCTGGCTGTTAGGGTCAGGTTAGGATCTCCCTTATCCGTGGAGGACTTTATCAAGGAGGCATGTGTAGATTAAATTTTCATCACAAATTATGTGTATACATAATATTCTTGAAAATGAAGTTTTAAAAGTGAAATTTTCTTTTATTTTAGCTAATATAAATACATTCATATGCGAACATTCTCCAGTTGGTGATATTACGAGAATAATAGGGAGTAAAATGGCTCAAGCACATGTTTGTGCAATTATTGAAAATCATTTGTATTTGTTAATCACCCATAATGACCCCAATTTAGTTTGGCATCAATGAGTCAAAAAATCATTCAAAAACTGAACAGACAATTCATGAAAATATTTTTTTTAATAATTGAAAAACTATCAATACCTGTATCAAATGTTGAGTAATGCTGGATTGATGAACTATCTTTGGATTTTCATCCATCATCCATTGAGCAACTAACTGTGCTTTTGGACAATAAACATATAGTCTGTAATATTTGAATATAAGTGAAAATTACAAAGTCCAAAAATTTTGTTTGAGATAAATAAAGTTGAAGTAGAATCAGTTCTTTTTTAACTTAGTTCATTACTTGTACTGGATGGGGAGAAAAAGCCGTTTCTTTTAACAAAACATCGAACATTCAACGAAAATGAAACTCGCGTCACTCTTTTAAGCTCTTCTATCCGAGGAAAGAAATTGAAGAAAAAATTGGAGCGGTTTTTTGAGAAAAAAAAACTTATTTAAAAAAAATTAAAATAGCCTATATTTTGCGCGAAAATAAGCGAAAGCTACTCATCTTTTCGAAAATGGAACATTACCTTATTTCAATATGTCTTTAAAGAACATGCTTCATTAAGAAAAAAATCTTTATTTTCAACACTGGAGTTGTAGCAAGACACCGAAAAAATGCAATTTGCAAACTTGAACTTTTGCAATTTTCGAAAAATCTGGGATTTCAACGAACATGAGACCTGCACCATTCTCTTAAGTGTCCTTTACGCTATTCGAGGATAAATTTAATAAAAAATATTGGAGCCGTTTATCAGAATGACAAGGAGCGGTAACTCAGTGCATCAACTGATGTCACTGCAGTGCCTCTGACCGGGAGGTCCTAGGTTCGAGTCCTGACGGCAGCAGGATTTTCGACACTAGCTTTTCAGCTAGGTCGAATTCAGTCGCTGTCTGGAGGAGAATTCTAGCGGCCGGCTGCTCTGATCGGTAGTTTTCCGTGTTTTCTTCGATCAACGCCAGGCGAATGCCGGAGCAGTACCCTACCAAACGGGCCAGTGACCGCGCGAGATCTGTCCTTCCTATTCCTTGTCCTATCCTCTCCCCTTACACACACACACACACTTACGCTAACATGCACTACACTACCACATAAACAGGGAGACCGATCAGGAGCTTAGAGCTTGTCCCGACTGAGGCGGTGACCCGCTGGTGGGAGAGTCCTGGTTAGGGGGAAACCCCACTACTCTACCGTCGTAGGTCGGCGCCGGATCTCGCCATCCAGCGGGGGAAGATCACCGCCATCTCCCGAGAAAAACATGCACTACACTAACGGGACTAATGACCAAAGCAGTTGACGCACCCGGAAACACAAAAAAAAAACAACCAAACTTTATCAGAATATTTTGAAAATGTTGAAGCATCATGTAAAGTACCCACAAAAATCAAAATATGGGTTCGAAATTCCCAAAGCTTTGAGTTCGTTCAGATCATTCAGGGAATATCAGTATTAGAGAACATCTGAACAGTTTAGGCCTCACGGTTCACTACAGACGGCCGGAGAGACGGATGGATACAGACTTTTGGCGTCAGTCGATTTTTCGGTATCAAGGACCCAAAAAACATTGATTCTGGTCACACCGCGAAGTTAGAGGAAGTAATTTACTATACATAGGAACAAAATTTATTCACTTTTTCGTTATCAAAGCCCGGCAATAAGAGATTTTCTACCAAAAATTCGCAACGATTACATAACTTTCTCTTCTTACCAAGAGCGAAAATGTAAAAGGAATAAAACAGTTTGATACCTCATTTCAAAGTATTTAAAGGTCAAATATTTTTTTGTTTTCCAAATTCTCTGTTAACAAAAGCGTAATATCTGTTCAAGAAAACAATGCCAACAACGTAGCACTTTAAGTAGCAGCGATAGTTTCAACGTTCAATGGCTGAAAAACATTTCCTAATAAAATATACAAATACATCTTGCCTTTGAATGGGAAGGGGATGAGTGATAAAAAGTGAGATGATCAAGTGGGCATGATATCATTGCTTGATAGGAAGATATGCAATGATAACAGTTGGATTTATCTTTGAGAGCATTCGACAATATAGGTGCGCCCTGGGTAACACGCTACCATATCCGTGTCAGCTGCGATTCCGAGAGTTGCAGGTAAGGTTGAAATAATCGCTTCAGGGCGTTCCATTTTAGCAGTGTTAAATAATATAAATGATTTCAAAAAGTACTTCTCCCGAAATTGTTGCTTATATTTGGGTGTTAAAGGTTAGGTTAGGTTTTTCTCGATGAAAAACTCAGGGAGCAAAATAGTTTAAAAACTCTTGGGAGAGAAGGATTCGAATTTTTTACGAAAAGATGGATATGTGAATTTGTATTTTGTATCAATTTAAAATCAAAATTCCTCTCAAAAGAAGGCGGGAGTGAACATTTTTTTCAAAACGGTGGGTCTTCTCGCTGTGCATGACTCGTCCGCCTTCAAAAGAAGGCTAATTCTTTTTCTCTATGTTGATTGATTGATTGTTACGTTATTCCGGGCGCGTCAACTAGGGTCATTAGTCCAAGAGTAGCGCATGTTTCTCTCGGGGGGGACGGTGTCCTTGCCCCGCTGGATGGTGCCGACCTACCGTCGGCTAGAGTTTTTCTCTAACAGGTATCTCCCACCACCGTCCCAGCCGGGACAAGCTCTAAGCTCCCGACCGGGCTCCCGGCATGTGTGATAGTGTGGGGCGATGCCCAGCTGGAGGGAGATACCTGGTTGAAGAGAAACCTCGCTACCCGACTGAAGGTCGGCGCCGGATCTCGCCATACAACGGGGGAAGATCACCGCCACCTCTCGATGAAAAACGAGCACTGCACTTACGGGACTAATGACCTCAGTAATTGATGTGCACCGACAGCGGTAGCTCAGGTCATCAACTGATGTCACTGCAGCACCTCTGACCGGGAGGCCCTAGGTTCGAGTCCTGACGGTGGCAGGATTTTCGACACTAGCTTTTCAGCTAGGTCGAATTCAGTCGCTGACTGGAGGAGAACTCTAGCGGCCGGCTGCTCTGATCGGTAGTTTTCCGTGGTTTCTCCGATCAACACCAGGCAAATGCCGGAGCAGTACCCTATCAAACGGGCCACGGACCGCCCGCGATCAGTCCTTCCTCTTCCTTGTCCTATCCTCTCCCCTTACACACACATTTACACTAACATGCACGACACTACCACATATTCCGGGAGACCGGTTGGGAGCTTAGAGCTTTCCCGGCTGGGGTGGTGCCCCGCTGCTGGGAGAGTCCTGGTTAGGGGGAAACCCCACTAGCCGACGGTAGGTCGGCGCCGGATCTCGCCATCCAGCGGGGGAAGATCACCGCCATCTCCAGAGAAAAAACATGCACAAAGAAAAAACATGCAAAACAAAAAACATATTACTTACGTGAATAATGACCAACGCAGTTGACGCGCCCGGAAACACAAAAAATCCAATCAATCAATTGATGTGTCCGGTATCACTAACGATCAACCGAATCATTTTCCCCACTACTCACTTCCCGCGTGCGTTTCGGAAGGATGCAGGGCGCGCTGGCTGGGCTGTTGCTTCTGGTGCTGGCGGTGGCCGCCGCGGGGGCGCGCGGGCCGCTGCCACAGCCGTCGTCGCTCCATCAGGCGGACGCGGCGCCTCGCGACAGTACCTACCGCCTGCCGTGGCACGTGGAGCCTGTGCATTACGCCGTCCACGTCGCACCGCGCGTCCCCGGGAACAGCGCCACCGACCTCCTCTACTTCGATGGAGCCGTGGACATTTTGGCGCACGTCGTCCGCGACACCTCCTCTATTGTCATGCACGCCGCCCAAAATATAGAGGTAAAAAATTAATCTTCCAGTCAGTTTTCTTCCAGAACCTCTTATCCTCCGTCACTTGTTCTACGTGTCTCCTTGTAATTGATAACAATACAAATACACCCCTGCCAATATTCTTATTTAACGTTACTACCGAGCATAGAGGTACACTCATGTAATTCAATCGCGTAGAATATCAAGTAATTCGTTTAATTTCACATACAGTTGCAGATTCTACAGGCTCTGAACAGATAGGCTAGAATGGAGAAGCGTCGAACCAGCGAAAATGTAATATAATGTTCAGGAAGATTTTAGTTTTGAAGGTCCTAAAACGCTTCGTTTAGGAGTTATTTAACGATATAGATTAGGACACGATATAGGACACGAAAAAAAATACGACCAAGTGTTGCGGGTTGCATTTGATATTAATATTTAGATGAGTTTTTAAACAATTACTTCATATTTTGAAGGTCAAAGTGCAATTCGTTACGTCTCTATGTAATTCTCTTTCTTTAGAGACCTCGTTTATAAAGATTGGTAGTGTGTGAGAGCCGGAAAAGGTATGTGTACTACTGAAATAGTATAGGACACGTTGTTAAAAATAATTAATGCTGTGCGAAAAAACGACGCGAAGGAACGAGGATAGGGCTAGGCTGTAAAGCTGGCCCAGACCAAAGAAATTAGAGAACTAATTAGTATGAGAAAGTCTGTGTCATTCTGTAGCGTCACTCGTTTCAAATTTTCTCAATATTTCTCTTCCCTAATGGTAGAATTGAAGACCTTGGGGCAATAACATGGTATGCCACATTTCTGATGAAATTGAGATATTACTATTAGGGTATTTCGGCGCCCCATACATGTTAACGTATTATTGGATAAAATACAGAAATTTCATCTTATGAATGTTGATAGATTGAAAAATAAATATCATGTGAATGGCTCTATCTTACTTATTTACGGAAATACTTTCCTTTTTACTTTCTTTTTTCTCAAAACTTCGTATAGTGGCATAACATGTTTTTGCTCTGAGGTTTCCATTGAATTATAACGTAAAGAATATTATAAAAGAGTAAAACCCGGTCCTGTACACACATTTTTGCATAAAAATGTGGAGTCGTTTTTGAGAAATATTGTTTGAGCGTTTGTAAAAATGCTCAATTTTGCGCTTATCTTTATAAAAAACTTATGAATTGTCAAGAAAATTAATTGGAAATAATTTGAAGCACATCTCCTCAGAGAAGCAATAGTGCATAAAATACGTGATGTAAGTACGTCCGTGATGTAAATATGAACTATGATCTAATATGAAATATGAAATATGATCTAATATAAAAGAATGTGAAATTTCGAAAAATCAAGAGAATAAATTAAAATGGCTTTAATGTCATGATCTTTGGTGCACTTAGCACTATTTCTTCAAAACATTTAAATGAAAATTTTTGATTTTTGAGTCGTTCGAACGTTTCTGAAAATTCGGAAATTTGAGCTCATTTTCTCAAAAAGGTTTTGCAGAAACTTCGTAAAACATTATTTGAATCGCATCTACTCTCAAATGCAATAATGCATAGAAACGTCCGTAATGCAAATATTAACAACTTTAGATGCTATATTTAAATATTACATTTGTGTAATTTTGTACAAATAAAAAATAAAATAAAACGACCTTAATACAGTCGACTTAATACAGTTATAGTGAACTTCTTAGGACTAACATTTTTGGTTCACTGTATCCCAGGTTCACTATATCAGATGCTAACATAATTATACAGAATTTCTTCTCAATTATTGATTTTATTACAGCCAAGTACTTTAACAGCACGAACTGAAAATTTCAATATTTTTATTTGTCTTTAAAAAATCAATTATTTTCAATTGTTTCCTTTGTACATTTTCATTAGTTATTTCTTTAGATGTTAATTGGAAATAACTCTGTGCTCTCTCCATTCTGGACTCTGCATTGTCCACTGACTCTAAATATCGTAATGCAGTCTTGACACCCTTCCATTGATGGAACACTGTCCCACTCACCGAAGGTCCTTTTTCTCTTTTTAAAGAGCTAATTTTGTACAATAGACTTTGCTTAAAACAAAATTCTCTATCTTCAATTTTGTAGTTTTGAATTTTTTTAATATTAGAAAAAAACGAGCAACTCCCGGATGTGGGACTAGCATCATGTTTTTTCATTTTCTTATTACATAAGTGAAGAATTTTTTTTAAAAAATTGGAGCGATTTTTGAGAAAAAAATTGTTACTTTGAATTGCAAATCACGGAAAAACTAGTTTTTTTAACATATTTTACATGACCATTTTTAAAGAGCTAATTTTGTACAGCAAACTGTCTGAGGCAAATATCTCTATCTTCAATTTTGTAGTTTTAAATTGTTCTTTTTGCAATTTTCAAAAAATCGAGGATTTGAACGAAAATGAAACCCGCACAGTTCCGTTAAACTTCAAAATCCTGTTAAATTTTTAAAATATCCGAGGACCCTCATGTAAAGTTTATTTTAAAGTATTTAAAGGTTCCAAAATTAAAATATCGGTTTCAAAATCCAAGGGCCGGGACATCAGCCAGAACCATTGGGGAATATCAATTTAGAACATCGGCTGACACGGTTTTTGCTTTAGCGTTATGCACTGACGGACACACAGACAGACGTTTTGCCGTCAATTGATTTTTCGGTATGAAGGACGGACAAAACATGCATTCTGTCTACACAACGTGCTAGAGGATTTTTTCCTGTAATTAGCAACTGGATTTATCCACTTTATCCACTCCTATTTTTTCTCTTTTTTTGGCACCTCAATGGTTTAAAACACTTAGGGAGCCGATTAGGAGGAACATGAAAATAGTATTATATATATATATATATATATATATATATATATATATATATATATATATATATATATATATAAAATTATATATATAATTATTTATTATATATTATATATATAATTATATTATATTATATATATATATATAATATCATTATATATATGTATATATATAATACCTATATAAAATATAGGGTCTCTCTCTCTCTCTTAAGTACCCCCAAAAATTATTGAATGTTTTTCCAATACTTGGAGCCAGATCGGCTGTGGAATATCTGTTTTGGAAAAAATCCTACATACTGGTTTAGGCGCTAGTGGTGTTCACATACAGACGGACAGACGGACCGACGGATTGCCGTCGAAAGAACATTTTAATTCCTCATATACGTATATACATACGTATATGAGGAATTAAAATGTTCTTTCGACGGCAATTGTTGGCAGCTAAGAAGAGAATGGCGCAAACAGCGAAAAGGTTTTTGACTAAAGAAACTGACACACAATAAAGAGATTAGAAAACTAACAAGTAGGTGAAAGTCTGTGCCATTTAGTAACACTACTAATTAGATTTAATATCCACATACATTGGAATAGAACATTTATAAATTATTGTTACCATAGCCTAATGTCATTTTAATGTTTTTGTAAGGGTTGTGATTATTACATTTGATTACTTATTTGTGTTTCTGTTATGACATTTTAGATCTCTGAACTCATCGTGAAGCGTAATGGCAATCATGAGGAGCTATTTTTTGGGAGGACTCCAGATAAGGAATTTCTTACTATCTTTTTATACGATACTCTAAAAGAGAAGGATGAAATCAACATACAAATAAAATACACAGGAAAATTTCCAGAGAGGATGGAAGGTTTTTACAAAAGTACCTATAGTTATACCAACAATGTAGGAGAAGCAAATACACGGTAAGTTGATTTCTCCCCTACATAACTGCTCGTACAGACACAGTGCTAAAGAACCTTCTACTCAATTTTCTTTCTTGGAATGTAATTCCATTTTTGGATCAATCACTTGATGTCTTATTTAAAGAAAGATAATTTTTTTATTTAAAGAGATTGTCTTTTATTTAAAAAGAGAAAGAATTGTAATGCTGCAAAAAATCGACATCGAGATTTTGACATAAAAATTATGTTTTGGTAGTCCATAAAATTCATTTATTTTCAAAACTTCTGTGTCTGGATAACACTAACGCCATCCATGAGCCACATACAACCATCAATGAGTCATTCCACGTTAAATCGCACACTCACAAAACATTACTATTTTTACTTTCTCGCACTTATTAACGTAAGAAGAGAAATAACATGTAACAAGTAAATGTTAAATCATCTGTTTTCCCTTACGACAGTCGGTGAATGAATTACACTGTCTATAGTAGTGAATTCAATCATGTACACCCCCTAAAGTAACTAGAATTCTGTTCACTTTGCTTGCAAATGTAGCTTCTAGCTAAATTACGCCAGATACGCTAATAAGGGAAAACGGCAATGCAGTTCACAGCAGAGCTTTACAACTCACGATACACTGGTCGTTTTAAATCTGCATGCAGTCGTCTAAAATATAGACGACCTTCACAACCAAGGTCAGGCCGCCGAGTTTCCTGACGAGGCGTCGATGCCGTAGTGAAATGCCGTAGTGATTCTATCTTGCGCTCCGTTGCCTTGTGCCTTAGTGTAGTTGCGTCGTATATATCGTTTCCCAGAACGAAAGTTAGTCCTCTTGCATCAGCGTCACGTAGGAAAGAAAAGTAAACAAGAGAAAAAAAATCTGTGGGGAAAAGCGTTACTTATTAGTCGCGAATTCGCCCAAAGTTAGTAGCAATATGGAAGAAATATTGAAAAAAAATAGTACCACAAGTTTGTACGAACTTCCATTTAAGTTTCATTTTATATTACCACCGTACGCTGCCTTGCACAACACAGCGATTGTTATTTGAGAAGATCATTGTTGAATGTTGACATGGGAAATTCTGACAATTTTATTTACAGTCGAGCTTTTGTTATACATTTACAAATTAGCCCTTTATAAATGATTTGAAACCTATTTAATAATCCACATTGTTTGCGTTGCGAGGTAATGAAAATGCATATTTTCACTGAACGAAAACTCACTTACTTTGCATATTTCAACATTTTATTAATAATTCCTGCCTCTTTCCAAATTTCAATACAATAGAACTTCGATTATCCGTCTTTTGATAAAAAATAGGTTACGCTTTTGGATAAACATTTTGTGAGTTGAAAGTTAAGAAAGTGTTTCGAAAACTTAGGGATTTATTTTATATTTTTACATAATAAACACGTTGCTGTTTCTGGACTTTAGAACGTTAAAGAGTTCGTTTTACTACTTTATATGTTTATTACATTAGATGAATTTGGCCAAAGTTTTTTGACTGACACTAAAAACTTTAAAGTTTTATAAAAATAAAGTTTAAAGTTTTATTTTCCTTTGCTTCGTTTGAGGCGGTGTCAATATATAATAATGTGGTTAAAAATTAAGTTAATATTACAAGTCATAGAACATTAGTAATTTAATTAGTTTAGAGTTAGTTATTTATCAAATGAGTATGATTTACTATGACTAACCCATCAACAAGTTGCAATCTGAATATATATAAAAGTAAGCGTTTTTGTCAAGAATTGATAAGAAAATATTCGCTAAGCATAAAAGCCAAACGAATTAGCCGACCTGAATGGCCGAGATGGTTAGAGCGTGTGGCGACTCAGAGCCTCGCTCTGAAGGGTCGCGGGTCCGAGTCCCAGCGTGAGCATGGATGTTTGTGCCTTGTCTTTCTTGTACGTACGTTGTCGCGGAAGGACTTGTGCGTGTGCTGACTACAGACCGAGAAACCCGCGTGTGTGTCCAGTGTAAAAGGTTAGTTTGTGTCTCGGCGCGGATAGTCGAAATCGACATTCCCCGAAGCTGGAAAAAGCCCCAGGAAAAAAATGCCAAACGAAATTCGCATTATAGCAGACTTTCACGGCCGGAGTCATCGTCAGAGAAAGTTTTTGGGCTTGTAGACTGTGGTCCAGTTGGCATTGAAGGGCCAAACGCCCACGGCACCAGTCGCAAGCCAACAGTCCATCCCCCCGGATCCTGCCCCCGCGTCACTGTCGCCGCTGAGAATGCACGCTCATTCAGCGCGCGATCATTCCTTCCTCTTTCTTTTCCTATCCTCACCCCTTACACACACACACACACACACACTTACAGTTACATGTAATACACTACCACATATGCCGGGAGACCGGTCGGGAACTTAGAGCTTGTCCTTGGGCGGTGCCCCGCTGATGGGAGATACCTGGTTGGGAAAAACCAGATAGCCGACCGAAGGTCTGCACCGGATCTCATCATTCAGGGGAAAGATCACCGATACTTCCCGAGAAAATCGAGCACTACACTTACGGGACTAATGCCCCTAGCGCGTTCCGATTCCGGGCGCGTTCAATTGATTGATATCTATAAATGGAACTCAACTGAGGGTATGGGGCATCGGTGTACGCCTTAGCGGGTTAACCGACGTAAAGCCTAATGATGATGACACATTCGTTGTTTCAAAAAGTTAAATTGTCGGGATATCGTTTCAAAAAATATTCTGTCGTGGCGTCCCAATTGTAATACAAAGCAAAAAAGTAAATGAACTTTTGAGTATTCTCTGTTACTTTTCAAACTGGCGCGTGCCTACACAGGCAAACCAACGGCGCGGCGGTGGAATATGGCAGCGCCACGCTTCCTAATCGATTTCGTAAATTTCGTGGTTCCACTTCCATTTTCGTCAGGACTATCAGTTTAAGGAAATTCATGGTATTTTTAGAACATGTGAGTGTTTTTATGAGGTTCAAAAGCAATAGGTACGACTTTTTTGTTATGTGCAAGAGACAGGCAAATGAATACTTCATTGAGTGGGCTTTCCTGGAAAAAATCTCAAATTAAAAAAATAAATATGTACAAATATGATTTTTTTAAGTTCTAGTTTGTGTGTAAAAATTCAACAACTTAATTAAGTATAATCTTTCAAGATTTGGGTTCAAGTGTCTGTAGAAGATCAATAAAAATTATTTGAGACTAATGAACAGTATAATCATGTATGTTATTAAATTGTGTTACTACCTCAACCTTTCTTGAACATTCCAGCGTACTCTTTGCAACCCAGTTTGAACCAACTTATGCTCGGAAAGCCTTCCCTGCCTTCGATGAACCGAGATTTAAGGCCACGTTTCAACTATCGATTGATCCTCCTCCTGGATTTAGTGCTCTCAGCAACACACCAGTATACGATCGAAAAATCAGAAATGAGTAAGTATGAGTGTCTTTTTCAAGATTAATATATAATGCTTACGTCATTCAGTGATTTCATTAATTGTGACTCCCATTCCAAACTAATTTTTTATACGATGCTGGATTTACTTTCGAATTTTGTAACATACTGATTAAAAATACGATTCTTAACATCGCGAAGAATACGTTAAGTATGAGTGGAAACCTACTTCATTATACCACGTTGTAAAAACACGTTTCATCGACATAATATTTTTATCAAAACAACTTCTAGCAATTATTATAAAATTGGTTGGCATACAAATGCTTGGTTTTTAAAATTATGAGAATGACATTTTGGATAATTATTAAGCATCAATTTTTCACATTTCTTTTGCTTTTCGCTGTGAACAGTATGAGTTAAATGCTATTAAAGAATCTGTTTTACATTTTCAGTTGAATCAATTTATTTACACATCTACCACTATCTTGAAATCATGTTTAGGAACGGAAGAAAAATCGACACGATCATTTTTCAAGAAACGCCGAGGATGTCGGTGTACCTCTTGGCCTTCCTCGTGTACGAGGAGGACACCTACGCTCACACTACAACAACCGAGACCGATGTTCCCATAACATCGTGGGCACCCAAAGGTGACATCGACGCCGGACAGGCGCAATTCAGTCAAAGCGAGACACCGAAAATCCTCAGCGTCATGGAGGAATTCACTGGCATTCCCTTCGCTCAAGGGAACGTGGAGAAGATCGACGAGGTGGCGATTCCCGACTTCACCGCAGGCGCCATGGAGAACTGGGGACTGATTACCTACCGCGAGGACACTTTGCTGGTGGATCCCGAACAGAGCACCGCACACGATCGTCAGTACGTGTCCGAGGTCATCTCGCACGAAATCGCGCACCAGTGGTTTGGAAATCTGGTCACCCCCGAGTTGTGGGACTCCGTGTGGTTGAGCGAGGGTTTCGCTCGATACTTCCAATACTGGATTCCCGGGCAGGTGAATCCCGACTGGCGCATGGAGGAGCAACTGCTGGTCGACATTCAGCAATCGATATTCGAGGTCGATGCGCTGCCGTCTGCGTTGCCTCTGACCACGCCGGCGTACACCCCGGATGAGATTGTGGAGCGATTCGGAGCGATGAGTTATGACAAAGGTTTGTGATAAATACTGTCTATCGCAGTGGGGATAAATATAAAAGCAGGAAATATAAAAAGGGAAGAATGTAAAATACTGCATTGGAGGATGCAATATGGACACTATACAAACAGCTCGTGTATTTCCTACAAATTTATTCAAACTGATAATTTTACATAAAAGTACATGGTATTATACGAGGGTCGGTCAGAAAGCAATTCCTCACATTTTTTCTCCAGAAGTATTTATTGGAAGAACCTGAAATTTGCACACAATATTAATACATAATTATTCTACTTGCTAATATTTATTCACATAATTTCTATTGACTATACAGCCTTGCGCCATCGTGAAACAAGGGCGGACATGCCTTGCCGGTACAACTACTAGCTATTCCTTCCCCTCGCGGGTCACACTAATAATATAATAATAATAATAATAATAATAATAATAATAATAATAATAATAATAATAATAATAATAATAATAATAATAATAATAATAATAATAATGTTCTTATTAATGGCGAGGCTCAGGCCATAGGGCCTGCTCTTCCGTCTAACCACTGAGTCTACATTGATACAGAGTAGTAACATATAAGAGGGGAGGGAATTCTGTACATTTACGCAAGAGGGGAGGGAATTCTGTACACAGACTGGCGTCATCTTCAAATTTTCTTCTGCGAATAGTGTTTTTCATTGGCCCAAAGAGATGGAAATCGGAAGGGGCAAAATCTTGACTGTATGGTAGATGGGGAAGCACAGTCCAACCCATTTTTGACAGATCTTCTCTTGCTGCGACATTTGTGTGTAGACGTGCTTTGGGCACAATTCTTGTGGGATCGAACTCGCGGAAAATGCTTCTTTAGGGTGTTCAGAGTGTTGACATAAGAATGTGAATTGATGGTACTGCCTTTGGGCATAACATCATCTTGAATGACGCCCAAGATGTCCCAAAAGACAGATCAGCTTGCCATGGCTTGTTTCTGTAGCAGGATGCTTGAAGAGCGGCAAATCATGGGGATCCCATTCTTTACTTTCCGAAGCTCCTACGGCATTTCTGGCAACAGCAGAGGTGCCATATACGGCACACAAGCTTTTAAGGAAGTTCACAACAGTTTCCTTCTCCACAACTAGGGACCCAATCACAACACGCTGTTTGTAACGCACGTCGTCTACAGCCGCCATTTTAACATCTCGTTAAGATACGTTAAGCCATCTGTAGGAGAGACTTGAAACTTCATACACTAACGCTGGAAATACGAAACTTAAAAAGGTTAACTACAATTGACTACCATTATTATCGGATGAAGGGGACAATGAGGGGCATTACTTTCTGACTGACCCTTGTAATAACTGAATTAATTAAATATACATATAACAATTAGCTCCACTAAACACCGGGGCGTGGTGTCGCGGTCAAACTGCTCACCTTCAACCGCTGGGGCCGGGTCCATCTATCTCTGATCTAGGCGGATTGTATGGTGGACACAGACTTCCGGGGGTTATCCCGTTTACCCCGCCTCTCGTTCCGTCTCATTACTCACACCATCTTTACCACATCTACAATGCCATCGTTTTTATGACATCAATTCACATAATAAAAAACTAGAAATTTTGTCATTATGCTTATCACAAAAATTAGGTTTTCATCTTCGTGGAGCATAGAACATCATTTTATTACTGATTACCTACAATTTTAAATAAGTAATATTTCAATAATAGTTTCCATACACTGTTGCTGTACGTAAGACTAATCATATTCTCAAAAGTGTCTTTCTACCCTTTTATAATTATAATATAATTGTGTTTACTTAGTGTTTATGTTTTCCTCTCTTATTCATTATTCGCTCTTAAGCTTCCACCTTCAGGTTTTACTTACGGATACTACATACGTAGTATAGAGAAAATTGTAATATTGCGGCAAAAAACGACGACTTTCCGACAGAAAACTCTTATTTGGAGGTCCTATTACCAAAAAATAGACCAATCTTGTTACTACATGAAGTAAATTACTTCGTCTGAGACCATTCTCAATTTTTATTAACTATTTTCGATTCTTGCGAAAACTTTTCTGGGAAGGCGAGCATCTAGGGTCGACGTATTATTATATGAGTTCGGTTCTCCACTGTCGAAACTTTGGGAAAACACAATGAATAAGAAATTCATTCGCTTAGTAATAAATATTACCGTACCTTGTTCTGACCTAAGAAATACAAATACACAAATAAACAGTTATCTTAATAATAGCAATATCTTCCCCGTTTTAAATTTCTCTCCCTTCTTAAATTAAAAATAATTTTCTTTTTTATTAACCCCATTAATTCCTTGACTTTCTTGACGGAAAAGTTTCACTTTGAAGAATTAACAAGGTTCACAATCCACTAAAGGTATTAAAATTTCTTTTTTCTGGAACTTGAGATTCATCTATTATTCTCTGAAGTCCATCATTATGTTTTTAATGGCGTCGGAACAATCCCCATGGATTCTGGCATCTTCGGCGTCGTGGCCGATTCACGTTTATAAGAAAAACAGCAAAGAACGTTCCAGGAGGGTGACCTTGGCACGGCTCCTCGTTGGCCGCGGCGGTGCCTTGCTTTTGCGGCATCGCCCAGGGGCCTGGCCGAGGAACGTTGCTGGAGAGAGGCCTCGGGACAAGGTCCGACCTCAGGGGCGGCCATGGTGTCGCGCGCTGACCTGGCTCCCACCCCGGGTGTCCCGGCTCCCACACCTCTGCATGGGTATGAGAGTGTCTGGAAAGGCTTGTCCAGCACGAACCACGACCAGGCTGTCATTAGAGTGGTGTCGACGCTGTCTTGGCTTCCACGGCGGGTGTCCCAGCTCACACACCTCTGCATGGGAATGAGAGTGTCTGGAAAGGCTTGTCCAGCACGAACCACGACCAGGCTGTCATTAGAGCGGTTGTCGCACGCTGTCTTGGCTTCCACGGCGGGTGTCCCAGCTCACACACCTCTGCATGGGTATGAGAGTGTCTGGAAAGGCTTGTCCAGCACGAACCACGACCAGGCTGTCATTAGAGTGGTGTCGCACGCTGTCTTGGCTTCCACGGCGAGTGTCCCAGCTCACACACCTCTGCATGGGTATGAGAGCGTCTGGAAAGGCTTGTCCAGCACGAACCACGACCAGGCTGTCAGAGTTGGCAATGATGTCGCACGCTGTTTTTGCTTCCATGACGGGTGTCCCGGTTCGCACACCTCGGCATGGGTATGAGAGTGTCTGGGAAGCTTTCTCCAGCGCGGACCGTGTCCAGGCTGCCTCATTCAATTTTCACTCGGACTCGTCATCACAACTCTTTTTCGGTAACTGTCTATCAGACCCCCTCTCAGTAATTGCCGTGTTTTCCCCCCTATTGCTCTTTCTATCCCTCTCCATCCCATCCAAGGGGGAGTGCCCCGCATGGGCGTCATGGCTACGTAACGAGGGGGAAGGAGGGGGCAGCTGCGTTGGTTCTGATCAGGCTCAGAATTGTCACCCCTCTAACACGTTGTGTACTCAGCACCCACATTTTGTGGGTCCTTGATGCCGAAACATTGGCTGATCGCCAAACGTATCTCTATGTGTGAATCTCTTTGTCTATGTACCTGTCTGGTTTTGTTACGAGGGTAGGTAGAAATCTTCAAAATATATAATAATATATTGGGTATCCCGCTCTATCAAAAGTGTGAGAGTATTACTCATTAAAACCAAACCTATCTCCTACATCCTCCTTGCAGAACTACCTACGGGCATTTCTTCTCCAGAAATAGAGTAGTGACTCAGTCACATGACATACTGCGGGTTTTACACAGCTGCCTCTCAATTCCACTCAAGGTTCTTCACCACGATGGCATTATGGCATAGTTTTTCGCGTCTTTCTCAATCGTAAAACTCTCAGTATACTTGTGTATGGTAATGGTCTAGGGTAATCAGAAGATTTCCCTCTATTCTTTCTTCATATGTCTTAATTTTTAGCAATACTGCTCGTGCACAATACCACATCGGTCTCCAATTGCTTTCAAAACCAATCATACGCAACTATGCTTTTTTGGAGTCACCCTATCCCAAGCATTTCAATGATTCGTCGTTGAGGGTCGAAACGTGGACACTGAAGAAGCACATGTTCCTTACCAGGGCCGGGGAAAATAAGCGTTTCTCTTGAAAAGTCACCTTTATGCCGCAAGATTACATTTTCTCTTTACTACATGTTTAGTAATAAGGCGAGAAAATAAACATTTGTTTGGTTCCAGGAAGTGCAGTGGTACGCATGATCAAAAATATTTTGGGAGAAGAGAATTTCCAAAAGGCCTTACAATCATATCTTGATAACAGGTAAGCAGTGCCAATGTTAAGTAGTAAATAGGGTAAAATGAGATTTAAAACATAAATTATACTCTTAAAAATTATTAAATTTGTAACAGATTGAAAAATCCTTAGAATTGCAGATTTCTTTAAAATTTATTGAAAAATTCTGGCTTCGACTTATTCAAATGCAGCCTTCCACGATTCGAATATAACGCACACTTTCAACATTTCTTATAATTTTTCAAAATCTTTCATTATCCTACCAACAATATTTCAACGTATTATTTATTTTCAAGATCTCTGTTTACTTGTCATTAGTGATTATTGAAAGTGAGAAATATTTATTCAAGTTATTAAAACTTATGTAAAATATTTTTATTTCGTACTAAACAATTTTACTATTTTTCCATTACTGATTGGAACCTGATCAGAAATGCTTAATTACAGTACATACAGTTTCATATCGGATTATCTCGTCAAACATATGAACATCATAGAGTAGATCATAGATACAATCATGCTTAACAGTGACATTTTATACAATGTAGAACTAAATACTAACGACATTCACTAGATACATTAAATTTTCATCACAAAAATAAATTCATTTACAAATTAACATCTTCCTGTATTCTATACTATTAACTCCGTCTTTGAATTAACGGACATTGTCAACAGCAAATGTAGTTGCACTAGTAATGTCTAAACATTCTATACGCAATATTAAAAAATCCCTTTTTTAGTCTTAGTACATTTTTTTCATATTTCTTTCATTTAAAATACAAACAACATTAGCAAAGGTCTGCAAAGTTTCATTAAGAATTCAGTTACCATCACCTGTTCCGTCTGAATTTGTATCAGTACAATTAACAATTCGGCAACTGGTGAAACCATTCCATTACAATTATTCCAGTGAGTTGGTTTCAGTTCTTTATATAATTTCCTTTCTCTGCGGCCGTCATTATGACTTTATGCATTTTTAGAAGAAAAGTGACATAGAACGAAATAAAGCTACCTACTTAGTATGTCAAATGGCTGGAAAGAGTAAATTGTAGTAGATGATTGCAAACCACGTCTCATTCAACTCGACATCGTGGTGAAAGACTCCACTTCCCAGCCTTATAGCATAAATAATTATTTTAATTTTTACTGACACGTTATTGCTTGATATTATTTTCGATACGGAGCTCAAATGCATAACTTGGGTAAATATAAATAATTAAAATTAGGTAAAACTAAAATCTTATATGTACCACAGGAGTTAATTTGTTCTAATGATTTGGGGTGACAAAAAGCATTCGGGTCAAAGGTCCTCGGGCTATGTGGTATCATTAGAACTCTTACAACGCCCTAGATGCGTGATTAACTATTGTGTCCGCACAGGAAATTCAACAATGCGCGTCCAGAGCACCTCTTTGCAGCTTTTCAAAAGTTCGCGCCTTCGGACGTGACGCCGGAGTTCCTCGAAGAGGCCATCGCAAACTGGACGCTGCAGCCGGGCTTCCCTGTGCTCACGCTCGAAGCGTGGAGTCCCCAAACGGTCTTCGTCTCTCAGGTGAAGATAAATAGACTAATGACGCTAAATAGCACATAATACATACGTATACAATACATACACATACACATACGGCGGCGGCGATGGTGTAGCGGTTAGCGTATTGGACTGCTATACCCAAGTTCGCGGGTTCAAAACCGATCGAAGCCGTGGATTTTTTAAGGGCGAAAAAACCCTTCGTACGCCTTCGGAGGGGAAGTAAAGCCGGCTGTCCCATGATAGTAGATTTACTGCATGTAAAAGATACTCAAGCCAAAGTGATGCCTCTGAGCTAAATTCAAATCGCCTGATTCGTCGCCCAAGTAATACCTTCTTTCTCTTGTTGAAAGGAGCGTAACGAAATTTGCGTGGTCAGACGGAAGAGCAGTCTGAGTCTCGCCACGTAAAATAAGGCCAATTCAATAATGTTTCGTTGGTTGGTTGTGATTCTGGGCGCGTCAACAGCTTAGGTCATTAGTCCCGTTAGTGTAGTGCATGTTTTTTTCGTCGAGATCCGGCGCCGACCTACCGCCGGCTAGCGGGGTTTCCCCTTAACCAGGACACTCCCAGAAGCGGAGCACCGCCCCATCCGGGACAAGCTCGAAGCTCCCGACCGGTCTCTCGGAATATGTGGTAGTGTAGTGCATGTTAGTGGAAGTGTGTGTGTAAGGGGAGAGGATATGATAAGGAAGAGGAAGGAAAGATCGCGCGCGGTCCGTGGCCCGTTTGGTAGGGTACTGCTCCGGCATTCGCCTGGTGTTGATCGGAGAAACTACGGAAAACTACCGCTCAGAGCAGCCGGCCGCTAGAATTCTCCTCCAGACAGCCTCTGAATTCGACCTAGCTGAAAAACTAGTGACGAAAACCCTGCCGCCGTCAAGACTCGAACCTAGGACCTCCCGGCCAGAGGCGTTGCAGGGACATCAGTTGATGCACTGAGCCACCGCTCCCGGTTGATGTTTCGTATTATAGGTAACGGTCACGTAATAATATAAAACTGTAATTTCTGTCTCGCTAACCCACTATCACTTGGAGAACGACTAAACACACGGAGTAAGAAAAACAACATACAAAACATTTATTTTAATTTAAAAAAAATGAAAATGGCTTTCTGGCATTGAATTCAGTGTATGGTGCTGTATTCTTTGAAAAAGTTTAATGAAAAAAATATTTCCTCAGGGATTCGCACATGGGCGCTACCGGCCAACTGGGCAAGGTACGCTCTAATGGGTTACAATTTACTGCGCTGTAATGTATTCGGAGAGGACCTTGATATACTCCACATTTCAACACAAAAATTCACAAATAGTACTTATAGCTTCAAAAACGTCTACAGGAAATGTTCTGAAGATCTAACAGAGGAATACTTTCCATTCACAAAGATATTTCCAACTTCAATATCAAAGGAATAAACATTTTGAAAAAATTGGCCCCTTGCAACCGAAGCTTACCTGTCAGGAATTTGACAAGACATTTTAGAATTCTGTTTGAAATTAAATAAGATGACGCAGCTCTCCCTCTTCATTTCGTGGTAAATATATTGTACAAAATGATCAGATTTCTTTTGAAGAGTAAAATATTACCCCGATCGATGGTTGTTCAAGATTGCCAAGGCAGAATTTCATGCGGCCTTTTTTGATTAAAAGAGTGAATTTTCATTTGTACTAACAAAAATACACCCCTTTCACATACTCTTTTTCTATAACACAATTATAAAGCTTTACAAATCCTACAAGTCAAATTAAAAGCCCATCGCTGCATAACCGCCACGCTGAGGCAGTCTCGTGTGTAACACTGTAGCCAGCACAACTAATCTACTTCACTACGGTAGTATTATTCAAAAGTAAAAGGTGAAGTAGCTATTTACGTGACAAGGCAGTAAAATAAGATTTTATTCACAAGGATAAAATTGTCTCACAACTCAATAAAATATTTTGTAATGCTTGAACTTCTTGTGATATTTCCCGCATGACCTTGTTCTCCTGCATTTACACATTTTCTATTCCACTACCTCTACATTATTCTTTACCAGTATTTCCCTTAGACCTTTATATCCACTGTCTTTAATTCTGCCTCAAACATTTTGTCGTTTTCAATCGTTTTGCCTGGTCTTTATCACACAACTCATGTCCTACCTCGATATGAATATTAAAACAACAACAATCAACATTTTCAGAAACGGTTCAATCTAAGCGATGCCAACAGCTACCCCAGTGGGCTCAAGGAACTCTACTACGTGCAGTACCAAATCCACCACCAGAGCGGAGCGAGTTCCCCGCGACTTTGGTCGATTCCAGACACGTCCATTAATTACGAAGTGGCCGTGGAGTCGACGGAGCAGTGGCTGGTGGTGAACAGCACGGGCTACTTCCGCGTCAACTACTGGGCCGCCAACTGGCAGCGGCTGGGGGCAGCCCTGCGGGCCGCGCCGGCCGTGCTGGCGCCCGCGGAGCGCGCGCAGCTCGTGGACGACGCGCTCAATCTGGCGCGCGCCGCGCAGCTGCCCTACGCCACCGCGCTCGACTTCGCGCGCTACCTGGCCAGCGAGACGGACTACGTGCCCTGGACGGCCGCCTTCTCCGGCCTCGACTTCCTGGGGCGGCTGCTCGCCAACGTGGACGAGGAGGGATTGTTCCCGGTAGGTGCCGCGTCCTCTCCATGTCCGAGTGATTTTCCTAAGGATGAGCCAAAGTGACAGCTACTGCTGGCAACATAACTGAAGATTCTGTGGTCGTTGTGCCCTTAAGCCCATAAGACTCCATTCCCCCATTCGTTCGTTTGCAGTTGGCTAACTTGTAAATGGCTTCGACGCTTCCTTTCGTGATGCCCTCGTCCGACAAAAATATAGTGCGTCGCGAGAAATAAATGAAATTAGGAGGTGCAGTGTTATGTGCTCTTCCGTAAAAGTTCTTTTTTTTTATAAACATTACATTAAATTTACTTTTTGTGTGATAAATATTATGTTTATTTTAAAACCGAGACTTGAATGGGAGATGCGTACCGGTGCACGTGTTTCAGGCTTAAAATCATTTTTCTTTCTATTTACATTCGTGGCAGTTTTCTTTTACTGTTTGTGAGTCCATGTTCAGACATTTTCCACATACGTAATTAAATTTAAATATTTCCCGGACTCACGTACGTGCATATACCTCAGGGAAACTCATAGACTTCTTCATAGGGATGTTTTTACAGGAGCCATTAGCACTTTACGAAGGGGTGTGACTGAATAGCTGTCGCGGCGGAGGTATATTTCTCTGAAATACATGTGATGTTCACTTGTTTTCACGAACTG
Organism: Teleogryllus occipitalis; assembly: GCA_011170035.1. Lineage (NCBI taxonomy): Eukaryota > Metazoa > Arthropoda > Insecta > Orthoptera > Gryllidae > Teleogryllus > Teleogryllus occipitalis. The sequence continues at coordinate 287,336 of BLKR01000640.1, read as the reverse complement.
TAACTTTGGCTCATCCTTAGGAAAATCGTTCTATATTGTGGTGCGGTTCTGGCTGCTATTGTTTTTTTATTGTTGGTAGTAGTAGTTATGGTGGTGGCGGTGATGGAGATGGTGGTAGATATGGAAGTATTTTATCTTTATGGGGGTAGCTGTGGTAATGCTTATTGTTGTAATGTCTGTGAGGGTGGTGGTAGTGGTAGTGATTTCGGCGATTATTGTGGCGTGGTGGGAAGGGTTGCGGTAATGTCTTTGGTAGTGTTGGTGATTGCAGAGATGACTGAAGTATCTTTGTCGGCGGCGGCATTGGCGGTGACGGCGGCGATTATGATGAGGATGATGGCGGTGAAAATGGTGTCTGCTGCAGTGGTATTGTCAGGGTTGATGTAGTTGTCTATGGTGATGGTATAATAATAATAATAATAATAATAATAATAATAATAATAATAGTAATAGACTTCATTTATGTGGCGAGACTCGGGCCATCTGGCCCGCTCTTCCGCCTATCCACGTAATGGATGTCAGTGTGATATAGTTGCAGTAATGTTGCTAACGGTGGGGCTGCATTGTTGTTGCCAGTGGTAGTGGTGGTGAGAGAAGTCACGGGCGTAGCATTAGAACCTTCTGCGCTGGAGCCCCGAGGACCTACGCCTCTGACCGATATATTGTCAGTAGTGGCGGTGGTGTTGTTTCCTGTAATATTGTTTGTGATGTTGAGAGCAAAATTGATGACAGTTGTGGTGATTATTGCTGGTGTTGTTGCTGGTAGGAGTGCCTAGCATATAGGTGATGAAGGTTAATATAGAATTATGGTGGTGGGGAAAGTACGATGGTCGTGGGATGATGGATGTTGGTTGGTGGTGATGGTGGTGGCGGGTCTATACGGTGGTGGAGGTTCAAGATGGTGGAAGAGGTAAGTTGTTGCTGGTGGTGAAGGTAAGGTGATAGTCGTGGCGGTGGTAATGTAGTAGTAGTGATGGTGGTGGTAAGATGGTATTGGTGGTTAGATGGTTATGTGTTGGTGAGGTGGTGATATGATGGTGAGATGATGGTGTTGGAAAGGTAGAGGCGGTAGGATGTTGGTGGTGGCGTGTGGTAAGGTGGTGGTTGCGTCGGCTGTGCTTGAGGAGTGGTGGCGGTGGTGGTGGTAGTGTCTGTCCTTGGTGGTGGTAGTGGGGGTGGTGGTGGTGTGTGTCTCTGAACGTTTGTGTATGTCTATTTCATCATCCATCATCATCATCATCATCATCTTAACTTCACCCCACCCCCCATGGCTAACAATCCTGGGGTGTAAAAAATGAAATCTGCATTAAATTGGAAGATTCCCCCCTTATGGAAAAGTAACGTCCACCTACCCCGATATTTCAGTCTGAACCCCGGTAGGATGCACGTATCGCATGGCCCAAAGATGGTCGATTCGCAGAAAATAATAATAATAATAATAATAATAATAATAATAATAATAAATTAACGAAATCAAATTACGTATGCAGGGCCGGCGGTTGGTGCTAAGTCCGAGTGGATAGTTGACCGGGGTGGGGTCCCCGTCCCACCCCATCACCCACCGAAAATGTATACTATGAAAGGAAAAATACTAAACATAATTTTTTAAAGTTGTTATTTTTATAATTAATTAGCATCAAGTTGTTATCACATTTATGTGTCATCTCATCTATTTTATGTAACTTCAGCAGTGTTCATTTTTGCAACGCAAAAACAGCGCTGCCCTGTGCCCTCTATTTTACGTAGACTCAGTTAACAATTTTTGGAAATTGGTTTTGTCGGTCATTCTAAAATGTAAAATCGCAATAGTATTGAGCCAATATTGCAACATAGTTGATCGCATGTGAATTTTGTCGGCGCAATCCCGAGAACATTCGTTCATTTTTGGAATTTGACGTTTGTGGAATATTTCTCTCGCCCTAAATCCGGAGTGGGTATTTTACCTGTCTGAAATTTTTCGTGTGGATATAGCTACCCATCATACCCAAATTATCCGCCGGGCCTGGACGTATGTGACGTGTATAAGTTTTAATTCGAACTCCGAATTTTCTTCCGCACAAATGTTACTAAACTTCTGTGGAAACATTCTTCTCAAGTAGTGTGTGTGTGTGTGTGTGTGTGTGTGTGTGTGTGTGTGTGTGTGTGTGTGTGTGTGCGCGTGCGCGTGTGCGTGTTTTATGAGGGCAGGGGAAAATCTTCCAAACACATTGCGAAGCCCGCACTCTGCACCGTGTGGGATTCACAGCTAACCTGTGCCTTCCCACTAAAAACCCCTCCCATTCTTCCGATGCCCATACCACGGAACCGCCGTCAGGATTTACATCACCGGAAGGTCAAATCGGCTTTTCGCTCTATGCCAACTGATGTCACGATATATCCCTTCGCTATCGTTCTTCTACCCGAAGCTATTTTAAAACTTATGCGGCGCACTCCAATTCTCGCACTGTCGCACTCCAATTCTCTTGACGATGGCATCAGGAGTCACTACCTGCGGGAGAAATCGGTGGAGTTCTTTTCTCCCCTCAACGAAGCGTGGACAATGAAAGAACTCATACTCCACATCTTCAACCAATGGGTAACAGGTTGGGCATGGGGAGCCATTGTCCAACCGGGAACGGAGTTGGAATGCACGGTTGCACACGTGTCCCGTTAACAACTGCGTCAAATAATGATCCATATCTCCATGTTTCCTTTGGGCCCACTTCGTTATGTCAGGAATAAGACGAAATGTCCATCTACCAATGGATGATAGAATTCATCGCCCTTGCCACTGGGCCATTATTAAGATTAGCATCAAATGTACAAGTTTTAATTAAGTAATTTTAATTATTATGATTAGCATCAAGTGTATAAGTTGGATACTGATAATCGTAATCGATGACGCTTCATGAAGGAAGAGAGGGAGGTGACTGTGGCCCAGTGGCAACGACGATGGATTCTATTATTCACTGGTAGATGGACATTTCGTCTGTGTGTGTGTGTGAACCGCTGTTTGTCTGTGTGTGCGCGCAGGCCTACCTCCTGGAGCTGCTGGACGGCGTGTACGAGCAGCTGGGCTTCCCCGACCAGGGCTCCCACCTGGACAGGCTGCTGCGCGCGCAGGTGCTGGCCCACGCGTGCGGTGCCGCCCACGCCAACTGCCTGGAGGAAGCGCGGGAGCGCCTTCTCGCCTTTATTCTCCACGGACAGGAGTAAGTTGAGAGCTCCATGTCGAGAGACGATACATCAGAAAAAAAGTATTGATGTTTGGGATATGGCCGGAAAGTAATGTGTTGATTTAGAAATTTACGTAACAAGTGCGCGAAAAAGATGATTCACCCACGAGTTGAGTTTGTCGTCCGAGTGTGGCGAGGACGACAAAGAGACGATTGATTGATTGATTTTTCGTGTTTCCGGGCACGTAAACTTCTTTTGTAATTAGTCCCGTTAGTGTAGTGCATGTTTTGTTTCTCGGGAGATGGCGGTGATCCTGCAGTCCGGCGGATTCTCCCGCCGGATGGCGAGATCCGGCTCCGACCTACCGTAAGCTAGTGGGGTTTCCCCCTAACCAGGACTCTCCCACCAGCGCGGCACCGCCCCAGCCGGGACAAGCTCTCAGCTCCCGACCGATCTCCCAGAATATCTGATAGTGTAGTGCATGTTAGCGTAAGTGTGTATATGTAAGCGGAGATGATAGGACAAGGAAGGACAGATCGCGCGCGGTCCGTGACCCGTTTGATAGGGTACTGCTCCGGCATTCGCCTGGTGTTGATCGGAGAAACCACGGAAAACTACCGATCAGAGTAGTCGGCCGCTAGAATTCTCATCCAGGCAGCGATTGAATTCGACCTAGCTGAAAAGCTAGTGTCGAAAATCCTGCTGCCGTCAGGACTCGAACCTAGAACCTCCCGGTCAGAGGCGCTGCAGTGACATCAGATGATGCACTGAGCTATCGCTCCCAATGAGATGAGTTTCAATATATTGGATTTGGGTCCAGTATGCTAACCATGGGTAAAGAAAAAATGAAATATAAGTATACTAGTTGTCTAAACGTTAATATGCGAATTGTAAGTATGTGTTAGAATGTAAGTTTAGATTATAAATACAAAAATGTATGAATAATGTAAACAAGGAGCGTAAAATGAAGATTGTAGTTTGTAAGGTTAGCATAAGTTTAGGTTTACATTTTAGGTGAGCGCCCCCCCCACGCACGTAACTTTACAAAAAAGATAAATAAATGTCATTATACAGTAAACCCTCATTACACGAATTCCAAGGGACCAAAAAATTCGGAGTTTCTTTTATAACCATTCGTGTTATCAGATTATTATAAATGATCGTATTACTACAATCCCTTGTCGGGACCCAAGTTTTACGGGGAAATTCGTGTTAAGCGAGTTCGTGCTAGCAAGTATATACATATAAGTACAAGTAAGTATTATATATAAAAGCGGATATTATAATATTATTCTGAAACAAAGAAAATTACATCTCATTTTGGCCTAAAGTCTTAGTATGCAACCTGTGATAATAATGTATCTATTTTTATTATGTCCAAACACCCATGTTTTCGGATGATCAAAAAAATCAATATAAACACGATATTCCATATATACAAAGGCATTGAAAATGCTTTTAAAAATATTCAAATGTTTAATAAAACCATCGCAAGAAATTCTATTATTCACAGCACATATTTTAACATACTCTGCGAATAATTATTTCAAAAAATTAGAATTGTAAAAGAGTTTAAAAATTAAACTGTAGAGATCACTTTATTTGTTGTTTTAAGGGGGTGGGGTATCGAGAGTTGGAAACTAGTTCAAAATAGTAGTGCTACAACAGAATACATTCCCTGGCATTATTGGTAAAAGTTTCATAACATTACAATGATAGTTTATCAAGCAAAAGTGTAAGTAAGTATACTTCACGCAGAAATATTTGCCTGGAGTGGGATTCGAATCCAGGCACTAAGGGTCCATAAGCAACAAACTATAGATCATCTCGCTAATGCTGTTAGAACAACGGTCACATTAAGTATATTTCCAAAAATTAAAATTTCGTTTCAAATTTGAATGGCCTCTACACTCGCCAGTTCTATGAGGAATATCAAATTTTGGTGAAAATCCTGTGTACGGTTTAGTCGCAGTGTTGTTCACAGACGGACTGACGGATGGACAGACGTACGGTCAGGTGTTTTGAGAAAAATATTTTCGATATCAAGGGCTTACAATACATGAATAGTGAATACATAACGGTTTCGAGGAAGATAATGACTACATACTTGCAAAACAAATCCGTGCAAACTTTTTTTATTTTTATTACGTTCTCCCACAATCAGTACTTTAAAAAAATATTAGAGAAATGTTTAAGCAGCAATTATAGCTTCCACTAATATGAACAAATATGTGTTGTAGGATAGAACCAGATCTACGGAGTGTCGTCTACTGTTATGGTGTGAAGGAGGAAGGTACGGACGTATGGGAGAAACTCTTAAGCCGACTTCAACTCACCGAAAATCCAGGGGAGCGAAGCTTGCTGATTTCGGCGCTAGGCTGTTCGAATGATGTCGACATCCTTCTGTTGTAAGTTTCTACTTCAGTTACCAGGTGTTTTAACTATTTAGTTAATAAACTTTTGAGCCTACTCCGGCATATACCATGAACGACAAAATGGTAAATGCGATAACAAGAGATAAATTCACTGTTTCATCCCATTGTGTAATCACACATCAAATGTTGATTTATTACACAGATTTCGAATAAACAATTGATTAAAACTAGTAGCACATACTTTCTCGTAACATTGGTAACGGTTACGTGGTATTGTAACAATGCAACTTCTATCCTATCCTATCGTTCGTTAAAAAGAAGCGTGTAAATAGAGTCTAACTGGCTTAATTCCTCTAGATACCTGGAGTATTCTTTGAATCCCAACGTGGTGCGCTCCCAGGACGCCGCAGCTGTTTTTACTGCCGTGTACAGTAATCCACGCGGCGTCGACCCGGCGCTAGACTTCCTTGTCAATCGATTCACTGACATCCAGATAGCGTAAGTATCGTTCCTCTTAGCAGAACCACGCCATTTCTACGATTATATTGGATATTACAAAAGATTGTAATAATATTCGTTAAATTCGTGTTGGGTTAAATTTTTGTCCATTAGTAATACGAAGAGAAACAAATTGTATTTATAATGGAAGAATATTATATCGCAAATCTTCCTGCTATGTAACGCAGCTGATGTGTAAATATGTGTACGTGTATATGCGTATGTGTTTATGTGTGTGCGTATGTGTTTATGTGTGTGCGTATGTGTTTATGTGTGTGCGTATGTGTTTATGTGTGTGCGTATGTGTTTATGTGTGTGTGTGTTTATGTATGTGTGCATACATGTGTGTGCGCGCGCATGTGAGTGCATATGTGTGTGTGCATGAGTGTGCATGTATGTGTGCATGTGTGTGCATGTGTGTGCATGTGTGTGCATGTGTGTGCCTGTGTGTGCATATGTGTGTACATTGTGTGTGCATGTGTGTGTGCATGTGTGTGTGCATGTGAGTGTGTGTGTGCATGTGAGTGTGTGTGGCAGTAACGTTTGGGCCAGCAAGGCCCGCAATGCGTGCGGGCCCAGGCAAGAGAGGATCTCCAAAAATCTGTTAGGGACATTGATATCTTATGCAGTAATCATAGATCAGGATGAATATGAATTTGTGAAAGGATACTTTTATTATTTAAGATAGTAACTCTACTTGTGTTTGCTATTCACTTTTGTAGAGGGGGCCCGGATAAAATTTTTGCGGGCGGGCCCGCTCTCATTTTGTTATGCTACTGCGGGTGTGTAGATCAAGCGGAGAAAACTTAGATTGCAATTCTAACATTTTAAGCCATTATGGTTTTGTATATTGTCGATTACTTTATGTGATAAATACAATTTTTTGAAAGATATGTTCAGAAATATTTACGTTGATGCCACCTCCGCAAAATGACCCCTTTCATATTTAATTCATAATGTCACATACATTCTTTGAAATAATTTTTAAATTTGATTTTTGGAGACTGAAAAAGTTTCAGACATTGCAGTCACAACACAACGTTTTACAAGTAACTATGCAGGGAAAAAGCGAGAAACAGATACTGGTGGGTACTGGATTCGGAGTGGATTTCGATGTTTGGTAAAGCCGAACAAAAGTGAACGAAATTTCATTGCAAAAGTCATGGTAACCTTCAGATTGAAAACTATTATTAGAGAATGTGAGAATAAATTAAAATTAGCATTGTGATTGATGAGAATCATCAAGCAATTAATATTTTTTCTGTTACTTAGTTAACGGTACATTTTATCTGTCTTGAGTTATTTAATCTGACACACAAACACCCTAACAATCCACAAGGTCCGTATCATAGCATTAGCTTACGAACATTTTAATTTGGAAAATAATTATGTGAACTTGAAAATGGAAAAAAGTACATTTTCAGTAAATCCCTTTAAACTGTGGGATTGGTGGAAACGAAATCCTCCGATAATTTACCAAAGAGAAACAAATAATATTAACATAAATTACAAATTACATCTCTACAGTTTGTATTGAATTACAAGTCCAGAAAGTAATTGAAGCTCTTTGCTAAAATGAAATGTATTCCCATTAATCTCGCCTAAATCTATTAACTTGTTTCGTAACCTGACCAGTTAACACAAGTTCCCTGCACTTTTGCATTGTAGAACGTATGTTCCAAGTGACCTCCATTAATTAAACCGCACTCCAGTTCAAGAGCAGCGATACTTTTTTTACGATACGTTTAGCGATTTACAGCGATACGTTTAGTAGCAGAATTTCACCGATAAACATTCTTGTAATGATAAAGGTACTTGAAATGACAGCAACGAGCAATCGAAGGCGCCTCATAGCGGAGCAGCGCAACATTTGAAGTTGTTAAACGTATTTATATTTTACTGATACGTTATTGCTTGTTATTGGATTCGATATCCACTGCATAACTTACCTGGATCGGGAGGATCGTAGTGACGAGGGAAATATGAAAACAGTTGAATGTTGTTACATGTTCTCTTACGGAGGGAATTATAAAAGAGAATTATGAGAGGGAAATATGAAATGACACACCGAGCCGAGTTAATTAGTGAATAAGTAAATATGAATAGTTAAAATTCAAAAATAAAATCATCTATGTACTACGGACGTTATATAGTTCTAATGATCTCGGGCGACAAAAAGCTCTCGGTGTCAAAGGCCCTCGGGCATTTTGTCGCCACTCGATCATTAGAACCTTAATAACGCCTTGGTATATAAATAACAAAGAAATAAAGACCTGAGAACCAGTGTAGCATGTATGTCAGCCGACTGGGGCGAAGGAAAATTTAGCCGTCCCCAAATTTAGGTATTTCAATTTAAAAGAATAAAATATACAAGGGTGAACAACATAGCAGATAATCAAACATACAATTGCATAAATAATACACATTAATAAAATATTTAATACATAGTTGAGTATACGTAGTACATAGTACATAGTACGTACAAGAACAATACAATTTTTAACAAAGTTAAATAATTTAGCAATCACTACAGGTAATTATGAGCACTAAAATCAGTTTGGAAAGCGCGTACATATATACGATTAAGTTTATGTGAATTAGACGACTGACGCTTCATCATTGAAACTTGGAACGAGTACCTATTGAAATTTGTATTGATTGTTGTTTTGCAGATATGCTAACATGCGAGATATCAACAACATTGTCCGCGGTATTGCAATGCATCTTACCACTGAAGTACAAAAAGATAAGGTAGGTAATCATTTTGTATAATTTGATTTTGTAGTTTCAAAAAAGTCAACAAGCTATTTACCATCATTTCCACAACGTTTTGTACTTGCGTTCAAAACATACCATTCACATTCGTCAATTATGAAGTTGCAAAATTTAACAAATTAGCCACTATAAAACCACACAGATATGCGATATGTATGTATTAGCACAGGAATTTAGTGAAATTAACGGTGCTGAAATCAATCATTTTACACAAAAAATTGAAAGTTATTTACTACAAAATTGTTGTTTATTATTACAAAATTTTCAGATCAACCCCGACAAACATTAACAAAAGTATTAAATACAAATTAATATTTTCACAGCGAATGTAAGATTTTTCTTCAAATTCGTGAATCCACGTCAAGCTACCTACCGTGTCTGCGGTCAAAACACCCTACTTTGACAATGCGTTTCACCGTTTGCTTCTAATCTTATTCGCAATTTAAACTTTGAGAGGAAACTCAGTTGTTCAATATGTGAATACCTATGAACTACCTAACCCTGAGCGGAAGCAATAACTGAATGAAGTAAATAAAAAAAATAGGAAGAAAGAGAAAAATTGCCATGCTGAAGGCATCCAGAGATTACAATCCTTTCTATATTGCCGACGGAAAATTTAGGCGGCATTATTTTCGTCGACGGGATCTCCCACTATTCACTCTCGTCATCTCTTCCATTCTGCCTTACAATAACAATCGCTTTCCCAACTATCCGCGCTTTCAGAACCAGGCACCGTCGTCATCATCTTCATCATCGTCGAAATAGTCGTCATCAGCTTCGAAATAGTCGTCGTCGATGTTGAAATCGTCGTTGTCGTCATAGTCCGTCGTCGTCGAAATAGTCGTCGTCGAAATAGTCGTCATCGAAATAGTCGTCAAGGAAATAGTTGTCGTCATAGAAAAAGTCGTCGTCATCGAAAAAGTCGTTGCCGTTGTCGAAATGGTCATCGAAATAGTTGCCATGCTGAAGGAATCCAGAGATTACAATCCTTTCTATATTGCCGACAGAAAATTTAGGCGGAATTATTTTCGTCTTTGACGGGATCTCCCACTATTCACTCTCGTCATCTCTTCCATTCTGCCTACCAACAACAATCGCCTACCCAATTATCCGCGCTTTCAGTCAGGCACCGTCACACGATGGTGCATTTTCCCGAAATCTTGGCCAAAACCTCAAAGATGAAATCGCATTTACTGAACTTTTGCAAATACTACGATACATTGTATACTTGGGGGCATCTGTTTCTGCCCACTTCGTGCCTCTGGGGCAATTCCCCTGGCACCAGTAGTCACCCGAACTTACCCTTCCCGGCGTTCGGTAGACCTGCCGTGCGAGATTAACATAGAGAGACCGTTTTATTTGTAAGTGGTGGCCATACAAAGTTGTGCAGAGAAAACTGGCAGTATGGATTCTCTTCCTGAATGTTTGTGGAGTATTTTCATGTTTGTTTTATAATGCATTAATGCATAATACCGACGTGTGATAAAATATTAAAATGCATGAAATTAATACAATAATTTTAATTTCTCGTAAGTTCACGTAGGCTGAAAGTTACCAATTTCGCGGAATTCCGCGATACTTTTAATTTCATTTACTAGCTGAATTTATCTTCTTTCGAATCCAGTTATAAAATCATGCCACAACTAGCCCCATTAGTATATAGAAATAATTAACTTTTCGTCGAGCACGCGTGACCGCCGAATATGACTCGTCTAGATCCGTCCTCAGAACAGGAACTGCTTTTACAACGCTGTTTCTAGGAGGAAATTTTGATTCTTTTTACTGAAATAACAAATTTATTCAATATTATAAACAAAAAAATGAATATTTTTAATTTTTGTAATAGATTATGACGATTAACTAATATTACATGAACATAATATTTGCGTATATATTACACGTTCTGGACTGGATTACGCACATTTTATTTCATTAAAAATTGCACATAAAGTAATATTTACATAATATGTCTCATCAAAACTCGTCTTCAGGAAGGGTGTGCGCTCGATGAAAGGTCAAATACGTACGTAATATCAAAGAAACTCATCGTAACACTTTTTAAATTTTTAAAAATTAAATCAAAAATACAATTGATCGCAAAGTAATATTTGTTTACTTAACTCGTAAGTTACATACCAACAATTGTTTCTTTTACATTGTTATTGTTACAAAATTACTATTATATTGTTTTTAATGAAATAATACTGTAACTACAGTTTCGATATGGACAAGAAACGCATTCAAATGCAATTCAAATAAAAAATGGGTCTGAATGTAGAGATTTCCAAACAGGATAATATTAATAGCTACGATAGTAATTGAGAAAGACGCTCGTTTGAGAAGTCTAAATCTATTCCTCAGAAATAACGGGGATAGATGAGGGTTTAATTAAGAGATTTAGAAAAATTGTATTGGCAATGTCCACTGGAGACGCCATCAGCATTACTTTTTATAGTAGTACGCACTGGAAACTGCCAAGAAATGTCTTTCCAAATATTCATGGTATTACATGCCTAGACTCTATTCACAAATATATAAGACGGTATGGAGAAGGATTCTCGCGAACATGTTCAAGACTACACCCAATCCAGTAGATGTTTAATCGCCTGTTGAGATCTTCTGTTACTTTCATTTCCACCTTGAGGGACCTTCTCAAAAGAAAGTTAAAATTCTTGAACATATATGCTTTGTCTCATTTGCCTGGGCCCAATATCACCGTAGGGAGAAATGTACCCTAGTGAAAAATATGATCTTTGGACCTTCGGGTCTTCGGACACTGTATATGAATTTTCTCTGGCTGAAGACAGGAGATGGCATTAATACCATGCTTCTTTATGCCAAATGTTATCAATTAATAATGTAAGTAATCCGTACGGCTTTCTAAAGTCAATTTTGTGAATTGATAAAATTTAACCAAGTTTATATAGAAAAAACATATATTTATATTTCACATATTTAAGCAGTGCATTATTCTGGTATTATGTTTCCAGCTCCCTTACATTATAAAGATAATCCAAAATAATTTGAGTCGTCGTAGAAAACATACTATAGCTCTCAGAGGTTTTGGCCAGGAAATCGCCAAAATGCACCACTGTGCGTCGTCGCCGTCATCTTCATCATCGTCGAAATAGTCGTCGTCGATGTTGAAATCGTCGTCGTCGATGTTGAAATCGTCGTCGTCGACATCGAAATAGTTGTCGTCGTTGAAACAGCCATCGTCGTCGAAATGGTCGTCATCGACATAGTCGTCGTCGTCGTCGTTATCGAAATAGTCGTTGTCATCGAATTAGTCATCGAAATACTTGTGTCGTCGAAATAGTCGTCGTCGTGGAAAGTCGTTATCGAAATAGTCGTCATACAAATCGCCGTCATCGCCATCATCATCTCACGGCGCCTCATCGGACATTTCCAACGTGGGAAGTCAAAGGGCCGAAGGAGGGGAGAAGTATGGCAGCGGAGGACGAGAAAGCGCTCACAGTGGTGGTTAGTGGCTAGTACTAGTGTTAGTGAACAGTGCTAGTAATAGTGGGCAGTGCTAGCGCTAGTTAGTGCTTCTGATATTGACTAGTGCTAATGCTAGTGCTAGGGCTTAATGCTGGTGCTGGGTAGGTTGTGGCTGTTGGATATGGTGTAGGCACAATGGAACATCATGCTTCCTGATGATCTTGAGCCGCCGAAATTATCTGTCGCTAGTACAGTTATGAAATGCTGTAGATATCGAGTAACCTTCGGCTGTCCGTCAATGAAGATCAAACAATTTCCTGTACGTCAACAGTGAGTAATGGAATGTCATTCGATGCGTCTCGGTCATCTGATGAGGAACTGATCTTTTTTCGGATACATTCAAAAAATTCTAAGAATTATCTTTAAAAACGTGTTTTGTCTTTCGTTTTCAAAGCGCGCTTTGGGTCACTAACGGTAAGTTACATAGCTCATTCAATTTCCCTCGACAATTGTCACAATTCTGAGCCGGTCTCTCGAGGATATTCTCGAAGAATTCTAGAAAAACACGTGTTTTTGATATAGGTACCTACGAGTACCTACGCGAAACGCTCTTCATTATTATACTCTATTTCCGGCATTTACAGAACATGAATCGATACGACTTGAATTCTAAGACTGAGGATATAATTAAACCTAATTTTGGAATCAAAACATTAAAAAAGTATTTTAATCGAAGCTTCACATAACTTTGTATGCCCGAAAATGGACGAGCCGGACAACTGTAATACATGTTTAAAATTTTTCATTATGATTATATTTACAAAACAAACCTTTTAACATGAAAATACCAGTCAGAGGCGCCACGCTACACTAGTATAAAGTGAAATCCTTCCCATTCATTTTTTAAATGCCAACACTTTGTCTTCCAGATGATCGCGTTCTTGAATGCCCAAGCGAGTGTACTGGGGGAGAGTGGCCAAATAGCGGAGAACACAGTGCGTGCAAATGTTGAATGGCTCGCCAACAGAAAAGAAGAAGTGCTTGGAGCGCTCCGGCACACCGATCATTTATAAAGTGCAATTCCTGTACTTCCCAGTTTACTTTGGATACAGTTGTGAACGTAGTTAAGATTATAAGAAGCATAATTAAGAACTGGAACATAATAAACAGGATTGTTATTGAGAGTAGAAAAAGTAGTTACTATAAATATGAGTATTTTGAAACTTGAATATTTTAAAATTAAATAAAAATATTTTTATTATCATCACTCAAGACTTTTTATCAAATCAAAACTTGTAATCCGCGCGCCTACATTTTTGCTTTTAAAATGAGTCTTGATTAAAACTGACTCTTCTTTTTGTGCGAAAACAAAATTAATAATACTATATGAAAAACAAATATTCTAGAATTAAATATTTTTAAAATTATCATGCACATTTTAAGTAAATAAAAACTTTGTATTTCACACGTGATCATGAACAAGGTTATTAAAGTAATTTAGATTCAACTCTCCGCAATAATACCCAGTATCCACATTTTCGTCATTAAACAACGAAATTTCGCACATTGTGATAGTATTAAAGCTAGAAAACGTGAAGTATTCTCTCATACAGCGTTATTCCGTGTAATATTTTACTGATAGCTAGTTATTGTTCAATATATATTTGTAATCAAAAATGAAATAAATACCACAAAGCACTATTTCCATTGCCTAACTAAAGAAAAACTTCATTATTTAAACGAAGAAAAAGAGTACAGCTCGACCGAGCGACGATTGCGGTATGTCGTGGAATTAGCAGGGTAAACACGGATCTATCAAGTCAGTTTCGCTAACAAAAGTCGCGAGGAGCGTGAAGCGACTTGTTTACCGTTGTAGCTTTGGGAAATATGAGTTCTCGTCGAGGTGATACTTCGCGGGCAGGCAAAACGCTTGCCATACAATGTTATTATATTTTGTGCTAGTGAAAAAGAAGGACCTAAAATACCTCTAGGAATCACAAAAGTGCAGCAATAAACCTTAAAGCTTAGTGAAAACCCAATGCGTAAAATTCAAAACGGAGGATGTGAAGCTGAGAGATGGGTTTTCGATAACATCGCTGAAATGATAAAAAAGAAAAATTGTTATGGATGAAATGGACAAGTGCATTGTTAGATGTAAGTATTTAGAGTATTATGAAGTAAAAAAAGAAATTTTTACTTTAAGAAAATTGTATATTTTTTTAAGCAACAATTACAATTTACTGGATGTAAAGAAACGTTCAGAAAAATTGTGAAATATTTAGGATTTGTATTTAAAAAGTGTAAAACCGGAAGTCTTCTTTGTGAATGTGAAGATATTGTGGCTCGACGAGCATTTTACGTTCACACCTTTAGAAATAGCGGGCCAACAACAGCCAGGAAACTCTTACGACTTCAGAGACTGATACTGCTTCTACCGAATTAGCTGATGAAATGTAACTTCAGAGACACATGAATGATTTGCTCTCACTATTTAAATTTTGTTACGTTAAGTTGCTTTTTTAAAAAAAATTTACCGTTCTAGAACAAGGGTACAATAAAAAATATTTTCTTTTTATATCGAAATTTTATTACTTTTTCATTGAATTACAACATTTTGTATTCATCTTCATCTTTTTCTAGACCTTATGCGATTTGTTAGGTGTATAATAAAGTACCAAACGTTAACATTACTGTCATGAATATCTAAAATATTCTTCATTAGGGTGTAGTTGCGTCTTACATAAAAAATAAATTGATGTGGTATATATTCTGAGAAACTACTTAAGTTAAATTCAATGATATATATGAATGTTACAGTACAAATTTTCTGCTCATCCAAGGAATTCGATCAAAATTCTGAATTATTCTGCAGAGAAAAAATATATTTTATTTCTTCTAATATGAGATACAGACGTCTCCAAATACAGTTAAAATATTCATTGGGAATATACAGATCTGTGACGAAATAAATCGCGTTTTTTCCCGCAACAGTTTGGTATGTTTCAATTTTTATTTTGAGTTGAGTATCCTTATATCTCCCTCTCTGTGGCTTCGGCTGTTAACACACAGTAGAACGCTCCTATAAACATCATTCTCAACTTGGTCGAGTATAATAATGTATATGCTCTAATATTAAAATCTTCAGGAGTAGTTTGGGGCTATGTATTAGTTTGGCATTGAAGCACAACATTAAACAGAATGCTACAGAGAAATTTCAAATGTTAACTCTATTAAGAAATTCATGGATCAATCCACTAGCAGAAGATTCTGTCGGGAAGTCATGGTCGACGGCTTTTTACACACAGGTTTTTAATTTTATTTTATACGATGAAGTGTCCAAATTCCAAAACACCAGGGTTCAATAAACAATTTATTGACTGAAACAGGTACAGAGCTATAGTGCCGGATATCCAGGAGAATTGGTAGAGAGACGAAGCCGTGTTGCCGTAAATCCAGGAGATGTACCACTATACGCCGATTCACCAAGTAGCCGAAAAGAAAGTCCGTAGTCGTTGCGCAGTTGTCGTAGTCTCTCACTCTCCACACAGTAACCACCACTTAATCACTGGCTCGTCGCTCTATCACCACCGCTCACTCGCTCACTCTCTGCCTGCCTCAGCTCCGCGCCGAGGCTTTATAGCTGCCCTGGGCCGTAGGCCCGCCGACTGGCTGTGTAGTAGGGGCGGGGTCGAGTCTCGCCCCGCTCGCTCAGGCGTGGCGGCCGCACTCAGCCGAGCACCGCTGGCCCGCGCTTGTTGTTGACCGCTGCCGCCAGGGGCGGTAACGCCCTACTGACGTGCTCCTGTGGCGGCACATTCAATTATGTGCGGCCGGTCACGACATACTACTGGTGCCATAACTTCTCTTACTTTCTCGCGTGATTTGTAAGTTTTGCAATTTTCGAAAATTCTGAGTACACGAAAATCGGGTAGTCACCCTTTTTATAAACACTATCCTACTTCGCACTATTTAAGAAAACAAAAATAAAGAAATTTATGGAGCCTCTTTTTAGAAAATTTTGTTTTTAAAATTGGCTTTATTTCAAACTCAGCGAAAACAAGTGATATTTTGAACAAATTGTAGGGGCAGTCAGGGCCATTATGATACAGAAAAGCAACATTTTCACCTTATTTTCTATACTGTTTGCAGCAAACGCATGAAAAATACTGAATACGAGCTTTTTCGTGCTAAAGACGTGTAGGAAGTAAAAAATAACTTAAGCCACAGCTCTGTAAAATAATCACAAGTGTGCATCAAATTAGCCCCACCTGATGTGGCTAATACATTGATTGAGCTAAAGTGATCTTCATGAAGGGGATCTAAAGGGATATAAAGTGGAACTTGCACTTCGGGCCTAGTGTCACAATTTTTTTCATTTTTTTTAATCTTTTGCTACGTCTAACTTATAAAAGAGATTGATCAGTCTGAAAGTTAAAAAAGGAGGGAATATATGTGGAATTGGAATTTATAACGTACATTCATAAATTAAAATTTTAAATTCCCCAAAAAACAATAAATACACAATAAATAGATAATAGAAAAAAATTGATATAGAAACAGAAAAAAATACAAAAACTTCCAGATGCAAATAAATATTCCAGCACACACATTAAACCTTCCATTCATACTCTATCTCTCCCTACATATTAATTAAATCTTATTTAATCCAAACATAATATAAGCTATTTTTGGCAACAAACTCCTTGACATTAAAAGAAAAATTAATGAATTGCCACGAAGTATGAAAGTATAGACCAATATGAATTAGACACAATGAACAAAATCTCACTCTCCTGATCCAATGTTAAACAACAGCCTACATCAGCATAGGCCTACATCAATTTTCAAAAATCATATTTGATTGCACAACAACTAGAAACGTCTTTTACACCAAACCCTGTAACAGATCAAACTTTTAATGTAGAAATTGAGTTCTTTAAAATCTCTTTTCCGCATTATTTGATCCCTTCAAAAATAATATTTGTTTCTCCTACAGAAGTTCAAAAAATTACACAAAAATTGAATATTCACACAATTATCAATAATTATAATAATTGAATTCTGGCATCCCCATGAAATATAAATAAAGTATTCAACATCCTGAAAAATCAGGCATAATTGAACAGGAAGTAAACACACATAAAAAATTGTCATCAAATAACACAGCATATCAGTCATAAATATGAAATATTTATGACTCCCATGTCAAAAAAATATATATGACTCCCATGTCAAAAAAATGTAATGAAAATTTACTCACTAATTCCACTTAGGAACTAGGTTTCATTCAAAGAAAACATTTAAATAAAAATTGCAATTTCAGAAGGCCATAATTGCATAACTAAAACCTGTAGTAAAGTAATGTATGTTTAACTCACATGTTAACTCATGAAAAGCATATTCACTTCATTCACTAAGCAACCATATTTCATCTGAACAGAAAAAGCAACACTGCAAGTAACGGCCGACGACATAAGTAATGTTGAAATAAATTAATGGTAAATTAAATTCACTTCATTAAATTAGATTTTTTCTTGTTGCTTTGAGGCAGGAGTTTTTAATTTTTGGGCACATCTGCAATATTCAAGTACATGCCATAATATAATGCTTAATATGTACATATTTTAAGTGTATCACAATCATATTGAACCTATTGATGTTTATTCACTTTTTTCACTTTGCAACCGTACTCGAACCTGACAAAATAAAGCTGTCAGGAATCAGTCACAAAAAACGAGAGAACTTTCTAATTAAATTAAATTGTCTTACATTCACAATCCAGTAATTTACAGCTCTAACATTCTGCAAATCACAGTGGATACCAACATGTACTCTTAATTTGATTGTGGGTGGCTGCTTCAAGGTGTCAGATGTTTAAGGTTAAGTTTCTAGAATACCAACAATTCTGCATTAACTTCCACACAAAATTTCCACGTTTCTGACATGACAAGGTAATGTCGTAACATATTTTAGTAGATTGCTTTTCTTTTCATTTGCTTTGATTTAATAAAAATAGCGTTGCATATGGTCTCTGTAATACAGTAAGAAAACTAATTGTGATTCCAACAGACATGTTCCTCGTGGTGCAATAAGAGTTCAGTAATAACACACCCCTCACAATGTTTGCTACTTTGATTATAACGCTGCTCTCGGGAAGTTTTATTTATTTTCGAGAATATTATACACTTTCAGAAGAATTTTACCCACTTGTTAAGCCTCACATTTTCTGCTTAACTGGAGAGTTGTTTCTCGTATTACAAGGCACTGATGATTGATTGATTTTTTCGTGTTTCCGGGCGCGTCAACGGCTTTGGTCATTAGTCCCGTAAGTGAAGAGCATGTTTTTTCTCTTGGGAGATGGCGAAGATCTTCCCCAGCTGGATGGCGAGATCCGGCGCTGACCTACCGTCGGCTAGTGGGGTTTCCCTCTCACCAGGACTCTCCCACCAGCGGGGCACCGCCCCAACCGGGACAAGCTCTAAGCTCACGACCGGTCTCTCGGAACATGTGATAGTGTATTGCATGTTAGTGTAAGTGTGTGTGTGTGTAAGGGGAGAGGATATGACAAGGAAGAGGAAGGAAAGATCGCGCGCGGTCCGTGGCCCGTTTGTGAGGGTACTGCTCCGGCATTCGCCTGGTGTTCATCGGAGAAACCACGGAAAACTACCGATCAGAGCAGCCGGCCGCTAGAGTTCTCCAAATAGCGACTGAATTCGACCTAGCTGAAAAGCTAGTGTCGAAAATCCTGCCGCCGTGAGGACTCGAACCTAGGAGGCACTGATGATAATGCCACTCACAATATACACTATGATCCCCTGTGAAACACATCGCGCACTAAACAGGCAATGTAATAGCTTTTAAATAAGAAATGCGGGATTGAGTTCGCTCGCGTAAGCTCTCAACGCAGCGTTTTGCTGCTTTAGATGGGTGGAGTTGGCACACACATATTTTGACAGCACGCATGCCAATCTCCAGTGAAGAAAAAGTCCCTCACTGAAATACTTCCATTACTTGGCAGATTTATTTGTTTTTTATTTATTTTTATAACCAAAAGTGTTAAAGCACTGGGAGAAGTGAAATCTGTGAACGTTTTCATAATTCTGTTATCCCTACCCTAAGCCATATACAACTTGAATTTTGAAAACAGAAAGAAAATGAACGTTTTTTGTAAGAATTGTTAACAAAAAATAATTGCTTCGGTGTTATAAAATATATTTTCAAGGGTAAATCAGCTATACATTTGGGTTCTTATCCTTCATCATTTCCTTCGTGAAGGAATAAAATTTCCTGCCGCGACATGTAGAATGGTAATTTGAATAAATATATATCCCACTGAATTTTAGAAGTCATGCACAGATAATAAAGTTACATTTATGCCCAAAAGCAAAACAAGGGGCCATATAAATATTTGCTCAAAGGATCAGGGAAACTGAACGAAAAAACGGATCGAGATGGGAGTCATTAACCCAGAAGCTGCAATACAATACTTGTTACAGGTTGTTTACAATTATGCAGATAAATAATATATTAAATATCACTGTTAAAATTAATGTTACTTTCCTTCGATGTTCAGTATAGTTTCTAATAGTATGCAGTTATGCAGTTGAAACATTTAAAACAGTTAAACAGATTGAAGTTCAGGTTGGCCTTTACCACATGCCAATCTGAAGTTCCTATGCCAATGTAGTAAGTATGGCAGGTGGCTTACGGGGGTTGGTATTGCGGGCCATGTCTTACGTGAAACACATCTTACGGACCGACGTGATGCATGGAACATGCATATCAAGGTAGCTGCGCTTTATTGTAATTTTTGCCCGAACCACGGCACGGGCAAAATTTCGCCAGTAGGCTTTTCTCTCGAGTACTACCTATCGGGTAATACTCCAGAAGACAGGTGTACTGGCGAACCCACCATGTCGCACCTTAGAACACATACACCCTTAGCACAGTAGGTTATAGAATGATGCAGAAACAGTATTATGACCGCATTATAAATTAAAGAACCACGGTATAATTTTGTAGAATTGTGAGACTTTCCGCTATTTATAACTTTCTGCCGACTCTTAAGATTTTAGGTAGTTGCTAGACAGACAAAAACATCTTTTAATTTTGGAGTAATCCTCCGTAAATATTCTGTCCGTCACGTCTCGTCGCAGTAAGTTGTCAAAGAGGACCCCCAGGAAGCATCTCCGCGTACGCGCCTCCCATCACGCGCTCCTGCGTCACTACCCAGCGGCCAGAATTGGGAAGGACTAAGGATGGGGGTGTAGGGTTTAGAACACTTCACAGGGGTGACTAGCCCTTGTGAAGCACACAAACTCGTTTTGTTGGAACAAATTTCACATGAGATTCGACGGGAATCGAACCCGGACCTTTGTGGTGAAAGGCGAGCGCTTCGCTCTTCGCCACGAGACGGCACTTTTAATTTACATTGGCCACTTCCCATTTCGCAACTTCATTTCCACGAACAAATACATAAAATTGAAACCCTTGAAAATAAACACACGAATGATGCAAAAGAAGATAATTTTTAAAAAACGAAACTATTTATGACATTTAAAAAGTTACTCAAGAAACAAACATTTGAAACTTAAGGCCAGTGTGTGCACACCCTTACTAATTTCACAATCATTCTGTTCGTTAGTATTGTAAGGGTGTCGGAAAACAGTGGACTCTGATAATAGACAACTCTATACCCCCCTAAGATACTCAGTTTTTAATTTATAAGATCTTATGAATGGGAAGGCGCATGGCATTTTAGAAACTGTTCAAACACTTTGTTGTTCAAACCTTTGAGTTTATGTTGTAACATAAATACATAAAAACAATTACAAAATTCACACAAATCATTAAAGTGTATTAAATGAAACTGCAGTACAGAGTAAAAGAAATGCAGTACAGCCGTGTGCCTGCGCACGTGGCATAGGAAAGAGAATGTGGTAGAAACCATTGATCATGGAATCCCAGCCGCGTAACACATAACAAACAAGGGCACCACTCACACGTTGGATGTGCCACATGACAGTGAACTCAATGGTAGCACAAATAAACTGTAGCCGCGAAAAACTCTGTAAAAACCAGCGGCTTACAAGACGCCATGCCTCTCCGTTAACAAGTACATACATTGGAACTGTGTTCGGCGTAGCCGATACTCAATGCATCTCTTGGCGGCACTGGTTCAAAACACAGCTACCAGGATCGCTTTGATTGACTTCCGTATTTGTAACATAAAATAATTTGTACAGTCGCCACCAAGCTGCCAGACGTATCAGACATTGAACAACATTATTAGGTGCGTGAACAAGGATATTTCGTTCTATTGAGAAAAAACATGATATTCTACAATATCTTGATTTTTAAAGGAAAATTAAAAAAAAAATTCTACTTCCTACGACATTCGTCTTTCTTGACCGACGTTCGTTCCATGCCTTCCATCTTACCATATGCAGTTCACATTTTCTTCCAACTCACGGTTCACATTTTATATTTTTAAATAAAAAGTATATAGTTCCCAAAACATTTTTCTATATTACTCAATATTTTATGGGATTTTCAACACCAATTTACTATAATAAATAAACTTCTCGTGAAATTCTACTCAAAACATCTACTTGGCAATATATGTCTGTCACTCATCAATTTTCACATCCATTCACTACTTCTATACATTGCAAACTTTTTCAGCCGACTGGCGAAATCATATGCATAATTCACCTTTTTTTCAAAACAATTTCATTTGAATTGTAAATTGAATTTTTAACGGAAAATCCATCCATGTAAATACTTGAAAAATATCTAATGCGTTTTAGAGAATAGGAACCTTTCTTTTTAAAGGAATGGTTTAATTCAAGGATATTTTATTACGAACTTTTTAATTCCTTCATTTCTTGTTAATAAGTATGTTTGAGAGTTTATATTATTTTATCGTTAATTTAAATTAGTTAATTATTAAATAATTTAATTTACATGAAGATCCTGGGATATTGTAATGAATATTGCGTCATCGGCCGGCGGCCCTCGAACTAGCTAGTCTCAGAGTGTTCTGGCGCTAATCGCAAAGTCCAGAAAGTTCTCGACGGCGCCCGCCGAGTATAAATACGCGGCGGCCGGCGACCGCGAGTCAGTCTTATGTCTGAAATGCAAGCTGAGCTGTGAAGTGTGTGCATCGCGGTGAATAGCAGTGCAGTGATTGTGCTCAGTGACGTGAACCGTGGCCAGCGCCGTGAACTGTGATCAGTGCAGTGGACTGTGGCCAGTACATCGAACAGTGGTCAGTGCTTAGGACTGTGCGACAGTGTAAGAGAAGTGAGCAGTGAAAATAAATACTCAAGAGAAGTGTAGTGTAAATAAATACACAAGAGAAGTGTGCCGTATCAAGAATAATCAAGTGAAGAATATCTGTACATAAATCTAGTGTTTTCAGTGATTAAGGACCGGTTTCACCACCTTCGATTATGTGTTTAACTTCGTTTATCTTGGAGTTTAATCGCGTTTAAAGTTCTCGCGAGTTTCGGTCCCTGTACAAGGGCCATCACAAGTTCACGCCCGCATAAATTGTTAGAATTTTGAATGGTTAGTTAGTAAACGGGCATATTAATGTATAAAATAGAGGGAGTAGCCGAGTTTATTGTATTGGCAGCCCAGCGCGGGGAGAGAATAAGTGAGATTATTATATTGGCAGCCCAGCGCAGAGTTTATTATATTAGCAGCCCAGCGTGGGGCGAGAATAAGGGGGCTTATTATATTGGCAGCCCAACGAGGGGCGAGAATTAGTGGGTTTATTATAACATGATGCATTTTTATTTGCACTCTCGCATTTACTTCGCTTCCGGCTACTGGGCGACCCGTCGGTGTTGAACTACCCAAACGAAGTTTCTCTAATTCAAATTCGCGTTCGGCCTGTTCCCTCCTTTCCTCCCTTTCTAACTGTTCCCTCCTTTCTAGCTGCTCTTTATATCCTTCTATTAATTCTTTAACTACTTCTTCCTCATCCGAACTACTATTTAATATCAAGTTACGTATATTTATGACCGTATCCTCCTCGTTTACTGCTTCCCCCAGTTCCTTCGCCACGTACTTAAGATACTCTTTCCTATACCGTGCAAGATAAGCCATGATGCCTGAATAACAACACTGCGCAATATGCTCACACTTAAGTAAGGAGTCCTGGCTGCTTGGCTTCGGTCTGGTCAGGAAATGGCTCGTCCTTCCTTCCTTCCTTCCTTCCTTCCTTCCTTCCTTCCTTCCTTCCTTCCTTCCTACCTTCCTTCCTTCCTTGGATTGGTTGGATTTGATGCTCTTCGGTCCGACGATCCAGAATGATATTGCCCCCTTGTTGCCGTTAATTTGAATGCGAGTATTATTTATGAAATACCCGTCGCCCCTCTTGCATGAGTTCGAACACAACTGCGGCCGCTATTTATGAACTGTAGACGGCCCTCGTGCATGAGTTCTATTACAACTTTTGCCGCTATAGATGAACTCGGCCTCCCTGCATGAGTTCACTAGTAACTGCTGACATTATTTATGAATAATAGTCGGCCCCCGTGCATGGGTTTGATAGTAACCGCTGCCACCATTTATGAAATACCCGTCTGTGGCGTCATGGACAAAAACACACAGACATTTAAAAGTATGTACAAGTTTATTTACATGTATGTACAATAACCATCTTCTGTTCCGAAACTACACACTAGTGAGTATTTCCCTGTGGATACCTCACATAGCTAGGGAGGCCCCGCCTCCTCTGACGCTATTCCCGCGCCACTACCGTGACCTCGTCACCCGTGCACTAGACAAGACACGCTCCAGCCCTGGCGTAAAGTTTTGCGCATCGCGCGAGGTTTCCAGAACAAAACCCCCGTGTGAGCTCGTCGGCTCGATTTTATACCAGAGTGCAGCCGCCACGTGACCGTCCTAGGTGTAGGAGGGAGGCTCGCGTCTACCACGTGACCTTTCCGGTCAAGCTGGCGTCCCCTTTGTCTAAAGGTATCCCAACGCCGGGGCGCTCAGCTATTAATGCTCGCAGGTATGCGATACTTCCGCTCCTCCTCCCACCCACAGCCGCCAACGCGACGCTACAGTACATAAAATCAAAAAGCAATGTTATAAAAACAAGTTAATTTTATTTACGCATATACATTATAAGCAATTACACTAAAACGACAATCAGAGTTTGAAAAAACTATTATAAATGGATGATACTTACAACAATTAACAATAGAGCTAAATACAGATGCTGATTGATAACCAGAAGTAATTTATGACTCTTCTATGATGGTATCTCACAACACCCAAACCATGTATACAATTAGCAGTGTTCAAAAGAAAAGGAAATTGACCAAGCATGTACTATTTGAAACAAAATTATACTTCTGGTAACAGTCTATTCTAAAGGTGTATAAACAATGCTCAGATCACAAACAAATTAGTCTATGGTGGTGATTATTGCAGAGAATGTTAGTCAACTCCTTGCTTGTAGCACTCATAAATATTTTTACTGTGTTCATCTAGACATATATCAGAGCAGTAAATATGAAAAACATAAATACAAGTATAAAATAATTAAAAATAAACAAAGAAAACTGAGAAAATGTATAAGAACGTTAATGTAATGTACCTACATTATTATACAAAAATAATACATGCAAATCATATACATATATAAATTGCAATGTACACAACCCAGGAATATTGGATTCTTGACTGAAAAGATAATATAAAGTATAAATTAATACAACAGTTGTTACTAATAATGTACTTACATTCATGTCAATCAGAATATAGCTATAGAAGGAAGAGAAGATAAAAGAAAAGAAAAAAACCCAAACTATTTCAAGTTGTGTTAGCAATATCAATTTTGTTAAAATTCCTTGAAATAAAAATATTGATGAGTGTAACAAGAAATGAGGTAGCTAACATTGCATGTACTAACTATAATCATAGCTTCAATACTAATTTTTTGTTAACCTTTTCTGAACATTGTTTTATCTTTCATTGTAATTGAAGGTTTCACCTTTACAATTGTGTTTGTTAGCAGAAATATGTTACATAGTACATGCTCGGCTAGTTTCCTTTTCTTTTCAACATTTTTTTATATTCTGAGTGTTAATTTTGAGTAACTTGAAATGTATAGTTTATGCAAGTAAAATTATGTTTATGTATGTTTTTAATGCTTTCTGGTCTTATGAATCTACTATATCCGTCAAATAAGTTTTCAAAAAGAACTGGAAACAAATAATTCAAACTTGCCAACGTTCCATAAAGAAGCTGCTTTCATTATTAGATTTATAGTCAAAAAGTGTTTTTAAAAACATTATTTCTCTGATGGGAGAAATGTGGACTGAGAAGAAGCAGCTTGAATTTAATTTTTTTAAATTCAAAATAGTATATAACTAATTTCTTTGGACTTGTCACAAACCCCTCTATTAATCGTCATGATCAAGTTGCTTTGTCAAGAATTCGATCAAACCATTCTAAATTATCTCATAAATTATTAATTGACAAAGTTCCCCAACCTACGTGTACCATCTGCAATAGAATTCTATCAATACAGCACATCCTTCTGGAATGCCCCGTACACATCAAAGACAGAAAAAAATGTCTAGGAAATGAAAATTTCAATGAAATTTTATCATCGCCAAGTTTCCAAGAAAAAGTGTTACAATTTTGTAAAACTATCGATATTTTCTCAGAATTGTAATTGTATTACTGTACTAGTCGCTCATGACCTATGCAGTTTATGCGACTAAAAATAATTTAAAAAAACTATTTGTTTTACAAAAAAACATTTTATAAATATTTCATAGGAGATATAAATAGAATATTTCACTTGTTGGAAATAAAAATAGGAAATTATTATTTTTAGTTCAAATACTAATATTAATTTATGTTTATATTATTATATTAATATTAATGTTATTAGCAAATTCTGTATGTTTTCTTTTATACATTACAGATATAATTTAACAAAAAATAATGCATTTGTTATTACATTACAATATTTTATTTCTGCAAGTTAGCAGCTGAGAGGACCACGGAGGTTAAAATATATCGTTACTAACACGAAACATAGATTAACACCCATGTTCATTAACACCTATAATCATCCATGCACGAAGTGATATATGGACTTCATGGTTTCTAACCTCTTTGCTCAGAATATTATACAATTTCGCGCTTCCAAAGAGTGTACGACAGAAAATTTTAGGTCCACAATGCTCCGCGGCCAGTACCAACCTCAGGGTTTTAGCACGAAAACTCGTTTAACTTAAACGAGTTTATATATTCAGTGGTGAAACAGATGCACATATAAACGCGATTATATTGCGAGTTTAATTTTAATCGTGTTTACTTTAAACACGATTAGCGAGATACTTGAACGAATTTGGTGAAACCGGACTTAAGTTAAGAAACAAAATAAACGTTTTTGTTAAAATAATACCAGAGTTTTTATTCACCACTTAGAATCGTAACAATATTTTTTAAAAAAATGGCTCCAAAGTTTTTGATTTAACTTTGTTACTGGAACGTGTCAAAAACCTTTAAGGGAACCGTGTACTGTGAATACTAAAGAAATGCCATGATTCGCATTTTCCCTTCCTACTTCTAAAGTATTTATTCTATTGATCTGAAACTTTTTCTGCCTACTTATTGTACTTGTATTACTAAAAATTTTGATTTTTAGATCAATCATTAATTTAGTTTGGCTACAAAAAATATAACATTAAAAACAAAATTAAAAATTGCCTTGTTCTATTTGTGTACCTTTTTCTCTAATTGTAAAGTACATACATATATGAAATTTTGCAGGAGTATTATAAGTGTACTTGTGTATATCCTGTACCACAATTAATGTTCAAAAGTTTAGAGAAAAAATATATTTTTTAAAAAAAATGTTTAAATCCGGAAGTTTGAAATTAAAATATTATTTTTTATTGTGTATGATCATTATTCATGATATTGAAATAATTTTGGTACCAGACCTGTATCTAGATGTCATTAATATTTGTGCCAAATTTCATGTCAATTGGTACGCTGGTTCTGAACAAAAAGGTCAATTTTTATGAAAAAAAAACAGGTTTTCAGAAACGTCAAAAACAAAATAAAATGTGTAATTTTACATTACTTTTAGAAGTTTCGTGGACAATAATCTTCTTGCATATTCTCTGAGATGTTTTGAGTTTTTATCTACCTTTTTTGTATTCCAGCTTCTTTTGTTATGGCTTCATAGGCTCTATTTCCATAGTACATCTTCTCTCTGTCAATAAACTTCAGCCTGTTACTACAGTTGAATCCAATTTTTACACCCATTTCTTTCAGAACTTTTTTTCTTGCTACTGCACCTTCATTAAAAGTTAGAACAGCATCTAGAACTCCTATTTTTAATGTTTGAAAACCAACAAAAGTAGTTTTGGGTATCCGTTCCCATATACAATTGTTGAAGCTTTCATTTGCATTCTGCTGGGTATTTCCGTGCAAACATTTTTTTAGCAGATGGGTCTGAGTAAGATTTCTGTACACTGGTTTAATTATGTCAATAACAGCAGGAGGAAGAGAATGTTTATGAGCATATTTTTCTCCAGTAATAATATATCTTTGATATTTGCACCAACTTTCACTTTCTTTGGGACAAAGGTGATGAACAGGCGTATCATCTGTTGAGCAGTTGTGGAAAAAAGTAGCCCATATAGCTTGATGCATATTTTTTAAGTCATTTAAGTTTCTTCTGATTGCAAGACCATAATAAGTTTGCAACAGGTCTATCTCTGAATCGGTGAGACGACCCGATTCACCAATTACCTTCCCACCACTCAGTTTCTTTCCCTTCAGGTCTTTCTTCAGTCTACGAAGCCTGCCTTCAAGTCTCTTCTGCACGTGGCCAATGCATTCTAATTTGTCAATTCTTACACTGTTCCCATAAGGTTTAGATTGACTAATTTTCATAAAACCTTTTGAGTCTCCATCTCATAGATATTTAACATAGTGCACACCACGTTCACTTTCTGACTTTCTGAATATATTCAGTGCACCAACTGCTTCCATACCACCACTTGCACTGTTCAATCTCGCGATCAAATTTGCCACCAAGGCGCAGCCCCTAAAAGCCACCCACCATTAAAAATACTTTCGCCAACCTTCTCGGAACAAAAGGGCAATAAAAGCATTTGCCCAGTGTCTTCCGCGTAAACCGCCGTTCCCAAGGGCCCACGCCCGCCGAGAACATTGACTGCCGCTTCTCGGCGCCGCCACAGCTGGGGATTAAGCCCTCATTAGCCTAGGGCTGGGCCACCCCGGCGCGCGGCGCCCTTCACACCTCCATCGCTCGCTACCTGACAAGCCACTCAGAAATGTATACAAATATTTGTGGGATTCGCTTGGGGCCTCCCTCGCTATACTACCCCGTTAATGCATCTCACCGACAAAGAGATTTTCAAGTGCACTGCCGGCGCCGCCTCGCTTCTTAGCCACCTGCCAGTCAGATGCCTCAATTCCCGTGGGAAGGAAATCTCAATTACAAACGGGCCGCCATCGTGGGCACCTCACGTGACACCGCCTTCGCTTCCGATCGCCGCCAATGTCACGTGACACTCGTCTCCCCGGGCCCGAAGGCGCATCACGAATAGGGAGCCGATCGCGGGCAAGTAAAACTTTCCCGCCTTACCATAGGCCCAAGTCATAGCCACGTCACTCTCCCCTCCACGGCCTCAATCACACCCCCAAATTAAATACACTACTGTTTGTGGAAATTGCAACACCAAGAACGAATGGATCTAGGGAAATGATATTCAATGTACTGTGCACCCATGCCACTGGCACTACATTATTTCATTTGCAGTACCATCAAATACATGGATACATGCCAAGTCAGTAAGTTGTGAAGCCACCACGCGCATCCACAAGAGCCTGTACACGGCGCGGCATTGAGCTAATAAGAGTCTGTATCGCTTCTTGTGGCAGGTCCTGCCATGCTCCTTCAAGCCGCGTCCAGAGTTCGGCGGTGGAAGCTGGCGGAGGTGCCTGGCGGACCAGCCTCTGGGAAAGCATGCTCCACACATGTTCAATTGGCGACATGTCAGGGGAACGAGCCGGCCACGGAAGGAGCTGTATCTGGTGTTCATTGAACACACGTTGCACGATGCGAGCGATATGGGGTCGCGCATTGTCTTGCTGGAATATCGCTCCAGGCGAGCGTTGTACGAAGGGCACGACCTCCGCCCTCACGACTTCCTCGATGTACCGGTGGGCATTGAGATTTCCCTCAATGCGGAGTAGGCGGGTCCGTGAGTGGTAGCCAATGGCAACCCATACCATTACACCGGGTGTTGGGCCGGTATAACGCTGGCGAATGCATCCCTCCAGATTGCGTTCACCGCGATGTCGTCGAACACGTATACGATCGTCGTTATTGGACAAATTGAAGCGGGACTCGTCGGAAAAGATGACTTGCTGCCACTCAGCCCACCAATGTCGATGTTCGACGCCCCACAGATGTAGGAGGCGTATGTTGTCGAGAGTCAGTGGAAGGCGCAACAAGGGGCGGCGAGCAATCAAGCCCCTTTGCACAAGACGGCGCCGAACACTGCTGGCGGACATGCTGTGACTTGTCACTGTATTCCACTGCTGCGCTAACGTGGTGGATGTCGCTGTGCGATCGGTGATGGCCATACGGTAGAGGTGTCGATCTTCCCTCGCCGAAGTGTGATAGCGAGGCCCTGTCCCACGCTGGCGGTGGGTACGACCTTCCGCAGACCACTGACGCCATGTTCGCATGATGGTACTGGCGGCTCGTCCCAGACGTGTGGCAATCTGACGGTAGGACAACCCAGCTTCTCGCATCCCAACGACCCTGCCCCGGTCGAAGTCCGTCAAGTGTTCGTACTGCACTCGCTGTCGGCGACGAGGCATGGTGTGACTTACAGACAACTTGTGCGAGCCAAGGGTCGACCTGTCACGGTTTGTAGCCTCTCCAAGGCGCCTCTATTTATACCCGAACATGGTGCGATAAGCCGTCCCAACGTCGCAACCACGTGACTGGCGGCGTTGTAAATGTAATCACCTGGCGATCTCAATGTCACAAACTTATCCACGAAATGCGATGCGTTCAATGCCGCTCCTTCGCGGTGTTGCAATTTCCACAAACAGTAGTGTAAATACTGCGACTTCGCTCCCAGAATCTGACAGACAGAACCGTCACAGACTAAACAGAGAATGAGAGAATAGACAGACCAGACAGAATTGAGAGAATAGACGGAGAACAATCAACATAACAGACTGACCAACAAAACTCAACAGAGTCGGCTATTCCTGCTTCGCCTATCAAGGCGATTAGTATGGCCAAATCAAGCCTGCCTCAAATTCGTGCCACTCGCGGGCCGCAGCCGCCACCTGGCCGAATTCACGGCAAACTCCACCACCAGCTCCGGTCATCTGAGTCCGCGCCCATGCCAATTCGCACCACCGAACTGCCTGGAGCCAACCTCAGCCCGGACATCGACACACTCAGCCGAGTGATTTGGGTTGGTGCCTTGCTACAAAACTGTAAGTAAGCCAAGTGTACTTCAAGAAAGAAGAGCAGTCAGTAAAACTATAAACTTTCAAAGGTCCTCCGGCTCACCATTAACCAAAACCAGTTGTATTTACGAAGTTATTATGCAATTAAATTTATTTATTCTCATTGCATATTGTTTATCATTCCCCTAGGCAAACAATCCCCTGAAACCCGTTCTGATCCCCGTATGTAGTCGCACTCGCAGCACGGCACCTTCCAGTGCTGCATCTGCTACATGCACCATCAAATTGTTTTACACATTTATGATCACTAGAACCACTGCTACATCCTGGTATTGGGCATTGGAATGCGAAGAAGCCAGGAGAGCCAACATAGAAGGCCTTCCACATTAGACATCGGATGTTTAGGCACTAAAAATCGTCTTTAGGCGCCCAAAAGGCACTGAAAAAGTCAAGAATAAGGAGAAAAAGGCACAGTCATACGTTACATACAAAATAAAATGAAAAAAATGTAATTTTTGTCAATATTATTTTGTAAACTTAAATGCACAAAACCAGTTCGTATATTTTAATGTAAAGCTAGATTTACATATTTACAACTCTTCAACATTTTATTCTTAACAGTTTCCATTAACCAGTAATATTTAGATATTACCAGTAACTTTTAGCAGCCCAACACTAGTAACACTGAAACCTTCTGGGAATTTATATTTATTTCCACTTAAAATTTCGGTTCCCTCGGTGTATTGTCAATCGTCCATGTTCTCAGATCACGGCTGGTATTTACGAAATAGGGAAATGGAGAATAATCAGTTGGTATACTTTCAGGAATTCTCTCGTAATTTTAAATTTCAAGACGTGAATTGAAGGTTTCGTAATGAATGGTCACGTTAGACCATCGCCGATTTTCCGTTATCTTAGCATTGTATATAAATATAATAAATAAAAGGCAAAAAAGTCCTAAAAAAGGGATTTATGCAAAAAATAGGCACTTATGCTAAATTAAGCAAAAATAAGCATTATAAAACTTCGTCATATGTCATCATTTCTCATGATTCGTGGACATATATTATCAGCCTTTAAATAAGTTCTCTAGAAAAAAATAGGCATTTCCCTAAACATCCGATGTCTAGTCATTGCATTCAATACAAATCAAAAGAAAAGCTGAAATATATAAAAAAGAAAAAGGGGCGTATCATTTAAATGCCCACCTCGACGCAACGCCGTCTTAAAATATTTAAAAAAATATGAAAATATTATTTCTAAACAATGTTATATATATCAAAATGTTCGTAATAGAACGTAGAATTTTTTAAGCCAAAAATGAAAATGTGATTTTTGGTTCCCTTACGGTTCCCTTAAGAGTTCTCATGTTCTGTTGCAATCCTTAATTTTTGAAAATTGTAAAAGTTCAAAATTTTTCCGGCGTTTTCTTACAATTTTTTTGCTTTTTATGAAATATGTTTCTTAAAGATCGATTTTTATAATAAAGATAAGCACAATTACTCGAAAATATGAGTTTTACAAAAATGGATGGCAGATATTTTAATTCGGAGAGAAATTGCGGTATAAATATGTTAGTAGGGGTAGCATTACTAAGGGTGAGAAAGTATGTGCGGTTTTAGTGCCACTAGTTTTTCTTTGATATAGTACTTCCAGGCAAACGACAACTCCATCTAAGTAATCGTGGTATTTATCAACCCTATAATTTTTTTTCTCTTTTTTATAACTAATAGTCTGCTCTAGCTCGTGTAGATATCGGATTAAATAAGGTAAGTAGTTCAATCTCCAAAACTGAATGGCTAGGAACGGATCCAACAAATTTCGATTTTCTACTTTTCGGAACTTCAGATGTTAGCATGAAAACTGGACGCAGTTTACCCAATCGTATTCTAGCGACCTGGTGACTTCCCCAGCTCGTGCGCGACTCACGTCGACTTGTATGCTTTAAATACACGATATCTTATTACTACACATTATAGAACGATATAATTTTGTGCGATGAGATTTTCCCTTATTTATAAATTCCCGTCGACCCTTGAAAGTTTGGGTAGTTGCATATGGTACTTTCAAATATCTGGGTTAAGGTAGTGTCGACAGATTAGTCCATCAGTGCTTAACAAATAATGAATTCTTATTCTCTTCTGAATCACTTATACTCTGTAAGAGAGACCTCTGGTAGCGTTTTTCAATCAGCAAAACCGACTAGTTTTGCCCATCGTTACTGGATGTCGCCGTGTACACGACCGGTTAAACGGGGAAACCCCGTGCCCTCTCGACGCACATTCGCGTGGACAGAGACAGAGATATAAAAACACACATACATTTCTGCGAAACATGCTCCTTTCATAATTAGATATAGTAGGTTTTAGTAATTGGTTAAAATGCGAAATGACACCAAACGCTGAAAAATTTCAACAACTGTGTGTTTGACGGTCGGTACAATGTATTTCTGAAGGTTTTCAATTTGCTATGAAATGCAAGATACATCGCAAAATGTGAAATCAAGTACAAAGTACTATATGGACGTGAATCTGCAAAATATTTGCTACATTGCATTGTGTGGTTTCGTTCGTGTTCGCTCTCTAACTAGGGATGCGACATCAACAACAAAATATCGATGTTAGAAAACATTTGAGTGGACGTGTTAATTAGTTTAATTAAGATGTAACTGAAAATACAAAGAGAAAATAAGAAGAACAATTAAAAGAGCTGCTCCTGAAAGCCTGAGCGCTCAGGGTCATCTCAAGGGACC
The DNA here is from genome assembly GCA_011170035.1 of Teleogryllus occipitalis. Classification (NCBI taxonomy): domain Eukaryota; kingdom Metazoa; phylum Arthropoda; class Insecta; order Orthoptera; family Gryllidae; genus Teleogryllus; species Teleogryllus occipitalis. The sequence goes on along the minus strand of BLKR01000640.1, from coordinate 253,823 downwards.
TCAGCTTCCTCAGTTCGCTGTACAGATGAGGTCACAGGAAGAAGAGGAAGGTCCTACGCTCACGGCGCACGAGGTACTTCTTACGCTTTTTCGCTTCTATATTTGTTGATGTTCACTAATGGCGAAATAATAAATAAGTTTCCCTTATTTCCTGATTTTAATAGAAAATCTGAAAAGCATTCTAATCTTTTTATGTCAAAGTTTCTTCCCTTAATAATAATAATTTTCTTAATGTTTATATTATCATTGCCTTGTTTTCAAGTTGCGATTCTTTAAAATTGGAAGTTCTAAATTCTACCATCGCTATTCATGATATATGGAAAATCATAATACTGAACTGAATAATGCAAAGAACGTGAAACGCTGTGCTACAAATTTGCCAATTGATTACTACAGCTTCTTCACATAACTTCTCCCCGAACTAGTTATATATCAGAGACCGGCATGTTGTGGATCTCGTATTTCATGATTTCTATGCTTTTCTAATAGTTGCCCGAGCCATAGCTCGGGCAAAATTTCGCCAGTAGTCTTGTCTCCCGCAATATTACCTAGTAGGTAATACTACAGAACGCAGGTGTACTGGCGAACCCCCCGTGATCGCGGCCAAACCAACAACCAAGACCTCTACGTGAGTTATACTGAGACGATGATCTCACCGCATTATAAATTAAAGAATAACAATATAATTTTGTAGATTGGTGAGTCTTTTCGCTATTTGTAAATTTTCGCCGACTCCTAAGATTTTAAGTAGTTGCTAGACAGACATTTACAAATATCTGACGCCGAATAGTACAAATATACTATTTCATCATTGCTTCACTAATAAGTAATTGTTATTCTCTTTTGAATCACTTACACTTCGTTAGAGAGACCTCTAGCAGCGTTTTTTAAACCAGACTCAACTAGTTTTGCCTAGCGCTACTGGACGTCGCTGCTTGGTCTGATCAATTAATGGAGGAAGAGGCGTTCTGTGACGTCGAACGGGGAACCCCCGCGCCTCTGAGGCAGTGGCTGCGGGAGGAAAGAGATTGATTGCGCAATCTAAAAACTCAAAAAATACGAATGAAGGTATTTCGGTATTTCAATATCGGTAAGAGTGCATTTGTTGTCACGAAAAACTCGGCGGTAATGATTATTATAACGGCTAAAATGTATTTAATGATATTTTGGTTGTGGGTGGTACTTTACACAGGAACCTTACAAATACAAAAATTTCCCCAATTTCAAAAATTGCAAGTGTTCTCAGCGTAATTCCTGGAATCGTGATTCTGTATATTCTAATTACACGTCCACATGTAAAAGGAAAGGTGTAACATGTTGTACGTCAAACCCATGATTAAATTGAAAGAAAATTTAATAAATTAGTGTTAACATTGAGAGAATATTGAAGTATAGCAGGGCAACGGTAGTAATAACAATATTAATAATAACAGTGGAAGTTGATTGATTGATTGATTTTTTCGCATTTCCGGGCGCGTCAACTGCTTCGGTCATTAGTCCCGTTAGTGTAGTGCATGTTTTCTCTCTCTCTCGGGAGATGGCTGTGATCTTCCCCCTCTGGATGGCGAGATCCGGCGCCGACCTAGCGTCGGCAAGTAGGGTTTTCCCCTAACCAGGACTCTCCCACCGCCCCAATCGGGACAAGCTCTAAGCTCCCGACCGGTCTCCCGGAATATGTGGTAGTGTAGTGCATGTTAGTGTAAGTGTGTGTGTGTAAAGGGAGAGGATAGGACAAGGAAGAGGAAGGACAGATCGCGCGCGGTCCGTGGCCCGTTTGTTAGGGTACTGCTCCGGCATTCGCCTGGTGTTGATCAGAGAAACCACGAAAACCATCGATCAGAGCAGCCGGCCGCCAGAATTCTCCTCCAGACAGCAACTGAATCTCGATCTAGCTGAAAAGCTAGTGTCGAAAAATCCTGCCACCGTCAGGACTCGAACCTAGACCCTCCCCGTTAGAGGCGCTGCAGTGACATCCGCTGATGCACTGAACTACCGCTACCGGTAACAGTGGAAGTAATTCCCTTCATAATAGGGGGTCGCCAGTACACCTGCGTTCTGTGGTATTACCTTCCAGGTAGTATGGCGGGAGAGAAGTTTACTGGCGAAATTTTGCCCGAGCCAAGGTTCGGGCAATTATTAGAGAAGCATAGAAACCATGAAATACGAGATCCGCAACACGCCGGTCTCTGATATATAACTCATTCGCGGAGTAATCATTTGGCAAATTTGAAGCACAGCATTTCACGTTCTTTGCATTATTCAGTTCAGTATTATGATTTTCCATATATCATGAATAGCGATGGTAGAATTTAGAACTTCCAATTTTAAAGAATCGCAACTTGAAAACAAGGCAATGATAATATAAACATTAAGAAAATTATTATTATTAAGGGAAGAAACTTTGACATAAAAAGATTAGAATGCTTTTCAGATTTTCTATTAAAATCAGGAAATAAGGGAAACTTATTTATTATTTCGCCATTAGTGAACATCAACAAATATAGAAGCGAAAAAGCGTAAGAAGTACCTCGTGCGCCGTGAGCGTAGGACCTTCCTCTTCTTCCTGTGACCTCATCTGTACAGCGAACTGAGGAAGCTGAGGTCCCTTGAGATGACCCTGAGCGCTCAGGCTTTCAGGAGCAGCTCTTTTAATTGTTCTTCTTATTTTCTCTTTGTATTTTCAGTTACATCTTAATTAAACTAATTAACACGTCCACTCAAATGTTTTCTAACATCGATATTTTGTTGTTGATGTCGCATCCCTAGTTAGAGAGCGAACACGAACGAAACCACACAATGCAATGTAGCAAATATTTTGCAGATTCACGTCCATATAGTACTTTGTACTTGATTTCACATTTTGCGATGTATCTTGCATTTCATAGCAAATTGAAAACCTTCAGAAATACATTGTACCGACCGTCAAACACACAGTTGTTGAAATTTTTCAGCGTTTGGTGTCATTTCGCATTTTAACCAATTACTAAAACCTACTATATCTAATTATGAAAAGAGCATGTTTCGCAGAAATGTATGTGTGTTTTTATATCTCTGTCTCTGTCCACGCGAATGTGCGTCGAGAGGGCACGGGGTTTCCCCGTTTAACCGGTCGTGTACACGACGACATCCAGTAACGATGGGCAAAACTAGTCGGTTTTGCTGATTGAAAAACGCTACCAGAGGTCTCTCTTACAGAGTATAAGTGATTCAGAAGAGAATAAGAATTCATTATTTGTTAAGCACTGATGGACTAATCTGTCGACACTACCTTAACCCAGATATTTGAAAGTACCATATGCAACTACCCAAACTTACAAGGGTCGACGGGAATTTATAAATAAGGGAAAACCTCATCGCACAAAATTATATCGTTCTACAATGTGTAGTAATAAGATATCGTGTATTTAAAGTAATACGAGTCGACGTGTGTCGTGCACGAGCTGGGGAAGTCACCAGATCGCTTGAATACGATTGGGTAAACTGCGTCCAGTTTTCATGCTAACATCTGAATTTCCGAAAAGTAGAAAATCGAAATTTGTTGGATCCGTTCCTAGCCATTCAGTTTTGGAGATTGAACTACTTACCTTATTTAATCCGGTATCTACACGAGCTAGAGCAGACTATTAGTTATAAAATAGAGAAAAAAAATATAGGGTTGATAAATACCACGATCACTTAGATGGAGTTGTCGTTTGCCTGGAAGTACTATATCAAAGAAAAACTAGTGGCACTAAAACCGCATATACTTTCCCACCCTTAGTAATGCTACCCCTACTAACATGTTCCAGTAACAAAGTTAAATCAAAAACATTGGAGCCATTTTCTTGAAAATATCCCAGGATATTCATGTAAATTAACTTATTTAATAATTAACTAATTTAAATTAACAAGAAAATAATATTATCTTTCAAACATACTTATTAACAAGAAATGAAGGAATTAAAAAGTTGGTTATAAAATACCCTTTCCTTTAAAGATGCCTTCCTTATAAAAAATGTCCCTACTCATTAGATATTTTTCAAGTAAAACTCATTAGATATTTTTCAAGTATTTACATGGATGGATTTTCCGTTAAAAATTCAATTTACAATTCAAATGAAATTGTTTTAAAAAAAAGAAGGTGAATTATGCATTTGACTTCGCCAGTCGGCTGAAAAAGTTTGCAATGTACAGGAGTAGTGAATGAATACTTGGATGTGAAAATTGATGGGTGACAGACGTATATTGCCAAGTAGATATTTTGAGTAGAATTTCACAAGAAGATTACTTTTTACAGTAAATTGGTGTTGAAAATCCCATAAAATATTGAGTAATATAGAAAAATGTTTTGGGAATTATATACTTTTTATTTAAAAAGATAAATGTGAACCGTGAGTTGGAAAAAAATGTGAACAGTGAACAAGAAAATGTGAACAAGATGGAAGGCATGGGATGAACGTCGCGACGTCGGTCAAGAAAGACGAATGACGTATGAGGTAGATTTTTTTAAATTTTCCTTTAAAAATCAAGGTATTGTAGAATACCATGTTTTTTTCTCAATAGAACGAAATATACTAACGAACAGAATGATTGTGAAATTAGTAAGGGTGTGCACACACTGGCCTTAAGTTTCAAATATTTGTTTCTTGAGTAATTTTTTAAATGTCATAAATAGTTTCGTTTTTTAAAAATTATCTTCTTTTGGATCATTCGTGTGTTTATTTTCAAGGGTTTCAATTTTATATATTTGTTCGTGTAAATGAAGTTGCGAAAGGCGAAGTGGCCTATGTTAATTAAAAGTGCCGTCTCGTGGCGAAGAGCGAAGTGCTCGCCTTTCACCACAAAGGTCCGGGTTCGATTCCCGTCGAATCTCATGTGAAATTTGTTCCAACAAAACGAGTTTGTGTGCTTCACAAGGGCTAGTCACCCCTGTGAAGTGTTCTAAACCCTACACCCCCATCCTTAGTCCTTCCCAATTCTGGCCGCTGGGTAGTGACGCAGGAGCGCGTGTTGGGAGGCGCGTACGCGGAGATGCTCCTGGGGGTCCTCTTTGACAACTGACTGCGACGAGACATGACGGACAGAATATTAATCCAAAATTAAGAGCGCTGTAATTAATGGAGCATTACTCCTAAAGTGCCAAGCGCTCAATCCCCCTCCCCCAGGGCTTGGAGAAGCGTTGCATCAATTGTAGACGCAACAAATTAAAAAAAGGGGGGGGGTAATAATATTGCCATATTTGGAATGAAAGAAGCGAATTCTTCTTAATGAAACCCCATTTTCTCAGAAATAATAAAGAAGCTGATAATAGAAATAATAAAGAAGCAAGCTCTATCCCGTTCGGAATGGATCCACCACCCGGTTGAGGATAGCTAGGAGATGGAGAATATTATAATATTTAAAGAAGAAGCCACAGATTTAAGAGTAGTGGCTTCACACTTCATTTAGAACTAGCAAAATATCTGGCGTTGCCCGAGCATTCTTCATATCCAATCCTTGTGAAAGAGGGAAAAGTTAAATATTATATAAACCATGGTGTTTAACATTAAATGCAGCTCATGCTTTTTGGCTATTTCGGGATGCACGCGCATGCAGCTAATACGAATAGCTGAAGTCAATTACATACATGAAAGCGTTAATTTGCCCACTCCGTGAAGTCAACGGTGTTTTGATTTCCAGAGGGCGTTTCTGACGTACACTGAATTGTTTGTGAAGTTCCATTTTTAAGAACTGGTTAAGTATTTAAAAATAATTCGTGTTGTTTCTTGATCTTTCCCTGATTTGAGGTTCATAACTCTTCAAAATCAGATATCAGCCCCAGATTTAGTGAAAACAATTGATTGAACTCTAGCCGAAATATGTGCGAGGGAATTAAATGTGGATATAGCTGAAATGAATGCCAAGCAGTATGTTTTTGGTTTTGTATTAAATAAAGTTATAGAGTTGCATCCTTGTGAAAAATGCAAAAGTTTGTTGAGTGGAAGCCTAGATAAACACATGACAAAAAATTTATAGCTTTGCAAATGTTCAAAATAACTTCAACCGCATATGTGTTCTGTCAATTTTAATGAATATCTGTCACAGAGTGAAGTGAAGTGTTAAAGATAGAATTTAGAAAAGTAATTTCTTAGCAAATTATTACTACTCAGCTCTTACACAAACACTCAGTTTTTTATGTTGTGAAGTGATGAAGTTTTGAAAACATTATTTATGAGTGTAAGAATTTAGAAAGAGGGAAGAAAGAAAATACTATTTGTTAAAGTTCTCTATTAAAGAATTATTTCAGCACGGAAAGAACAAAAATAATTAAATTCCAACATTTGAGATGTTAATATTTTATTAGTAAGAAAAAACAGAAAATATTCTAGGTGTAGTTTTGAAAATAATTTGTAGTGAGGAAAGGTGTTGTACCTTGGACATATATGTACCTTGAACCTAGGCTAATTCTAGCCCTGCTTAGAGAGATATATGAATACTACTGTATGCAGTTCATAAAACTGTCAATAGTTGTCTTTGCAGTTGAATTTGTTTATTTGGCAGTTCAGCTGCAGTAGAAGTTATTAAAAACGTTAAATCACCTGTCAAAAGTAAATATTCATTACTTTCTCTGAATTATATAGCAAAATTATGCAAGATCAAATTTGAAATGAAAACAATTTCTGATTCCATATTGTTTTAAGAGCAAAACAACGTATTTGAAATAAAGCTCATTCTTACTTCAAAATGGCAAAAAGACACGCAATACAATGTGACGTTTTGTACATTGGTCCTATCAAAAGTGTTGTACGTCGGACAGGTCCGACGTACAATACTTCACAAATTATAACACTATTCTATTTGATGCAAACTATTTACGTTTATCTTTACAACTAAATGTTAAATACTGGGGTTTCCAAATTTTATTTTCAGAAAAGAAACAACAAAATGCCACGAAGTGTAATCTGTTGCAAGAGAAAATCTGTAATCAAGGAGGACATTGTCATGTGGTTTTTGTCAAAAATGACTTGCTTAAGGGCGGGAATATATTTTCAGAAAATGCCGATGTCTATTACTATAACACTCGACGTAGAAATCATATTCATCAGGTGACAGTATCAACAGCTCATTACAAAAAATTCACATACAATACATGTACATTATTTTACAACACTTTGCCAGATGCCATTAAACGATTAAATTCAATAGAAAAGTTTAAATCCCAAGTGAAATCGTTTCTGCTGCATAACTGTTTCTATACAATTAGAGACTATACTAAGCATCACAAGAAAAGTAACATTAATTTTAACAATGATACATAATGCATTATTTACCATTTGGACTGTATAAATGTATAAACAACCTGTAACAAGTATTGTACTGCAGCCTCCGGGTCAATGACCCCCATCTCGATCAGGTTTTTCGTCCAGTTTCCCTGATCCATTGAGCAAATGCTGAGATGGCCCCTTGTTTTGCTTCTGGACATAAATGTAACTTCATTTTCTGTGCACGTCTTCTAGAATTCAGTGGGTAGAATTCAGTTATTCAAATTATCGTTTCCATGTCGCGTCAAGAAGTAGTATTCCTTGACGAAGGACATGATGGATAAGAGCCCAAACTTTATTGCTGATTTATCCTTGGAAATAGATTTTATTACATCGGAGTTTTTATTCTTTTCCAAAATTCAAGTAGTATATGGCTTAGTGGAGGGATCACAGAATTTTGAAAACGTGCACAATATTCACTTCTCCCCATAGCACGTCATACACAGTTTTAACTGTTTTTTGACGTAAATAAATAAATAAAAACTTTGAAAAAAACCATAGCTATGGTGTTGAAAAAACATATTACAATTTATGCGATTATTTATTATTAATATAATATTATTATATTTATCAGATTAAAATTTTCACGAGCAATACTCGAAAAAGGATCTGAATTTTCAAAAATGTACGAAGGAAAATACTGCCATATATGCAATCGATAATAATGATGATTTAATGAAGCTTCCAGAGTCAGTTCCTACTAGAGTATCAGATCGACACCTTCAAAAGTTTACATTTGAAATTGATTTATCCAGGGTTGGTTAAAACTTAGTTTTGAAAATTTACTCTAGATTGTGTTCACGTGAAAATGTTAATTATTTCATAAGACATTAATGTTTATTTAAAAGTTAATAAATAACTTTGTTCTTCGTAGTAAGTAATCATTTTCCGAACATAATTATTCACGGTCCAAGATACAACATATCTGAGGCCAAGATACACCACCTGTGTTGTATGTCGGTTCTAATTACACTCTTTCAAAGTTTGGCAATAAATCAATGATGTTGAAAGACTACATGCTTGAAAAAATATGTGTGGTATATACAACTCAAGAGCATCCAGAAAAAATATTTCGCTCACTTTTTGGCCAAAAACGTTGAAATTAAAATTACAAACGTACAAATGGGCCAGAGGTACAACACCATCTCCTGTGAAATAAAGTATGAACATTCTGCATCACCAGGTTTTTATTTTACCGTCTAGATACAATTTTCCTCTTTAAAATAAACACTTTTGTATGCATTCAGTTTTTCATTTGTGTAATTTCTGGACTGATTTAGATCAACAGTTTCTAGACATTTTGATGAAAAAAAGAAAGAATTGTAATTCCTCATGATTCCTTATTCAATTTCAATGGATAACATTCATTACTTTTTTTCTTAAAAATACCTTAAAATTCTACTTCACCTGTTGTACATTTAGATATATTCGAAAGAAAATTAAAATAACATAAACATTTCCTTTTTGGCCAAACTTAGCAGAACGAAGCTGTATTACGAATGTAGTATCCAATGTAATAGGCGGAGAGTTCCTTTGTTGACGCGCGGAACGCTAGAGTCGCCGACCAACACATCACAAACTTAGAATACTATAAGTATATAGTCGTCCGCGATAGCTGCGCTACTGTATGATACGTAAACTGTGGTTATGCTGCCCTGGTGGTGGCCTTGGGCGAAATATATTAGGAACGAGTCCTCTTAGCGACAGGCAAAAAATAATGATCGTGATGCATCTACCAACGTATTATTTAAATTATTTATTTTCCGCAATTGTGTTGCATTAATCTTTTCCAAACTTTGCGAGGACATTGCTACAATCTCGAGAAGAGCCTGTAAAAATTTCGAATATATTCTCACATCCTTTTCGTGTTATCGATGTCGTTGATTTCACTTTTATAAGTATAGATTAAAAGCAGAATAAATACCCATTTCATAGGAACCAGTTCTGTATCATTCACTGAAATTAAATTTAAACTTCGACTTGCAATTGCTTTGAGAGTTCTAAGATATTATAATTCATAACTACACCTTCGTGTATTTACTGCATAGGAGGTCACGTACAAATTCAAAGATATTAATTCCATGAAACTACTTCTAACTAATCCCAATGGAAATGTACCACAGACACACATGTCTTGATACAGTTATTCACATTTAAAATTGTCAATTTTCAGAGAATGATTTGATGAATTCGAAGACAAATGTCTGTTAGTGAGAGGGCGAGGATTATTGTCGCTCTGACGAAAAGACTCGAAGCTGGGGTAGAGCCTGGGCTGCCGAGAGAAATTTCAGGTCCTAGTACAACGGTAAGAAGCCACAAGACATTCCGCAGACTTATGTGCAATCATAGGAAACTAGTGGTGCTACAACATCACATACTTTCTTGCATTATTTATAAATTTGCCATTTTCGAAAATTTAGTGAGTTCAACGAAAATGACACCTGCGCCATTCTTTTAAGATTTTTCTTTAAAACTTAAAAAATTTGGAGCCGGTTTTTGAGAAAATCTTGTTCTTGTTTTTTTAATGCAAATATTGCATGCACTATTGCACGAAAACTTCAATAATTTAAAAAAAATCTGCATGACTTAATACAAAGGACTATTTATGCACAACAGATTATATTTGAAGGAAAAAATCTATGTTTTCAATTTTGTAGTTCTAGGAAGACGCCAGAAAACATTCAAACTTTTGCTATTTTCGAAAAGTCAGAGTTAACCGTGATATTCTGACCTATTCCACCTTTATAAGTGCATTTTGCTCTTATCATACAAGAAATTTAAAGAAAAAATTTGATGCTGTTTTTGAGAAAATTTTTAAAATGACCGGGGAGCTTCATGTAAAGTACCCCCAAATTTCAAAATTTCAAAGCTTCAACTAGAGCTAGATAGACAGGGGATTCTTCAATTTGGAAAAGATCGTACGTATGGTTTAGGCGCTAGGAGTGTTCACAGACGGACGGACGGGCGTTTTGCTTCCAATAGGTTTTTCGGCATCAAGAACCCACAAAACAGGGATTCTGGCTACACCACATGTTAGAGGATTTTTTTCTTTATTTAGCAATTGGTTTTATGCCCTTTTTTGCCACCAGAGCCCGGCAATGAATTTTTTTCCTCCAAAAATCCGACGTTTCTTTGCGCAGCATTACATAACTTTCTCAGCACTACGTATATTACTCCGTATATAAGTACGTATATCAGAAAGTAAAGAAATGATTTTGTCAGTAAAATATATTTACATCAAACATATTCATTTATCAACTGCTTTATTATTTAAAACTAGAGGTGCTACAGAATGGCACAGACTTTCTCGTAGTAAAGTTTTGTAATTTCCTTGGTGTGGAGTGGTACTGTTCAGTCTTGTTCCTCCTTGCCTGCTTCCATCTATTGTGGCATCGTCCTAAATACTCATTTTCATTACAAAATTTGAAACCATTTTTAAGAAAATAACGATTAAGCATTACTGTGTATGCGAAATTTGAAGCTCTTTTTCACAGGAATCTATTGAGTTTTCGAAAAACTTCATTTGAAGCACTACCACACAAAAATGTAATAATCTTTACAAATCGATGGAAATGTGCATATTAGCAGCGTGAGAGATATTTAAAAAAATTACATTTGTGTAATTTTTGAGAAAACAAAAGAATACACTAAAATGAACTTTACGCCATATTAAACAGTTCAATTAGCATTTCCCATTGCAAAAATCTGAAGAAACAATTTGGAACAATTTTTGAGAAAATGGTGTTTGAGCGTTTCCGAAAATGCGGAGCTCATTTTTACAGAAAACTATTTAATTTTCCAGAAACTTAATTTGACATCATTTTAAGCACATGTACTCATAACTGAAATAAAGTGAAGATATCGCCTCTAGTGTAAATAGTTCCGACGTGAGACACGCGTCACAAAAATTACATTTTTCTAATTTTTGGAATAACAAAAGAAAAGATCAATATGGCGTTTATGTAATGGTATAGGGTGCTTTATGCACTAATACTACCAAATATTAAAAAAATATTTGGAGTCGTTTTTGAGAAAATCTTGTTTGTGTTCTTTTTTTAAATGGCAAATATTGCATGTACTATTGCACGAAAACTACAATAATTAAAAAAAAATCTACATGACCTAATTCAAAGGACTATTTATGCACAACAAATTATATTTGAAGGAAAAAATCTTTGTCTTCAAATTTTTAGTTGTAGGAAGACGCCAGAAAACATTCAAACTTTTGCTATTTTCGAAAATTCAGAGTTAACCGTGATATTCTGACCTATTCCACCTTTATAAGTGTATTTTGCTCTTATCATACAAGAAATTTAAAGAAAAAATTTAAAACTGTTTTTGAGAAAATTTTTGAAATGTGGGGGGGGGGCAATGTAAAGTACCCTCAAATTTCAAAGCTTCAACTAGAGCTAGATAGTCAGGGATTTCTTCGATTTGGAGCCTACGTGTGGTTTTGGCTCTGGTAGTGTTCAGAGACGGACCAAAATGGACAGCGATAGATGGCAACAGGCGAGAAGGATGGGCAAGACTGTACAGTATCAATCCACAAAAAGGAAATTATAAAACTTTACTACGAGAAGGTATGTGCCATTCGGTAGCACCTATAGTTACTTTCTCGCCCTTACTTTGTGACAAGAAAAAGTATTGTAATCGTGCGCCGGAAAACGACGAATTTTCCAGGGAAAAAATTCTTATTGTTGGGCCCCGGTATCCACAAAGTGGATAAATCTAGTTTCTATATAAACAGTAAGTTACTTCCTCTAACTCATGTTGTCAGAATCCATGTTTTGGGGGGTCCTTTATACTGAAAAATCAATTGACCGCAAAACGTCTGTCCGTCTGTTATCAACGTTAGCGCCGAAACCGTTCAACCGATTTCCCCCCAAATATATATTGAAATAATCTGAATATACTCAAATAAACTCGGTCGAGGAACCTGAAAAGCAAATATCTATCTTGCTACTTCATTGCTAGAATTGGCTCAATGAAAAATAAAATATTCATTTCACAAAAACATGGAAATTTATTAAACAATTTAAAACAATTTTGGTATTGTATTTTACCCAATATAAAATTAAACGTTTGTCATGACCGTTCCAACCTTATGTCTTCGCGCGCTTTTGGATCATCTTTATCCATCTCCGACGCCGCCGTCCTCAGGTCCAGACACCATCTTCTCTCTTCTTTTCTCGGAAGCACACTTCAATCACCGTTCATCAGATCAATAAACTATTTGCTGCTAACATTCCAGTCCAATCACTGACAACTTCGCCCAAGCCCTCAATGTCCCTTCAACTCGTTCACATGAAATATTTTAAGCTCCACTGTCACACTTAGAGTTCCAATTTTGATGTTCTCTCAATATCCATTCCCTAGTAGATGCTTACAAGTCCCCAAAGAAAAAAAACTCCTAACATTAATTGGAGCACGATCCGTTCATGAGCACGGCATCAGTCAGAATGAATGTCTCTCGTATTCTTTCAGCCCTGCAAAGCTCGGTTCATAATTTCGATTGTTTATTTGCAGATAACATTTGATGTACTTTCGTACCTAGCCAATCTCTAAATTTCTTGCAAAACGAACTAGCCGTCTTCACGACTGTCATTGCTTTTTCGGCCAATCCCTGAATTCTATATAGAATTAACTAGCCGTCTCCGCGATTGTCACTGCATGAATATGTTGACCTTTGCGACGGCTCGCTTACCGTTGCTATGCTCGCATATTCACATAATTTATCCCCTTTAATTGACGCCATTTGTAATAAATATTGTACAATATTCAGTGACATATTGGTATGTCACAATATTCTCTGATCGCATTAAATGAACTCGAGGTCCTCTGGTTTTGAAACGTTAATTTTGAATTGGGGGCACTTTTTATAAAGCCTCAAAGTTTTCAAACATTTCTCAAAAATTACTCCAAATTTTTTGATTAATTTTTGCCCTCTGGTAGCGTAAAGGATGCTTAAGGTCTCATGCTTGCTGCAGGTCTCATTTTCGTTAAAATCTCTGATTTTTCGAAAATTGCGAAAGTTTTTATTTTTTGGCGCCTTTCTGCAACTAGAATGAAAAATGTTCTCTAAGTACAAATCTTGAAATAAAGTTATGCACAATTTTTCGAAAATATGAGCAGTTTTCTTGTAATTTTGCGTGAAATATAGACAATTTTTAAGTTTTTTAAACTATTTTTCTCAAAAACGGCTCCAAATTTTTCGTTAAATTTTCTTTCCGTATGTAATAAATGACGGTAAAAAATTGGTGCTGGTCTCACTTCCGGGGAACACAATGCATTTTCAAAAATTGCAAAATTTTAAAATTAAGCATTACAAAATAGAAGAAGAATATTTTTCCCTTGAAACGAAATTTGTTCTAAAAATTAGGTCTGGAAAAAAGGTTTGGTAAGGTTAGTGCCAAACAAACACTATGCTGTGACATAAAGGTGATCTTGCTGTATTCTTTGTGTTTGTTTTTTTTTCAAAAATTTCAAAAATTTTGACTTGTCTCTCACGTCTGTAAAACTTACATTAAATGCGATTTCTTCACATTATTATATTTAGGAGCACATGTGCTTTAAATAATGTCAAATAAAGTTTCTCGAAAACTCAACAGTTTTCTGTGAAAATGAGTTCAAAATTCCGCATTTTCCGGCACTCAAGCGCCATTTTCTCAAAAATGGTTCCAAATTTTTTCTTCAAATTTTTCCAATAGATAGTGCTAATTGCACTGTTTGTTATGACGTAAATTTCATAATGGTGTATTCATATTTTTTTAAAATTACACAAACGTACTTTTCTTGAAATACCTCTCATGCTTAATCGCCATTTTCATAAAAATGCGAATTTTTCAATGAAAACTTCTATTTAGGACGAGTTTTTACTCTTCTTTAATATTCTTGAAGTAATGATTCAGTTGTACTATTACGAAAGCAAAACGTTTAGAAATTGTCAAAAAATGTACTTTAGACGACGATAAATGGCAGTTGGCCAGAGAATGGAGCATGACCTTAAAGCCAGACCACACCAATAAAATTAGAAAAATTTGGAGTTGCTCATAGTTTATTTCTGCACTAAACGACGTATCTATCCTCTTGGAACAACACTACGCTGCTAACACGTTCTTTTTATGTTTTTGGCGTTTCTCAAATAAACGATTCAATTCATCACCATGTAACTGAGTTTTGCAAGCTAAAGCAGTGTTATAGTGAAAACTTGCAAATGTGAACAATTTTCGATACATTTTATTGTTAATTAATGTTTAACGTATACTTGTGATCAAAAGTGAAATAAATATGGTGAAATACTAGTTACTAATATTTATTTTAAGGAAAACTTCATTATTAAAATGAAGGGCAATGATCCTTATGGGCTGTCCTGATCTTCACGTTCCCTGTCCCCTGAGAACATTAAAACATCTCCCCACGTCCAAACCTTCTTGAATGTAAGAAAAGTTTACTGTAATATTCTCAAAAATAAAAATATTTTTTAGCACCTCTTGGTGCATTTCTAAATTCTATGACCGTCCTAGCACGTCTACGCCAAAATCTGTGCAATTACGGGGAGTTCAATGGACATGCTTGCAGTAGAAATCATAAAAGTCTGTGACTCACACGTGGTTCACGGACATAGTAAAAGCATCGAGTGTTATGTCTTGTAAAGCACGTATGGATCACAAGACAGTGAACGTGTTAAGAATCTCTAGAGGAATGCATTTTCACTATCTCGACTTACGCCGTAAGAAGAGAAAATGTGATAATAGTGCGCCGGAAATCCGCGAATTTTCGACAGAAAAACTCTTATTGCCGAGCCCTAGTAACGAAAAATTGATATACCTTTCCCTATATGTAGTAAATTACTTCCTATAACAAGTGCAGAATCCATTATATCTGGGTCCATGATAGCGATTGACAGCAAAATCCCTGCCTATCAGCATCACAGTCTGTGTCTGTCTGCGGTGAACGATAACGCCTAAACCGTTCAGACAATTTTCTCCACAATTGATATTTCCCGACCAATCACAACGAACTCCACACTCTGTGAGTTTGAAACGGATATTTAGATTTTTGGGATACTTTACAGGAAGCCTCAATATTTTCACAATTTTCCTAAAAATGGTTCCAATTATTTTTATTAAACTTTGTCCTTGGATAGCGAAAAGGATACTTAAGAAAGTAGGCCTTATTACCGTTGAAATATCTTAACTTTCGAAAACTGCAAAAGTTCAAAAGTTCTTCGGCGTCTGAGTACAACTCCAATAATGAAGAAAGATTTCACTTCGGAAAAAATCTACTGTTCAAAGACAGGTCTTGAAATAAGGTCATGGACCACTTTTTAAAAATGAGTGATGTTCTCTTAAATTTGCATGAAATATAGACCATTTTTAAACAATTATTTTCTAAAAAGGGCCACATTTTCTAAAAAAGTTTCTCCTGGGTGTATCAAAGAACAGTAAAAAATGGTGCTCTTCCCATTGTAAGTGAATCTCTTTATTTCCGAAAATTGCAAAAAATTAACATACCGAAAGTACAATACTGAAATTTAAGATTTTTGTCTTAAAATCAGTTTACAAAATGAGATCTTTAAGAAAGGTTTTGGGAAAAAGGACTGAATTTCTCGTAATTTCTTATTGAAATTAATGCGATTGATAAAATAAACATTTTCTTAAGGACGGACCCAAATTTTTTCTTCAAATCTTTCCACAGATAGACAAAACGACGCTTAGAAATGGAGAAAGTTTCGTTGACCTGTCTGAATTTCTTAAAATTATAAGCTTTATAAATAATGTGAGAAAATACGTGCTGTAATAGATGTGCATTCTCCTATACTTTTCTGTTTTGTAATACAATGTTCGGTCTAATGCGCATTAATGTCATTCTTTCGTAGAACTTCGTTGGTCTGAGTGTTATGGAAATATGAAATCAGAAAAAGGAGATGAGAATTGAATGAAAGTTTAATTTACACGTCATCGAATCATTGGTTTAGAATGACGTCGCAATGATTTCAATAACCAAAGTTTCTTAAAAATCTGTTTTAAAGTTTTTAATTTAAATGTTTAATTTCAGTGAGCTCTTTACTGATATCTATGCCACAGTTTAGCACTGAAAAAACCTTTTCTCACTTTGAAAAAGTATGTTCTTGGTAACAAGAATAAAAATAAGAATACAGCCATGTACTTTACAATAATTCTTTATTTTTTCACATCTGCCATGTAATCTAATACATTAAATTGTACATTTAATAAACAAATAGAAACTTTGAATTAGAAGGCGGGATTATGTTTGCAAAATACAAATCTCACATGTCATCCTTTTGATTCGTGTGGAAGCTACTCTACTAACAATCTCGTCCTGCATTCCCTTTTCAAGCAACTCTCAATTTCACTACATGCATGCACTAGGAAGCGATCCATATTATGATGGTTGGAAATTCAACTTTTATAACTCTTACATTTTGTTGGAACGGAATATACATGATTACTTATTTTATTTGATAATCCTATTTTAAAAATCTATAAAAATAATAATATCATGGCACATCAACAACAGTACTTAAAACTTCCCGACATTTGCACTCATTGCACTGTCGCAATATTCATGGAGTTGCAACAAAATCGTCTTGAAGGCTTTTGGATCTTCAATTTCCAATGTACAGAGCCAATATCATAATTTATTTGAAAAATTCTGATTTTCAGTATATTTCGAATTTTTTATATTTCTTTGGCAATATTTTATATTGTAAAATCGATTTGCTTTAAAAAGATTTCTCTTGGTGAAAAATGCAAATTAAGTTATTAACAAATAGTTTAAGAAAGTTAATATTAACATCTTGTACAAACTATGAAAATTTCCTGACAATCTCTTTTTAAATGCCTGTATTCGTTGCTTTAAAATATGAAACTATTAAATTTAATATTGTTATTTTTAATTACTATTTCTTTGATTTGAGGAATTCAATTTAAAAATGAAAATCCATGTATTCACTTCATTAAGAAAGAAAACAATTCCAACAAAATAAGCTTTTTGGAAGTGGAAACATTTTTTCTTTTGCATAGTGTAAATAAAAAAATGTGTTTAATACAATACAGAGAAAATGGAAATAATAAGCAAAATTACAATAAAATCATTGCACTATTCAGACTGCAATGTATTGAATTAAAGAGGCAGATCAGTTACCACTATTCGTGAATAATTTTACAAACAATCATACAACGAAACGTATTGTGATATTGAACGAAATGATCAAGTACGTATTGACTGAGTCGCAGATAGGCCCCCTTCAACAATGGACGGTACACTTTGATGTAAGAAACCGTCTTTTTCAATATGGAAAAGGTCACGTAAATGACACAATACACACTGTCACGTTGTCATGAAATGTTATTTAATTTATACAAATTACCTCAAGTTATACAATTCGTGTGGTCCTTGACAAACACAGTTATTTTCACTATTTTTTTCCGAGTCTGAATTGTGTTGCTGATTTTTCATGTCAAAAAGGTATCCAAGAATACCAAATTCTCTAAAACGACTTGAGCTCATATTGGCATATGTTAGCTGGTGCTGGTATATCCGAAAACAAATAATACAAGATGTAAGAGAGCTTACAATTAACTTAGATGCGATTTGCGGAGAGTATGTGGTAAACTTCAATACATATTCAATAGATTTTTATAATCTCAATTGCAAATTATTTCTCTGCAAAGCACAGAATCTATTGCGTAAACATCCTCATCTACAGGATAGGTTCAGTTTCCCGCAACGAAGTACTTCAGACATGTAGCTGGCACCCCAACATTAGGGATGGCATTGCAAAGTACTGTTTTGTGCTCTGGCGATATTAGTGAACATTCAACTTTGCTAGTGGAAAATGAACAGACCCCTGTACCAAAAAATGTTGGCCCTAAAGATCTTCGATGGAGGTATTCACACTACGACCAATATACTTCCGAGAGCCAAAAATGTCACATATTATCTCATCCCGCAGAGGGCACACGTTGAAGGGACTTCACATTGTCAAACCAATCGGTACTAAGGACGTTAAGGGAAGGTTTCTGTTCGATTCATCTAACGCTGTGCGGAGCAATCTCCCAACATCCGTTGCCTTGTCAGCTACACGACCATAATGGATGGCAGTGGAAAGTACTGTATATGGATATCCTGATTTTACTGATCATTCAGCTTTCCTGGTTGAAAAATGTACAGCACCGTGTGCCAATGGTGGCAATAAAGATCTCGAAGGAGGTATTCGCATTATGTCCAACATATTTACGAGAGCCAGCATTAACACGATTTATCTTGTACTGCAGAGGACACACGTTGAAGCAACTTCATATTGCGAAACAAACCAGCCCTAAGGTAGTTCAGCGAAGTATTCTGTTCGATTCATGTTTCGCGGGGCACACTCACAGCCTCCGTTGCCTTTGCGTCTTGGGCGTCATGGCAAACTTCACATACGTGGCATCGATTATCTCTCAGAGAATCATGTAGCCGAATCCACCCAAAGAAGGGCACAACTCTCAAACTGCGACATATGGATATTCTGGGCGAACGGGTGAACTTCACATGGTGAGGAAGACTATGTCGTCGTGCACGAAACACAAAACTTTCAAACTGCGCCATGTGCAGGTCCTGAGCGAATGGATGAACTTCACACGGCGAGGAAGTCAGTCTCGACGTGCATGCAACACAATTCTTTCAAACTTTGTTATGTGGAGACTCTGGGCAAATGGGTGAACTTCACATGGTGAAGTCGACGTCGACGTGTACACAACACAAATCTTTCAAACAGCGATATGTGAAGACTCCGGGCAAACGGGTGAACTTCATATGTTGAGGAAGTCGCGCGCGGTCCGTGGCCCGTTTGCTAGGGTACTGATCCGGCGTTCGCCTGGTGTTGATTGGAGCAACCACAGAAAACTACCGATCAGAGCAGCCGTGAACACGGCACAAAACGTTCAAACTAAAAAGAACCTGGAAGAAGTTCACATGGTGAGGAAGTCGACGTCGACGTGCACGCAGCTGCCCGACGCGAGGTCGAGCGCGCTGGCGGTGATTTCCGTGCCGCCGAACACCATGCGTGTGTGGATCTCCCGCGGGCGCGTGGGCGGCGCCTCCGGGTCGTCGCTGTCCGCACCGCTGGCGCTGGCGCTGGCGTAGCCGCCGCCCGCCGCCGACGACAGGTCCAAGCGCAGCGCCCCGCACCTCCGCACGCCAGGGTCCGTCGTGAACTGCGGGCAGGAATCCCCCACTCACATTGACTGATTGTCACTGATTCCGGGCGCGTCAGGTCATTCGACCCTTACAGACAGTGCATGTTTTTTTTTTTTCCTTCTGGAGGTGGCGGTGATCTTTCCCAGCTGGATGGCGAGATCCAGCGCTGACCTCCTGCCGGCTAGAGGAGTTTTCTCACACCAGTCGGGTACCGCCCCAGCCTGGACAAGCCTGGAGTCCCCGACCGGCATGTGTGGTTGTGTAGTGCATGTTAGTATAGGTGTGTGTGCGTAAAGGGTGAGAATATGACAAGGAAGAGGAAGGCAAGATCGCGCGCGGTCCGTGGCCCGTTTTTAGGGTATGCTCCGGCATTCGCCAGGTGTTGATCGGAGAAACCACGGAAAACTATCGATCAGAGCACCCGGCCGCTAGAATTCTCCTCCTGATAGCGACTGAATTCGACCTAGCTGAAAAGCTAGTGTCGAAAATCCTGCCACCGTCGTGACTCGAACCTAGGACCTCCCGTTCTGAGGCACTGGAGTGGCATCAGTTGATGCACTGAGCCACCTGGGTGTGATCTTCGGGCAGGAACCTCCCTCACATACAGTGACCCGGAAGGACCACCAGTCATTGGAAAGTACGATCGGATGTTGTGCTGAAAATGTTACTGACGTGCTTTTGTTGAATCACCTTGTCAGGAGGATGAAGTGTTAGTAGAGCGATTTTTGCAACCCGAGCGATTCGTGCAACAAGAGCGTTTCGTGCAACAAGAGCGATTCGTGCAAGAACGAATTGAACTAGTAAGTCTTGGAAGCGGAAAAGCAAGGAGTGCATAAATTGAAGGGAGAGATGAATATAGTTTATAGTAAATATGATGCTAGGAGCATCAATTTACCAGAAAGATCGTGTATTTCAGAAAGAAAATACCTGGCAAATAATTAGTTTTCAAAAATAGAGGTATATACGGTCTGTTTTAAAAGAAGGTTCTCGAAATTGTTTAAGTGAATCGTCGATTTAAAGACGGTACTTCAAAATCGTGTAATAAGTAAGTGATAAAGTTTAAAAATCACAAAAACAAGTTCAGGAGGAGCACACCGCAGCGACTCTTGTCAGAATCGTGAGCAACGGTCATCCCTCCTCCATTATACTGTGTTACTCATGTGATTGTGAACGTCAATGAAATTGGTATCACCCTCTAACAAGGGTACCAGCCTTTCAGAAATTGTGATCAGGTATTTTCCTTCCTCGTTAGTTGCGCAGTCAAGGAGAGGGGCCCAGAAAGAGGTGCAAAATGTTTGATCGAGAATTGCACCAACTACATACACCTAAACACATCTACATACGCGTCTTTCCCACTTGCCAGTCGCAGCGAGCTGGCTATCGCTTTTTGCCAAGTCTACTGATGAAATGTTAGAAACCGAATTTCCATTAGACCACGGACCACCCCGAAACGCCAATAATGCCAAAGTATGACGTATGGTTCGACTTCTACATTGAAGTATGTATTATAACGACAAACTATTGCGTCATCTGTCGGCGGCCACCACGAACTACCTGTATGTACGGATTGCGTCATCGGCCGGAGGCCCTCGAAATAGCTAGACTGTTCCCAGACTGTTCCAGACTGTTCCCAGACTGTTCTTGGCGCTAATCGCTAAGTTCAGAACATTCTCGACGGCGCCCGCCGAATATAAATAGGCCGCGGCCGGCGATCGCGAGTCAGTCTGAAGTCTGAAGTGGAAGCTGAGCTGTGATGTGTGTGCATCGCGGTGAATAGCAGTGCAGTGATTGTGCTCAGTGACGTGAACCCTGGCCAGCACTGTGGACTGTTGTCAGTGCAGTGGACTGTGGCCAGTGCATCGAACAGTGGTCAGTGCTTAGGACTATGCGACAGTGTAAGAGAAGTGAACAGAGTAAATAAATAATCAAGAGAAGTGTGACGTGTAAAGAATAATCAAGTGAAGACTATCTGCACATAAATCAGGTGTTTTCAGTGATTGTGTTAAGAAACAAAATAAACGTTTTTGTTAAAATAATACCAGAGTTTTAATTCACCACCTAGAATCCTAACAGCATTAATTATGAATTGAATTGCACGAAGAAATTTTTATCGAAATTACAAAAAGTGTAGACTGCCGCGGCCGGTGTCAGTATTTATTTCTGAGACGCCGTGTGCTATGCACAGATGCCAACTTTTGGCTGTCCCTGCAGCGATCTTCCTCAATGCTAAAAACTAAAATGATGCTGGATTGAAAATAATTCTGAAAATTGCTCCGTTCATTAGATCATTGCTGTATTTATTGTTTTTTTCAAAATCACATGATTATATTTTCATTACGAATTTATTTACATTCCCAAAACATGTGAAGACTGGTTCACGAAGCGCGACAGAGCGCGCCGAGGTCCGCATGCATTTCTGGCAGGAGCGCCAACTGCAGGTGCGTTACTCACATAGGTTTGTGCAAAGGGAGTTGTTGTACGAACTTTACTAACAAATCAAATCTCCCGAATATTCAGTATCAAGATAAGAAAGGGGGAGGGTAAAAAGGGAAGAGGAGTGGGATAAGACAAGACGTGTTGTTCCGAGTAGAAGAGTTCTTAAAGTAAAGGATAGAAAACACGATTCTAGGAAAGGAATTGAAGGGCTCAGTGTAGAGAAAGGGGCTATACCACATTTTTGAGAAATTGAATTATCATTATATAAAACTTCAAATATTATTCTTTTAGTGTAATATGTTATTTAAATCCAGGTTGGACTTATATGCTAGTGTACAGTGTTTTAAATGTTTAAAAATGTATTGAGTTGTATGAGAGAAGTTCAGGTAAAATCCTCATTATCTCAGAACTTACTAAGCCCTTCAATTGTAATAGCGTTCAGCAGTAAAAATCAATATAAGCAAGCGAGCGTAAAGCAGGAAGAAGAATAATTACAATTCTCTCTTCTTTTTAGAAAGCGGTATTTCATGAATACAAAAATATGTGTGCTTGTGTCAAAGAAAGTTTTAAAATTTATTTAGGGTCATTCATAAACCAAAGGAATAATTTAGGGAATCATATAAAGTTTGATTTAGAGATTGTATTTCTCCCATAATAATTTAATTATAAATTATATGGTAGTAACACATAGATGGCGTGCGATCCTTGGTGACCGTTTTGAAAACAGATGCGTCAAAACCGCGCCCTCTCAAGCTTACTGCCCGCCTGGTAATTCAGAGAAGTATCCCTCCGCCGCGACAGCTGTTCAGCCACACCTCTTCGTAAAGTGTTAGGTTATGGCTCCTGTGAAAACATCCCTATGCAGAAATCTAAGAGTTTCGCTGAGGTATATGCACGTACGCGAGTCCGGGAAATATTTAAATTTAATTACGTATGTGGAAAATCTCTTAACATGCTCTCACAATCAGTAAAAGAAAACTGCCACGAATGTAAATAGAAATCTTTAAGCCGAAAACGCACTACGCACGTTCAAGTCTCGGTTTTAAAATAAACATAATATTTATCACACAAAAAGTAAATTCAATGTAATCTTTATAGAAAAAAAGAATTTTTACAGAAGAGCACATAACACTGCACTTCCTAATTTCAATTATTTCTCAAAGCGCACTATATTTTCGTCGGACGAGGACATCACAAAAGGAAGCGTCGAAGCCATTTACAAGTTAGCCAACTGCAAACGAACGAATGCGGGAAGGGAGTCTAATGGGCTCGAGGGCACAACGACCACAGAACCTTCAGTTATGTTGCCAGCACTAACTGTCACTTTGGCTCGTCCTTAGGAAAATCGCTCTATAAGCCCGGTGTTCCCAACAGCAAGGGCTTCCCGACTGCGCTACTTTTCCCCTCCAAATCCAGAAAGCGCACCGGTAAGCGTATCGGCACGGCGCAAGCTGAAGCGATGCACGGTGGGGAATAGTGTCTTCGTACGAAAATATGTTTGCCAGATTTGTTCTATCAAAACAGAAACAAAACAAAACAAAACAAAAGAAACGGGATTTGAATGATTATTATGTTCTTTACTATTTATTACTATTTCATGTTTATTTTCTTTTTAAATTCTGCATTTTATAAACATTTTTGCCAAGGGGCAGGCATATGTTTGATTGACCATTTCTTTCCTTGTTTTAGCTTTTGTCAAATTAAATAAACAGAGGTTGTCTGGTATCAAGTTTCTATTTCGCTTAAGATCTTTTCGATCGCGTAGCGATCATCGTCAGAGCTGGAAATACATTAATAGAAATAATTATACATTCTACAGATTAATATATAAAAGAAGTGTGTAGTTGCGTAAGCAAACTGGATCGGTCGTACCTTTTGCTTACGCCAGTTTGCTTACGTCCAGATTGCTTACGCAACTGCACACTTCTTTTATATATTAATCTGTAGAATGTATAATTATTTCTATTAATGTATTTCCAGCTCTGACGATGATCGCTACGCGATCGAAAAGATCTTAAGCGAAATAGAAACTTGATACCAGACAACCTCTGTTTATTTAATTTGAATTAATAAGGTATCTACATTACCAAACAGTCTAATTAATTAGCTTTTTGTGTTTCTAAATCATTCAGTTATTTATTGTATTAAGCAATAATGTAAAATAAATTAACAAGTCTCTATAAGTTAACAGTTCTCGCTTACGGACGGACAGCGCGTTTAACAAGAATCTTTATCTGTTAAATCTCCCAACCTGAACATAAAAAATTAATGCTATTATATCACTCTTAAGTCAACACGATTACAAAATCAAGATACTTTCAATTCAGTGTTTAATTTTACTATCAATTGAGAATTTGAAATTTCACTGATGTATTAATTTATTTTAATGGGTCATTTCTTTGCTTTAAAGAGAAAATGATAATTATTATGGATACATTTGTAACAATAACTGACAAGTAACTTCTCCCAAAGACTGTCATGGTCTAGGTATCCAGTGACGAATCGCCACTCCGTGAGCTATTTGTAGAACCCTTCCTTTTAAATCTCGCGCCAATTTGCGTTTGAAATTGGATCTGAGAAAATATCAAAAAATATTTTTCTGATAATATAAATCTTCTTGTTATTTATCACATTTTTTCAGTCAGATAAAATAGTATTAAGTTAAAAAAAATATAAAAACACGTTTTTTGGCTGTAGAGGGGTGGTGGGTGGTGAGACAGGAGTTAAGAAACCTTTCAAAAATATTATTTGTATGTTGGAATTATAATGCAACCACTCACACGTCATTTGGTTCAGGGGAACTTTTTACTATCTCATCCAGGGGGTACCGTTTCAAAAAATAAACTCGGCGATCCGTAAATTCTTTCATTCTTCCATTCTTCCACCTTCTTGTTCAAGGTATTTCGCAATGACTGCATTTACGTTCGGTTATTGCAGAAAATAGTGATGTTATATTTCAATTAGTGCTGTTGGTGAATTAAACATTTTAATGAATGCTTTCGTAATATGCTATTTAGACGTTATCAAATTCGTCGTAATCGACACTATCCTTCTCGCTTTACATCAGTTGAAAAAGGGCAATTTTCAATTTTTTGTAAATAATATAATTTCTGATCTGAAAGTATAATTATCAGTAGTATCTAGCCAAAGAATAGTCAGTTCGTGCACACATTTACCTGTGAAGGTCAGCAAGCCAATAACTGGTCAAAGATATTATTATCGTGCGTTAGGTATCAAAGCAAGCGGAAAAAATAATGTGCAGGTGGTCATGCAACCTGCGCAGGTCATTTGATTGGTGAGTACGAGGCATTGCATGCATCCCAGCGGGAAAGAACGAGTACAAGCATTACATGGGGAAACAAAAATGTCGAACAAGCTGTATCAAACCACATCTGCCCGGAAGAGACATCTGCACTTTTAGCTCATCATCGAACAAAGTTATACACGTCATAACAGAATATTTCTGTCTATTCTACAAGGTTACTGACGGTATCAGAAGCACGTTTCAGGAAATAAAATATCGATAAAAACAATCTGAGAACCCGGAAAACTTCAAACGTAATCTGTCTATTTTGTACACAACTATTTACAAAAATTAAGTGCTAATAATACTAAGCAATAATATGTAATATAGTAAAATATAATATGTTGCTGATGAATGCAATTATCCACAAAATCAAATTTTTGAGGATTTCTTGAAGGATTTCGGAAAGGATATTAAGTCATCTAATTTACAAATTAAAATAATATTGCGTTCATTTGTTTGCAAGTTGGTTGCTCGTTCACCCATACGGCGTTTGGTCAACAAATATACTGTACAAAGAGAACATACTACAGAATCACTTACGAAACTTAATTTCTTCTTATGTTAACAAGTTTATGTAAGTTCTACGTACTTCCCAAATTGGTTTAAACATCCCGAGGGTGTCAAAGAAATATCAGTTACAATACCTATATAATACTAATAGTTTCTAATTTAAAAATAAATTAAAATAAATATACTAATACACCATGCAACAAATCTTTGTTTTCAGGCAGTGTGTGCTCAAAGCCATTCAAATAAAAAAAATACGATTCTGGACCAAAGCTTTTCACAATTTCCCAACTGGTGGTCTTTTTCTATATTGACTGTCCGGGGATGAAATGTCAAAAGTTCGAAAATAAGCTCTTAAGACAATTTTAACCATATTTTGTCTAATTAAATACTTGGATATTCCGAATGGCTGAGTCACAATAAGCACTCAAAAGTAGGTTTGAAAAACTGGTTTCTAGGCAGCATAGAAACAATCCAAAAACATGTAAATTGTTTATTATTTACGAAAGAAATTAATATATTTGTGCTGGAAGAAAAATTAATACTGAAATAAACTAATAGTGGTACAACAACACGTACTTTCTCGCAATATTGTTAATGGCTATTTAATATAATATGACAATCTTATAATATGTTTTACACTTCCACTACCATTTGAAAAATTCTTAAACAAACGAAGCGTGAAAAATACGTATATCTTTAAATTCAAATGCTTAAACAAAAAAAGCTTTCCGCCATTGAATTCAGTGTACTCACGTTCTACATAAATATACCAACCATGCACGATGGTGAACCGTGCATGGTTTTTTAGCCGTGAACAAAATTATTAGTTTATATTAACGCGAAAGGAAAGGCAGCAGTCATCGCCTTCTATTATTAGTGCGGTGTAACAACAATGGGTTTCAATCAACAATGGCCGCTAATTCATATGGGATATACATTTTGCCAATTAGCATTGTTGATACCGCTAGCAAGAAAATGAAAATGGATAGAAAATATAATTAAATATAATATTTAATTAAATATAATAAATATAATTAAATATAATATGAGATATTCATCAAAATTACTCGGTTTTTACATGCATTACTTTTCATTCCCATATCTTATTAAGATAAGCGAAATCATCTATTCGTTTTCACATTTAACACAAAGGACGTAACTCAAAATATGTTTTAAATAATTTCTAAAAGATTAATTTTAAAACGTATAACAAATTTTCCATAAATGTCATATCACATATTTACAAATAAATCAATATGAACCTATTTGAAGATCTGTTTTTGATGAACACATTTCATTAAGAAAAAAAATGTATTTTAATAATTGTAGTTGTAGGAAGACGCCGAATTTTTTTAATTTTTTCAATTTTCGAAAAGTCAGTGTTTTGAGCCAACACGAGCCCTACACAATTCTCTTAAACGACCTTTAAACTATCCATGAACAAAATTTCATCAAAAACGATGGAGCCGTTTTTGAGAAAAAATAAACAAAAATTAAAAATTACCTATATTTCAGGCAAAATTACGCGAAAAATACCCAAATTTTCGAAATATTGTACATGAGCTTATTTAAAAATCTATCTTTAAAAAACAGATTTTATTAAGGGAAAAATCTCTTTCTTTAATATTTTAGTTATGGGAAGACGCTGATTTTTTTGTTGAATTTTTGCAATTATCGAAAAATCTGAGTATTCAACAAAAATGAGACCTGCACCATTCTCTTAAACGTCCTATAACCTATCCAACGGCAAAATTTAATCAAAATTGATGGAGCCATTTTTGAAAATTTTGAAAATGTCCCAAGAGTTTCATGTAAAGTACCTACCCCCCAAATTAAAATATTGGTTTCAAATTCAAATGGCCAGATCAGGCCTGTCATGGCCGACATCAGCCAGATCGATCCGGGAATGCCAATTCTGGAGAAAATCGTCTGAACGGTTTCGCCGCTAGCGTTACAGACACAGATAGACGTTTGGCGTCAATTGATTTTTCGGTATCAAGGACCTACAAAACATGTATTCTGGCTCCGTGTTAGAGGTTTTTTTTCTAAATTTAGCATCGCGATTTATGCACTTTTTCGGTGTCAGGACCATGTAATAAGTTTTTTCTGACGAAAATTCGTAGTTTTTTTCGTGTAGCATTACATAACTTTCTCCTAAGAGGGAAAGCAAAAAGCAACCAATTTACCCAATTCGACTGCTTTTTTTCTGGGTTAACATCTGAACAAATATATTAATTTCTTTTGTAAATAATAAACAACTTACATGTTTATGAAGTGATTCTATGCTTCTGCAATGCAAATTTTAGCATAGAAAGCATTATTTCAAACCAACTTTTGAGTGCTTATTGCAGCTCAGCCATTCGGAATATTTAAGCAGTTTGACAAAATATGCTTCAAATTGTCTTAAAAGCATCCGAAGTTTCTACTTTACTCCCCGGACACACGATATATTTTAAAGCATTTATCTTCAGATGATAGATTTGATGAACTTCCTTAGTTAGAGTGTCAGAGAAACTGTAGTATCGGTATGAACAGGCACTACAGAAATACCGTCGGTGGCGTCGGGCTAGGAAGTACCCGCACCACGGATAGAGGGAGCAGCGAGCGCGCCCCGTCGCCACCCGGCGACCTGGAACAGGAAGGGGCCCCTACAACAGGAAGGGGCAGAGCAGCTACCCCTCCCCGGCGGGGAGGGGGACACCGAACGGAGGGCCGCAGTGCCGGAGGCCTCGGCCACTCTGAGCTTAGATTCGTAACCGTCGAGACTGGAAGAAAACTGTATGGTGAACGTGCTTTGTGTTAGGATCGTGATTATTGGAATCTGGACTGTACCACATTTTACAACGACCCGGCTGATGGACATTCTTCCTGTTATCAAGACTCTGACATACGTGTATTTGGGTAATTCTTAGAAGATTGTGGAATAAAATAAATTGTTGTGTAACAGATTGTCTTTGCTTTTGATTTGGTATACAACAGAAACCAGTACCTGGGCCTCGTCCGAGTCTGCGCAGTAGATGTTGATGAGGATGGAGGACTGGGCAGGCAGCGCAGGCGTGTAGCGCCGCACCACGGCTTCCCCCAGGGCCACAGACTGCTCCGCAGAGACAAACTTGTCCAGCACATCGGCACACCACTGCACGCCGTCGCGTTCCACAAGTTTTTCTGTGAGCACAAAGCGCATTGTTCCTTCTTACGTGTCAACTGCTTAGATAGCGTAGATATTTGAAGTCCACCTGAATGAGGAATGAAATTGTCGTAAGAATGCCTTTCAAAGTTGCATAATATAAACGCCCGTCCTCCACAATTCATGAAGATTGATTGAGTGGTTCTGAGAAGTTTGGCCACTATTGTGACTTAATGTGGCGCGAACGGAGACTACCACTCGGATCGTCTGAATTTGCGTTTTCAGTGTAAGAGAGTTTAGAGTTAAGAGCTATGTTTCCTTGAACCTCAAAACATCTGGTATGTTGAGGCTGCGAAATATTGAGAGAGCTTTTTGAAGACATTGTGTCAAGGAAATTGCATATTGTCTTTTCGTGCATTCTGTCATGAGGGAAGACTCTGAAAACGACAAATTTTCACACTAATAGCATTCCTCCGCGTAAGGATAATGAAGTTTTGAAGAAATTGTGTGTTACCTGTCTGAGCGAGAAGGAAACCGTTTTCCTTCTGTTTTTCTCTTGCAATTCATGCGTGTGAACTAAGTTTAATTCGTCGCATCTTAAGAGGAAAGGGTTGATTTCTGACAACTATTATTTTTAAAAAATTATTTAGAGTGCAGAATTTTCACGTGGATCTATCTAGTACAAAACAAACAATTTTACACAATGTTTGCAAAATATTTAGCAATAACATACGGCAACTATTCGCTATTTCATTTTCTTTGTATGGCAACTTATAGTTAACATACATAGAGAATTAAGTGGCAAATTGCAACTTAGAATGAGTCATTGTTATGAAACAGTAAAGAGCCATTGTTATGTTATTACTTTAACTTCATTCAAAATCTACTCATTGAAAACAAATTTCTTTAATTTATCTCTTTTCCGAATCAAGTTTTGTCTGGCTACACACTTTATGGGGTTATGAGTGGGTTGTTTCCAGGCCTCGGCTTCTCTCTGATGACATGTCATCGTTTCATTTGTGCATTCTAGACGTAGAAAACTTGTAAATGAATGTTTATTATCACATGTAGTTAAGAGGAATATACAGATATTGGGTCATTTTTGTCAGCTTTCAATTTTTGTCTTTTTTTACCTTTGCGTCATTTTTGTCATTCTTGCGCATTTTATCTCCTTTTCGTGTTTTTTTGTTAGTGAATGTTTCATGAATTTATAATGACACTAAAAGAAGTTATTTATTGTATCATCAGTTCATGACTATAAATTCACTACACTGATTTGGACTTGTTTTTCGAACTCTCAAAATCACACTGACCTCGGTAACTTCCTGACTTTTCAAAACTGATTGTTGGAAGATCGGAGCTAAGGAGTACATTTTCTTCTAAAATAAAGTCATTATATTAAATAAAGTTTTATAAAAATAAATTTTATTTAAAAATGTAAAATTCATTGAATAAATAAACATTGACATACTTTTTTTTAATACTGGTACTTTTAAAAAAAATTATGTCACTTTCCCTTTAATTTTAGGTAATTTTATTGGTCATTTTCAAAGAATTTTTAGGTCATCTGTAGACCTCGGACTTTAAGACAATTGCCTATTTAGTTCCTTTAGGTTGTGGAAAATAATTGCAGATGTTTACGAAATGATAGAATTTTATTATAGATGTTTATGAAAAAATAGATCATCAGAAAGCATTTAATAGAGCCTAAAATTGCCTAAAAGGGCGGTTGATGCCTATTTTAATATTTTTTGTCTAAACCTGCCTAAACCGAAGAATTATCACATTTTCATTACTCATTTTTTTAAAAATTGTTAACGCAAATATAAAACGCAAATTCTCTCCCGCATTTCTCAAAACGCAAATATTCCCTGGTCAAGTACGTAATCGACTGCGCAAGGAAATCTCTCCCTCAACACACCGAACGAAAGAAGCACTGCAAGTCAATATAAAAAGGATATTTCACGCTCATCTCCGACCAGCACGCACTTAGGCA
The DNA here is from genome assembly GCA_011170035.1 of Teleogryllus occipitalis. Taxonomy (NCBI): domain Eukaryota; kingdom Metazoa; phylum Arthropoda; class Insecta; order Orthoptera; family Gryllidae; genus Teleogryllus; species Teleogryllus occipitalis. The sequence goes on along the minus strand of BLKR01000640.1, from coordinate 222,963 downwards.
ATTGCACCCATTCTCGGTACTGCTGTGCTATTGACAGGTTGAGAATGAAAACTGTGAAAGAATGAATGAAATGACAAGAAATTAAAGTGAATAATAAATGTAAAAATACTTGACTTCCCTAAATAATTAAAAGTGCCTAATTTACTCCTTTTGTGATCAGTTTGAGATTCAGAAACATAACTTTTCATGTCTAATATTTATTCAATACCCGGGTTAATCAATTTGTTATGTAATTTCAGTCCCTAAAACGTCACTGTTCGTGCCTAATAGTGCCTAATTTCATAATTTCCTTACCAATTTCAGGCGCCTAAATCAACACATTTGTATGCCTATAATTCAGAGATCTAGTCATCAGAAACCGAGTCTTGGTTGTTTCCCGCCTTGCTCACCTTCCGGGTGCACGCCGGGCTGGAAGCGCTTGAGCACGCCCACGCCGTAGGTGTGCTTGGAGCGGCGCACCGTCACCACGCCGGGCTCCAGGCCGAACAGCACCGCGCCGCGCAGCGTCGTCAGCGCCACCCCCTGCGCAGCACACAAACCACAAGCAGCTGAGAGGTAGAAACCTCCACGGAACGCACACAACTTCGAATTCTCAACAATGGCAATGTCACCCGCTCTGCTGTGCTTGGAGCGGCGCACCGATACATCGCTCTAAGCAAAACAGTACCGCAAAACGCAGCTTTGTCAGCTCAACTCCCTGCGCAGCACACAAACCACAAGCAGCTGAGAGGTAGAACCCCCCGCGGAACGCACACAGCTTTGAATTCTCAACAATAGCAGGGTCATCCGCTCTGATGTGTTTGTTGCGAACTGTCACCAAGCGGCGTTCCACGCCGATCAGCACCGCGCCTAACAGTGTCATCAGCGAAATCGCTTGCGCAGCACAGCAAACCTAAGCCGCTGAGAGAAGGAACCCTACACGGAACAAACACAACCCTGAATTCTCAACAATGGCAATGACATCTTCTCATGCCACCCCCTGCGCAGCACAGAAACCTTAAGCAGCTGAGAGGTAGACCCCCCACGGAACGCACACCACTTTAAATTCTCAACAATGGCAGGGTCATCCGCTCTGATGTGCTTGATGCACACTGTCACCAAGCGGCGTTCCATGCCGATCAGTTCCGCGCCTAACAGTGTCATCAGCGAAATCGCCTGCGCAACACTTTAAACCTACTATGCTCCCACGTTTTCTTGATCCTCGAGCTCGCTAGTCCTCGCTCAGCCCGGCATAGCACGGCCCGGTAGAAAATATGAGCTCCACTCGGAACGTCACTGCTCAGTTTGCAGTGCTGCCCACCTTCTTCCTTTCCAATGCGGGCTTCCTAGTTTTCGGTTTCACTTTCTATCGACCTGTTCGTACCATGTTCCTTCTTATTACTCAATAATTTCTATAACTATTAATTATTTCTTTAGAATTGAAAAAAAATCTTCCGTTGTTTCTCATAGTTATCTAGTCCAAGACGAGTTATTACGCCGAGTTTTCTGTCAATAAAGTTGACTGCCCTGCACTGCTGTGACGTAGACAGAACCCGCCTCTTCCCCCCCCCCGCTGGGGAGTATCAAGAAAGAGTGCGCGATTAGTAAGCCGCTGAGAGAAAGAACCCTCCACGGAACAAACACAACTCTGAATTCTCAACAATGACAATGACATCTTCTCTTGGAGCGGCACACTGTCACCACGCCGGGCTCTAGGCCGGACAGTATCTCGCCGCGCAGCGTTGTCAGCACCACCCCCTGCACGGCACGCAAACCACGAGCAGCTGAGGTAGAAACCCCCACGGAAAGCACTCAACTCGTAGTTCTCCATATCTGCAATGACATCCGCTCTGCTGTGCTTGGAGCGGCGCACCGATACATCGCGTGGATCTAAGCAAAACTACCGCAAAATGCAGCATTGTCTGTTCAACCCCCCGCGCAGCACAGAAACCCTAAGCAGCTGAGAGGAAGACCCCCCCCCACCACCACCACCACCACCACCACCACAACCAAACGCACACAACTCGTTCTACTCAAAAATGTCAATGCCATGCGCCCTCAAAATAATGAACTGAGAGTATACTAGCCGTGGCGGGGGAGACGACTATGATTATTTCGTCCTAAGGCTGCGATCCAATTCCAGGATAGGTTACACATGCGTGTCATGCTACAGGTGCCCCTTAAAAGCCAAACACACGGGTAGCATCGTAAGCATTATGTGTAGAAGAGCCGATGTTGATTTTCGTGGCAGCGATAACTTTATAATTACGTCGAAAGTAGGATTTACTTGGATGCTGCGGTAAACAAACTTTACACCAGGCTGTACTGCGACAGAACGCTCAACGTGGCGGTTTACAGTTGTTACACGAAAAAGAAACTCAACCTTTTTAAAGGTTCCACCACCACGACTGCATGAAGTGGAAGTGGAGACTACCGACGAGTATTGTGATATGTACGCCGTGGCAATGTGTAGTAGTATAATAGTAGTAGTTACATAGTAGCAATAGTTGTGACAAGAATTGTTGCTGTGAGTGTGTACGCGGCGCAATATATCACTAGCGGGCATCTCATATGCAACGTGTTGCGGCGCGTGGATGTACGACTGCTTAATGCGGAGCATGTGCATTCGCGACGAGTGTGGACGTCGGAAGGCAGCACCGTCGTAACGATCCTTCCGAAGTGGCAGTATTCAATTGACTGATTGATAGTGATTCAGGACGCGTCAACTAAGGTAGTCATTAGTCCCGTAAGTGTAGAGCGTGTTTTTGCTCGAGAGGTGGCGGTGGTCTTCCCCCGCTGGATGGCCAGATCCGGCACCGACCTATCGTCGGCTAACGGGGTTTTCCCCAACCAGGTATCTCCCACCAGCGGGGCACCACCCCAGCCGGGACAAGTTCTAAGTCCCCGACCGGTCTCCCGGCATGTGTGGTAGTGTAGTACATGTTCGTGTGTGTAAGGGGTGACGATAGGACAAGAAAGAGGAAGGAAATATCGGTCTGTAGCCCATTTAATAGGGTATTGTTCCGGCATTCGCCTGGTGTTGATCGGAGAAACCTCGATAAACTACCGATCAGAGCAGCCGGCCTCAAGAATTCACCTCCAGGCAGGAAATGAATTCGATCTAGCTGAAAAGCTAATGCCGACAATCCTGCCGCCGTCGGGACTCGAACATAGGACCTCCCGGTCAGAGGTGCTGCAGTGACATCAGTTGATGCACTGAGCAACCCTCCCGGTGGCTGTATTGAAGGCAGCGGAGGACGACGCGCAAGGCCTCGTCTCAGGGTTTCACGTGGCCGTGGCCGTCCTGACTGCCGAAACTTGGGGGCGCGTCCAGGTGTGCCTTGTTATGATGCCATAATCGCGGGGATATTTCGAGCACATTTTCTAAAAATTGTATCCGAGGCAGCAATAAAGGTGATTGTGGTATACTCTGAGTTGTGTTATTTCACGGCCTTCGAACTTCCTTCAAGATGTCCTCCACTCCGCCACGAAGTTTGGGCTGATCACCTGTTGAGAGCCGCAGTTCTCCGGTACAGCAGTAGTTGTCTAATGAAAAAATAGTTGCCATGTTGCTTGCCGCAAGTTGATTATTGCGCAATTGTTTTCAAACGGCACACATAGTACTAGTGAGCGAGTGTTGTTTTTCGCTAGCCATGCGTGAGTTCGCACGTTATATCGTGAGGCCTCCGATTTTGCATTACTCGGAAACTAGCGTGTCGAAATGCCTAGTATTGGATGTCATCACTTTTCTTGATCTTCCGATGACTGTGGTACTCTCAGTGTGTGGGTATTAAGGGATATCGTGTATAGCAGACGTGCTGTGGCGCTTTAATTCGCATTATATTTTACTCTCTTGTACGATACAATACTATTCTGTTTAAACAATTTCTTTCATTGATACTTTCAGTGTTTGAAGAACTATTATTAATAATTATATGAATATTAAAATTAAGTGTTATAAACTAACAATAGCAATTTAGTGAGGGACGAATTTTACCATTGTCCTCCAACAGCACCGTTCTGCGCAGCCCCATATGCTCTTACAATTCGAACATTATACCAGATAAATTCGTTATACTGGGATTGATTATTCTCCGAAGAAGTCATTCCAAAAAATTAATCTGGCGTTTGATGTGTTCTTTGTTGTAAAATTGGATGCATTTAAATAATTATTTGTTTTATTAAATTAATTACATGTATTTTTTACTAATTAATTATCTATTTTGGATAAAATTTTAATTCAATATTAATAACAACTCAATTATTGATTTCTATTGTATTAAAGTGCTTTTAGTTTAGAGACGTTTCGGTGATTTATAAAATACTGAACTGATTCCAATACCTTCTTAAGTAAGCCGCTTTCCCAAATACGTTGTTGCATTCGTTCGCAATAACTTCAAGCAATTATTTAAGGTCGATGGAAACTACATCTTCCTAGAGATACAAAGTCTAACAATCGAATGTAGAAGTTATCGAAGTGTAATCAAAATAACATACATGTCAAGAATATACTACAACTCACTTTCCTTTTTTGTTCTTAATTTTCTAAAATTTTGCTGGAGCACAAGAAAACTCGGCGCCTTACCTGTGGAATCACTACCCTCACTCGAGTGCTAAAGGCAGTTCGCACTTCGTGTTGTAATAACTGCGATTCTGCGAAACCTCCGACCAGGAACAAGTACTGGATCCCGTGCACTCGCGGGCTGTCGAGAACATCTTGGATGTACTGCAACAGTCAGAAATGTCATGTTCTCAAAGTTGAGTTAAACCTCACTGGAATTCAATAATACTTACAATTTTCCCCCATGAGTCCCATAAATCTCAATTTCTTAATACAAAAAAGTTCAATCAGTAAGTGATAGAGATTGTATGATGAAATTGATGATGTAATTGATGATTGTATGATGAGTTGAATGTTCACGGAGTACAACGAATATTCATTTGAAATTTTCCATACTGTCTTGATCTATTAACTAGAATATGATATTTATTTCCTCCAACATTTTTATAATTTGATATTGACTTAAATCACGAAAATCTCTGCCCTTGCGTCAATGTTCTTAGTCGTTGGTTAAACTTGTAATGGATTATTCATTATTTGTTGATTCATCCACGCATATAGCTAGAAGGCTAAAGGCTAAAGTCGCTTATAAATAAAAAGGAATCGTTAATGATGTACACTGAGGTAATACTTACGGCGTTTGACATAGGCAAATGTTAAAAAAATTAAATTGTATTTTGTCTGAAAATGCTATGTATAATAATCACTTTTAGAGATGAATACGCGTAAAAATTTTGTCACTGGTTTTCGTGGAATTGGTACATGGAAAGGTCTCGATCGTTTTAGTTTTGAATATTCTTACAAGCATGAAGTCCATTTGTAGAGGTCTCCCTGAAAGGAAAGTCTAGTTATGACATTTAAAAAGATTTACGTTTGAAGCAAGGTAACGCGCCGTTCCAAACGTTCATTTCGAACGAGGGAGGTCGTTCAGAAAAGGTCAACGTTGCGCGCACTGTTTTCTCGGATCAATATCAGAAAAGGCTTTGAATCCATATTTTCTGGGGTAATTTATCAATGTCCCAAGAACATTCACAAAATAGAGCAATTTTCTCTATTTTTCAAACAATACTATGATTTCATTCTATACTTTCGCAACCTAAATTAGGACACATTTATAATGGAATGTAAAATTGATATTTTATTTCATGTTTCGTAATGTTTATTGTGCGATAGACCAATAGAAGTTTGAAGTTTCAAAACCAAAGTAAACTCAGTAGACTTATAGAATGTCAAATGATCGTGAATCACAAAGAAAGCTGCTTTTTATTGCATTTTCGGATAAACTTTGACCTTTTCAAGAAGCTCAGAGGAAGTTTAATTAAATTTCTCACGTAATAATTTCCACATGTGTTGTGAGAAACACTGTCTCTCGATACACAGTCTCAAAAATATACACAAACATATTTGAATGGAAGTAACTTAAACACGTTTTACACATTTTTAAAATAAAATTTAATACATTCTAAATAATTGCATGTTTCTTAATTGCTCAGAATGCTTATTATATGTTTTCTGAAACAGGTATGTGATAACTCTGAGACCAATCCAATTATTATAAACTAGACTTACAATCATTTCAGAAATATATCAAGCAAATGTTGTAATTACAAATCCTGCAAATTAACGAACATTCCAAAAATGATATCTCAATTTTTTTCTCTCCGATCTTTGTCTTATTAACGAAATATTCAAAAATTTTAAATAAAAGTCAATTTTTCGATGGTTCTACAAGTATTTAAAATATTTTTTTCATTCATTCTACTTCTTGAAATGAAATATCGGTATCAGGTCGTAGGAGATCTGTTTCAGAAAACTGATAATAGGCTTCCTGAGTAATTATGAAAGAATAGTATTATTTAGAAGTGATTCTTAGTGTTTTGATTGCTTGGACAACAATTTGATTTTTCACATTTTTTAAATAAAGTGCTCTCCAAGTTCGAGCGGCACGTTAGCTATATTACTTAATTTTGAAAGAAATTGAAAGAAAACCATGCAGCCTCCGCCAATTTGAAAGGTGTTTGTAGTTTCATTGTGTACTCCGGAACCCATGAAAATACAAAAACAGTGAAACAGTTTCGATTTTGATTGAAAAATGCAAATATTCGAGGGTCTTATTCTCATATTATGCGTACCGATTGAATTCTCATACTCAATGCCAGGCCTGTGTTAACACACGGGCCCGAAGGGACCGGGCCCAGGGCCTCGAATGTTTAAGGACCCCAGATAGTTCTGAAAAAAGTTATTTAATACTAAAATTTTCGAAATATGATACATAAAAACCGTATAAAAGTGATGTATGATTTAACTACACGCAACAAAAAAATTGCATAACGGAGTGATGTGTCGCGCATGATTGGATAAATTTATAATGTGAAATGTTGCTGGTTGATCTGAAAATGTCACTCAGTGATGATAAGTTTAGTTTTTTCTAACAAAACTTGTGTATAAATGAAGGGGGGATTGGTGAAAGTAATAATAGGAGGCCCCGAAAGCTGTTAAAAGGGCCCTGCTCAATGCATCACAGCATACATCTCAGCTCACGTCATGTGACAGCAAGGCTTAAAGAAGAGTCTACCCTGCACGTGTTGCGCAATGAAACAGCAATATTTTTTATATTTTTGGTAAGTAACGAAATGTTGAGCTGAATTTTATTTACTATTCTATGTTATTACAGAACACGTGAAAAGGATTTAAGTTTTATATGTTGTTCTTGCACGTGCTACTTTTTGGACAACTATTTTCTGTGGTTTTGTTCAGTAGCAATTTTGCTGCTGAAAGCCTTCCATTGATACTATAAAACTAGTGCTTACCGTACAACTATTTAAATATCAACTCATTTTAATTAAAAATCTCACTTTTTTATTTAAAAATGGTTGTTTTTCCGTGAAAAAATATCAATTGTTTTCCGAAAAGGGTTCCTGTACCACATGTTTATACCGATTATTCATAATTTTCTTTTCTCTAAAATAAATAACCCCAAAAGAACTCGAAAGTATTTCAAGTAGCATGGGTTACCGTTAAATCTGTCAAAAATTGGACATCTCATCAATACGATTAATAGGGAGAGAGGTGGTCAAAGAAATGCAAGTCTTAGCAAAATAAAGATTAACGTAGTCCACATCGTTTACTTTTAATAAGCACTCTGGAGAAGAGTGCGCTGGAGTTTGCTCACCCTCAGGATCTTGTGAATGGTGGGCTGGAAGAGCTCCCGCATGACGCTCGGTTGCAGACGCAATGCGCCCTGCGACGACCACGTCACTTCCTTTCGGCCATACTTCCGAACTGCTTGCTCGATCTACGAAAGAAAACGTCTCGAAACATTATACGAGATATATACCAACCAACTATGAGCCACCCCCGTAACTTCTAAACGGTTTACGATATCGAAATGCACTTTTCGCTTAAGAATGAAAAATCATGAAGTTTTATTCACTGAAACAAATTTCTTTCTAATCGTTAATACTGACGTTTGTACCTGTGAATTTCGAGTCACAACCACGGATTGCTGTAGTTACGCCTCTTATCTTTATTGGCACGCCTCTCAATTTCCCCTCTGCCCGTAACGATCTCCGCGCAGCGAAGGTCGTTTTTCTCAAAGCAGACAGTTGCAAGGGCTAGTAAAGGAAATATTGTGTGTGTAATTTCAAATCATATCACAAAGGATAAGTGTTTACTCAAAACATTAACAAATTATACATAACTGTATTCTTCTTTTAACAATCTGTCCATCGCTAGCGAAAAACATTTAGTTTTATTTAAAAAATCAAAGATGGTTGTCTAGAAAACTAAACATTTTACAAACAATACCCCATGGCTCATTACTTGCCCCATAAATTCATAATGTTGAGCGAGAATTGCATTTCGATACTGCGAACCGTTTAGACGTTTTGGTACGCAGTTGGGGGACCTCCGGTATATTTATCCACTAATTCTTTAATTCTGGAGTGTCGTTGCTACGTTTTGAATACATGAAAAGTCAATAACTGAGCAAGGAACGTTACTGACGCACGTATTCAGATGATCGTAAATAGCAGACCACTAAATTTAATGAAAGTGCAATTTCTATTTTACGATGTTCGACCATAATAACATGTAATGAGCACTTATAATTACTCTTTACCAGATTACAATTCCGGGAAACAATATTTACCATTCTCGGTTACAACACTCAGCAAAAAACTTGAATATGATAATGAGGTCTGGCGAGAAGAACATAATCTTTTACGTAACCTTCAGTCCTTGGTACTCTTGATCAGATTGTTTGAGCATGTAGCTCAAGCTTTTTAGTCATTACGATTTACATTTTATTGTGAAGCAAGGTCAAACAGAAACTAAGAATCCTTGGAAAAGAAATCTATCCCCTCTACTGTATACACGAAAAAGACATTGTAATACAGTATTGTTATATCGTCTTAACGCAACCAGAGGAAAGAAAAGGCGTCTTAATTAATTTAATTAATTAATTTCGGACGCATGAACTGTTACGATCATTACGCCACACGGCTGGCGTCCGCGGAGAACAATCAAAACATCAGCAATCACAAATTACAAATTCGGCTGGTTATAAATCTCGGATATCAGTTCTGTTTACAAACATAATCCGCGATTATTATTTGTTATACAGGATGAGTCACGTAACGTTAGCACCTCTTGTAATTTTTGAACGGTTGAAGTTATTGCAATGTAGATCTCACGAAAGTGCATGAGGGAATGGAGCGAATTGATGTATGTATTCGTTTTGATTTCATCACTTGTATTATAAGGGATATTAAGGTAACTTTGTTTTTTCAAATGAAACTATACATATGTTTTAGTCTTATCATTACCAGCGTAAAAAGACGAATTTAATTATATATTATATATAATTGTCAGATGTTAGAGAAGCATTTTTTGAGTTTTTTTTTTACTTGTGTTTAAAGTATATTTTAAAAGTAACTGACCTCCAACGAAGGCCGCGCAGCGCTCTCCCTGTTAGCACGTGTTCGGGTCGTTACAATATCCGTTAAATATGAGTCGCAAAAAATTAAAATTACTCTAGAAAATGCTTATCTAACATATGACAATATGTATATCACTTCATCTTCTTACGTTCGTCATGATAAAACTAAAAAATATGAATAGTTCCATTTGAAATAAAGAAAATAACCTCAATATCTCGTAAAATACAACTGACAAAATATAAATAAATACATGTATCAATTTAGCCCCATTCCCTCATACACTTCCGTAAAAACTGCATCACAATAATAACTTCAACCATTCAAAAACTGCAGGAGGTGCTAAAGTTACGTGACTTACTCTGTTTATCGGCTTAATAACTACAATAGTGCATCATCTCGGATGGATTAAACAGTTTAAAGTATTTTATATTTATTAATTTAAGGTTTTTAATTACATAGATTATAAGAATCCAAAAACTACCACTTCCTCACGAGCAGACCACGACGCTTGCCCCAGTCGGTGGACTGAAAGGAGTCTATCAGTTAAGTGACGGACACACGCAGTTAACCTGATTCCCACTTGAATACTATATCATATTATGACCAGTTCCAGTGCCAGACAATTTTGGGCCCGGGGGAATACTCCCCCCCCCCGAAAAAATGTGAATTTTCTATCAAGAAACTATATGTTATTTTCTTGCAACAAATAAAAAAAATACATTTAAGCTAGAAAAAATGGGAATATATTTTAAACAATGGTTTGAAGTGAAAATACTTAGGTCGGGGGAGCGCCTCACCTCCTTGCCCTTGGTCTTGCGGAAGAAGTCGATGAAGGAGAAGGGCGGGAAGACGCTGAGCGGCGAGTCGCGGTGCGGGCTGGCGCTCCGCTTGCGGGCCTCCCAGCTCACCATCAGCTCCGTGTACGACGCCGGCCGCTTCGCCTTGAACTGCGCCACGAAGTCCTCCCCGAAGACGTCGCCCAGCAGGCGCTCGAACTCCGCGTCCACGCCTGCCACCCCGACGAACACAAACTAGCTTATCAACAGGGCTCGGATTCTGATGACCGAAAAATTCTTTGAAAATGATGTATAAAATGACTTAAAATAGGAGGAAAATGACATATTTTTTTTAAATACTCAAAAATTTGTACGAAAATGTTTATTTATTCAATGAATTTTACAATGTTAAATAAAATTTATTTATATCAAATTATATTTAATATAAATTATTTACTTCAGGAAGTAATGTAATCCTTAGTTCCGATCTTCGAACCGTCAATTTTGCAACCCCGAGGAAGTTATAGAAAATCCGTGTAATTTTGAGAGTTCGAAAAACGGAGTCCACTACAGTAGTGAATTTCGTCATGAGTGATAATACAATAAAAGTCTGTGTCATTGAAACACACGGTGACATACAATAAAAGTGTATCATTGTAAATTCATGAAGCGTTCACTAACAAGAGCATGTAAAGGAAACAAAATACATAACAATGACAAAATTGACTCAAAGGCCCAAAGAATGACCTAAAAATTGACAAATGGCAAAAAATGATCCAACTATACATTTCTATAACCTAAATATCGTGATAAACATACTAGACAGCTTAGCTACGTCTAAAATGCACCAATAAAAATATGATATGTCATCAGATTCCGAGCTCTGGTTATGAATCAGGTCTTTAGCACTGGTATGGGCACACATTTTTCCTGGGTGAAAACAAAACGCGAATTCTGTAAATCATGAGATAATTTTTTTAGACAGTTACTAGTAAAACTGAGCCGATGCTAAAGTGTTCACATAAATCAGTGAATGCAATAAAGAAAAGATAATACTTTTGACTGGCCGCATCAGCTATTACTGACCATAATGTATCAGTAAATGATTTTACTGCAAATAATATAAAATTGAAGTTATTAAGGACTATATTTACCCCCCTCCAACCATTTAAGTCTTAGTTAAAATCATACAACTTATAACGGATGAACAAGAATGCTATTACATCACAAATAAAGTCTGATACAGAAGGTGCATTTAACTGAAATTGTTCCGACAAGAGTTCCTGGCTCTCACCAGCAAATGTCTCTACAAGTGTTTGAAGCTTTTTAAGCTTTTTTTAACAAGTGTTTCATTAATTTTAACAATGATACATAATGCATTATTTACCATTTGGACTGTATAAATGTGTATCAACAACCTGTAAGAAGTATTGTACTGCAGCCTCCGGGTCAATGACCCCCATCTCGATCAGGTTTTTCGTCCAGTTTCCCTGATCCATTGAGCAAATACTGAGATGGCCCCTTGTTTTGCCTCTGGACATAAATGTAACTTCATTATCTGTGCACGTCTTCTAGAATTCATTGGGAAATATAGTTATTCAAATTATCGTTTTCATGTTGTCGCGGTAGGAAGTATTATTCCTTGACGAAGGACATCATGGAAAAGAGCGCAACATTTAATGCTTATTTATCCTTGAAAATATATTTTATTACACGAGAGCTTTTTTTTTCTTTCTTCAAAATTCATGTAGTATTATGTAATTAGTGTAGGGATCACAAAATTTTGAAAATGTGCACAGAATTCACTTCTCCCCATAGCACGTCATACGCAGTTTCAACTGTTTTTTGACGTAAAATAAATTGTAAAAAAAGCTAAAAGGGAAGCATGTTATTTGTTAATCACAGAGAAGAGGGCAACGCCTTCCTCCCCGGGCACGCCCTCCCGTAGAAGCCACGCGGCGTGGCGGCAGTCACTCACCCATGGAGCCCCAGGGCCCGCCCGTGGCCTTGTGCAGCTCGCGCAGCGTGCCGCAGCGCTCGCTCAGCTCGTGCACGGTGATGTCGACGGTGCCGCCCCCGCAGTCCACCACCATGTAGCGCATCCCTGCGCACGCGCCACGACAGGTTGAGAGCAGGAAGAGAGCGAGACGAACGGAGGGTTTTTTCATTGATTGATTTTTTCGGGTTTCCTGGCGCGTCAACGGCGTTGGTCATTAGTCCCGTAAGTGTAGTGCATGTTTTTTTCTCGGGAGACGGCGGTGATCTTCCCCCGCTGGATGGCGAGATCGGACGCCGACCTATCGTCGGCTAATGGGGTATCCCTCTAACCAGGACTCTCCCACCAACGGGGCACCGCCCCAGCCGGGACAAGCTCTGAGCTCCCGACCCGTCTCCCGGAATATGTGGTAGTGTAGTGCATGTTAGTATAAGTGTGTATAAGAGCAGAGAATAGGAAAAGTAAGAGGAAGGAAAGATCGCGCGCGGTCCGTGGCCCGTTTATTCGGGCACTGCTCCGGCATTCATCTGGTGTTGATCGGAGAAACCACGGAAAACTACCGATCAGAGCAGCCAGCCGCTAGAATTCTCCTCCAGACAGCGACGGAATTCGACCTAGCTGAAAAGCTAGTGTCGAAAATCCTACCGCCGTCAGGACTGGAACCTACGACCTCCCGGTCAGACGAAGGGAGGGAATCGGGCGAAAGACGGAGAGGTGGAGAAAGAAGGAAGGGGAAGAATAGGACAGAGGGGGAGAGAGAGAAAGAGGGATGGAAAATCTAGACGCGAAGAAAAGAAAGAGGGGAAGAGAGGGAGAGAAAGTTGGTTGGATGGTGAGAAAGAGGGAGGAGAGAAATGGTGGAAGAGAAATATGGAGGGATAGAAAGAGGGCGGAATACGAAGAGACATATGCAGAACTGGAAGAGGGGATGAAGAATAGAAAAATAATGCAAATAAAGAACAGAGACGGGAGCGTGAGGGAATATCACAGTACACAGTAACTTTCATGCTGAGATTGTATAATAATGTTTTAAGAAGAAATAAAATATAACAGGCAAATTCCCGGAAAAATACTAAGGAAATAATGTGGAATAAATAATTCAGGAGGCGTTTGCAAAGAGAAACGGTTATAAAAACAGAGATGACAAATCAAGAGAGGCATAGGGAGATAGGAGAAGAGAATAGGAATTGAGAAATTGCAGAGGGCATGGGGAAGGGAATTAAGAAAAAGTAAAATTATTATAATAACTAAAAATATATACGTGGAAGACGAATGAAAAGCAATAAAGATGAGCATAATAATCATTCAAGTGTAAAAGTGTCGAAATCTGAGAGATGCTAAAAAATGAAAGTGATGGTCGGGGAGTTGTTGAGACAAAACTGCATTTCGAAATTGGGAACCGTTTAGAAGTTATGGGAGTGGCCCATAGTCGGTGGGACTCGGTGTAAGTTCCTCGTTAATGCGATTGTAGACATAACGACTATGTATTATGTAGAGTTCCTGCAGATTTAATATGAAATGAGGCATACACTTTAACAATTATTTCTGCGGAGTGTCTACATGAAAAAGCGAATCACTTTCAGTATGTACTTTCTACGCGAATACAAGGCACATGCAGGGACGTTTCTAGAAAGAAGTAGGCGGGACATGTTTCCTGAGTGCAGAATTGGCAGGGGGCGCCAAATTTAATTTCTTAACTTTTAAAATCCAGTATTTACTCCCTGCTCCAAAGTTCTTTACCTGGATGAAAACGAACCCAGTTACTTCCCTGAGTAAATTCTAATTTTTAGCTCCCAATATTAAACAAAAAGGGGGTTTTAATTTGGAAATGTAATGTTATTTCTTAAATTCAAATCCCTATCTATAAGTAATATTACACTTTATTTGTGATTGGGCATGCAGTGAGCATTACGTGCAAATTGAACTGCTCTTCTTGTGAATCAGTTCCGAACATTAAAAGTGAATATGCGTGTGAGTTAGTTGCAGAAAATAATACAATGCTAAGAATTTTTTAAAATTTAAATTACGAAGTTCAAGTTCACAGAAGTATTAAATACAAAAGATGAGTGCTAAAAATTAATTTTATTATATATTAAGAAATGAATAACGAAATAAAAAGCAAAAGCCAGAAGAACTTATTTAGTGCTAAAAAAATAATACAGGAAGAAATTGGCTTATTTATTTGCACTATATTTACAGCTTACCATTTGCTTATTATTCAAAGATTGATTAAATTCTACAAATCTACAATGTTCTACGACTACAACAAAAGAATTGCAAAGCATCAAAATAAATAAAAAAATCATAAATGTGTTAGTAGCATTGCTGACAAAGAAGCACAACTCTCAGGCGCAAGAGCGAAAAGAAACACCGTAAGTCCTTTGTTGCTGACCTGATGTGGCCGTCATAGAATTACAAAGGGTCTTAGGATGTTTCCATGTGCTCTGAACCATGAGACGAAATCTCTGCATCAACTTAGTATTTCGTGCTACTTTTTACACACCTTTTTGAACGTGTAGTCGTTCGAATGGATGTCCACAAGGCAGAAGAACTGCGAAATTCAAACAGACAAGTGTTGAAGTCGTGGACAAAAGTGTCGTGAGATAGAAAGGACAGATGTGGAAGTGTAAAGTAATTAGAAAGTATTACATAAGTAAGAAACACGAGATAAGCAATCTTCTTAAAATGATAGCAAATGTAAGTTTCCCTTCCCAATTGAAACAGTATTGAATTTCTCAACAAAAAAGGTATATTCACTTTGGTAATCAAAATGATGAGACACACAAAAAAGGTGCATGAAAATAGGTTTACTTGTAGGTTTTGTTTACGAGAATATCCTATGCTTCGATTTAAATGGAATGGCTTCTGACGTTCAATCAGCTCCTACGCAGTTGTCCAATCGGGAGCTTCAATACCAAAAATTAAGTCGTAACAATGCCTCCGATTGGTTAATCGCGTCCAGCAAATCAAAAGTTAGAAGTCACCCTATTGAAAGCTAACAAGGTACCTTTCAACAGGTTTAGGTCGAAATCTCATCTGATTTTTTTATCGAAAGATATTTACTATTTATATGTGCTGGAAAATAATTACCTGCTTTTGCGTACAGAAAGTTACTGAAAAGAAAAAAGAAGTTGGTCAGTTATTGCCTCACTGTTTTTGCTAATGCCATGGACAACCCTTACTGCAGCAAACGACTCACAGAGTGCTGTCAGTGCTCTCTAGGATCTCTACTTATCGGTTATGTCTGACAGTTCGCAAGAAGGAAAATAGTAGTTCATGTCGGGGAACATTGTATACCAGTGTACTAAATATGTGGATTTATTTTCTTTATTCACCAGTTAGCAAGGATTAATTACAATTAGTACGACAATCGATTAATTTATACGATTAAGAAACAAGTAGATCGATTACATTTAGGCCGATTAATTAAAAAAATAATTAAAATTTTCGAATATAGATTGCGATCATTTCAATTAAATTTTAATTTTTTTTTTAAATTTCTAATGTTGTATTTATATTCAATTTAAAAAATTTACCATTTCGGCACAAATCGAGCTTCATCACAATCACCCATCGACAATGTAATATAATATGCGGCGTATTCGACGGTTTTGAGCGTATTTGACGGTTTTGATTTTTTTTTTAAATTTCTAATGTTGTATTTATATTCAATTTAAAAAATTTACCATTTCGGCACAAATCGAGCTTCATCACAATCACCCATCGACAATGTAATATAATATGCGGCGTATTCGACGGTTTTGAGCGGCCCCGAAGGCGATGATCAGCTCATATATTATAAGAATATGAATCAACCAATCCTAGGCTTCCGAGTCGCTCAGAGCTATCTGATGAGAAATAATGATAGTTATGTGTATTGTTGTTCACCAGGTGGCACCAACCTGGATAATAATCAAAACGACTGTTAACCGATGTGCACTGCAAACGCATTCAAGTGAACTACCATGCATTGATGTGTCTTTACCAAAAATAATGGAAGGTTGTCAAGCAAATAATTGTATCTGCACGCCTACACCTCAATTAACTATACTTACACGCCTCGGCGACACTTTGGCATCATGTTGGGGTTCAGTTTTTTTTTCACATTATTTTTTAGCACATATAAATAGTGAATATCTATCCAGAAAAAACACAGGCCAGATTTTGACTTGAACCTGTTGAAAGGTCCCTTGTAAGTATAGCAAACTGCAATCACATCTGCAATAGCATCTGTTTCTTCTACCCTTGCATCGATTCCTTGGTGAACGGTTAGAATAAGAGTTTGGGCAAGTATCACTAAGCTCCGAATAATGCTTTATGCATCCCCCTAAATAGATTTATGTCTGTGTTTAATAATGATTTTTTAAATCATTTGTTTACAAAAGTTTATTCTTCTTCAATTTTCTTACTACAACGTTTCGAATCCTATGTCTTTGTACACGAAGAAAAATCCAAAGACATAGGATTCGAAACGTTGTAGTAAGAAAATTGAAGAAGAATAAACTGTAAATAATAGGTTCAAAAATTCTTTATTTTTTTTACTAATACGTTATAGCTCTTTATTGGCTTCGATATGGAGGTCGATATACACTGCATAACTTTACTGGATCTTGGTTACGAGAGAAATATGAAAATAGTTGCCTGATGGTACATATCTCTTACGGAGGGAATTATGGGAGGCAAATATGAAAAAAGACAAACCGAGTCAAGTTAACATCTAGTTAATTAGTAAATAAGAAAATGTGAATTAGTGAAATAGGTAAAAATATTAAAATTATGTGTGTACCAAGGGCGTTAACTGGTTCTAAAGATCTCGGGCGACAAAAAGCCCTCGGGCCAAAGGCCCTTGAGCATTTGGTCGCCGCTCGATTGTTAGAACCCTTGGTGTATAAATAACTATTATTCATCCCCTCAACAATCGATATGATTCTTTCCGCCAAAGCACCTGTGGCGCCGCGCCGCGCCGCGCCGCGCCTTGGCTCACCTGACGGGCTGTCCTGCAGCACCAGCCCCGCGGCCTCCCGCGACGCGTCGCCGCACAAGCCGCCCAGGCGCAGCGGGGGCGGCGGCGGCGGCAGCGCGGGCCGCGGCTCGGGCACCAGCTGGTTGAGGCGCAGCTTCCGGCAACAGATGGACGCCGCTTCGGGCTCCAGCGCGATCAGCAGCCCCTCCGGACGCTCCGGATCGCAAATGCCCGCCTGCCATGCACGTGCAATCAAAAGAGATGGTATGTGATGGAATCGAATCGACCGGGGTTTCCCCGCATTAGGTATCTCCCACCAGCAGGACACCGCCCCAGTCGGGACAAGCTTTAAGCTTCCGACCGGTCTCATGGCGTGGAATTGTTGGTTCGTGATTCCGGGCAAGTCAAACAAGGAGGCCGTTATCTCGTAAGTGTAGTGCATGTTTTTATCGGGAGGTGGCGGTGATCTTTCTCCGCTGAATGGCGAGATCCGACGCCGACCTACCGTCGGCTAGCGGGGTTTCCCCGCACTAGGTATCTCCCACCAGCAGGGCACCGCCCCAGTCGGGACAAGCTTTAAGCTTCCGACCAGTCTCATGGCATGTGTGGTAGTGTTGTGCATGTTAGTATAAGTGTGTGTAAGGAGAGGGTGGAGATAGGACAAGGAAGAGAATGGAAAGATCGCGTGCGGTCCGTTTGTTAGGGTACTGCTCCGGCATTCGCCTGGTTTTGATCGGAGGAAACACGGAAAACTACCGATCAGAACAGCCGACCTCTACAATTCTCCTCCAGATAGTGACTGAATTCGACCTAGCTGACAAGCAAGTGTCGAACATCTTGCCAATGTCGGGACTCGAACATAGGACCTTCCTGTCAGAGGCACTGCAGTGACATCAGATGATGCACTGAGCCACCTCTCCCGGTTGAATTGAATGGAGTGGAATGGAATGCACTGATATCAAATCGATGGAATTAGATTCTAATTTTTTGAATTGCCAGGTGGAAAAGAATGGAATTAGACCCATACAATCGAAGCTGGATTCAAACCAATGGAATCGAAATCGAATGAATCGAGCCACTCGAGTGAATGAGTTATTATTGAATGATTATTATTAATGATTCTGGCCACGTCTTCTACTAAAGTCATCAGTGCAGAGTGAAGCATGTTAAATCACAGAAGACGGCAGTTACTCCCACATTGGAAGGTGAGATCCACTGCACTTTTCTTCTGTTAACAAATCTATTTCAAATATTTACGTGACGAAAATGATTCAATTTTGTTATTAAGTTTGTAAATCTGGTGAATAAGCGAGTTCCATGAAAAATGTAACATTTCCCTACGAAGTTTTGTATGCACACATTAATATTAAACATTGCATTACATTATTTAGAACAGTGAAAAGTCATCGATATCAAAATTGCTAGTATGAGTTGCCATTTTGCGATTCATGCATTTACATTTACCTACGAAGTATGTATCTTGTAATATTTTAAAATTACCATGTTGTATCTTCAATAATATTTTCTGTTGCTTTTCATTAAGTTTCAATTGGCATCCCTAAAAAAATTGATAAATTGCGATTAGAATTAATTTTATTCTTTCAATTTTCTAAAATGGGAGAGTGTGAATTGAGAAAACATTGCGATGCATGTAGTATGATTTGTTATGTTAATGACATCAACTATTTTATGTTAAAAGAGGACAATATCAAATCATATTCAGGAAAGGGCAATTCAAATGCCAGTCAATTGCAGGGTAGCGGTCAACAAGCCCACATCAAAAAATTAACTATCCATCTTAGGTGCAATGCGACAATTTATTCACAAAACGCATTCCCGTGCGGCGTACCTGGTAGGCGGCCTCGCGGATGAACTGCTTGGCGGGCTGGCGCCAGATGGCGGGCACGGTGACCACCCAGCGGATGTGGTCGGGGCGCAGGTCGGCGCCGGCCTGGTCGGACAGCTCGCGCAGCGCCTGCTCCTTGAGGTGGCGCAGGGCGTGCGCGAACACCGCCAGCGCCGGCAGGCTGCGCCCGTTGGCCGCCTGCACGCGCGTGTCCCGGTTCATGTCCTGCGCACGGCCACACCCACACTTCAGCTCCCCCCAGTACGGGTTTGTACATTGCAGCATTAAAGACTACTTTTTTTTTCTCCTAGGGCTTTTATCCAGCCGACAGCCGGTTGCCCTTTACGTCCCGAAGGGACGCATATTCGACCGTACACTAGACAAACACTCTTGCGGGCTCCTCTGATCTGGGGTCAGCAGAACGCGAGGTCCCCCAACAGCCATGCCCAAGGCGGGACTCGAACCCGCGACCCTTCGGACCGAAGCGCTGAGTCGGTACTCGCTCTTAGCCACCTCGGCCATCCAGGTCGGCGACTAATTTTTTTCCATGCCATAAAATGACATATTATGGCACAGATTATGACAAATTTTGCTGTTTGTGGCACAAACAATTGTGTCATCACATTAGCCAATCCCAGCGAGAAAATCGTGGGGTGGTAGCGGTAAACCGTTTTTTCATACTTGTAAAATACCCTTCACATCACAATAAAACTGTTGCCAAAAGTTAGCTTTAATTCTCTTATAAATGTATAATGCTTTAATACAAATATAACGTTTGCAACTCGTTTATTACATTCTTGTTGCTTTATTACAGTTGCACAAACTGGAGAACTAGCTTCTAACGTCGCTCGTTTTCAAAACACATATTTATGCAATAAAGCATTATAAACTAGTTGCATAATATATTAACGATTAACAGTCATTAGTACGAAATTATACCATTGCTAACAAAATAAATAAATATTTACTGCGTGCGTCATGCCTAAAAAGATATTTCGCGTTATTTGCCATAAAAGTCATTTTTTTTAAAAGGCAAAAAATTTTCAACTGAAAATATTGATTTAGAAATATAAAAATTAATTTTTTCTTTTCATAATTGTATCTATGAGAAGATTTTTCTTACATGTGCATGTTTAGAGAAAATGTTAATAAATTACAGCTTTTTTAACTGGTATCTAAACCAACATAAAATACTTAATACTCGTAGAGCCTGGGGCCTCCGGTACCTGCCACTTTCTTGTTGACAAGTTTTACGTGTGACATGCAAGTTCTTATTAATGAGAAATTTTAAAAACAATAATGTTGCTTGGCTCCTTCCTCAGAAACAGAAAGAATCACGAAAAAGTACTTAGAGCAGTACTTAATTACAATTCAATGTTTTATTGCATTAGTAGGTTAAATTACCAGATAATATAATGACAAACTATCGACAATATAATGAATACTATCATCAATAATTCACGATGAAAAAGTCAGGATAATAATCTTCGAGTTTCAGCATACACTAAACCAAGTTTTGTGTACAGAACTCTGCCAGAATATTCTAAAAAAATGCTAAAAATAAAGCTATCGATTCGTCTTGTCGAGAGCAGTCGAATGTGAACTTCACCTTAGTTGGATTTAAAACTTCCAAATCGTGTTTTGGATACTTGACCCCCCTTCCCTCAAATAAGTTTTTTCGACAACTCTTACAAAATCGGGTTTCATTATTGTCAATCTTATTAATAAAGTAACACATTGTAGAGATATTGTAACGTCACCACATGGCGGCCAGGGCTTCGAACATCTTTAGAAAGTGTCGAAGATGGCGAGCAGAGGGGAGGACGTCCGGTCGGCTGACACAAAGACTGTTAGTAGCTTTTGTCAACTGAAAAGGGAGCCATTAACACTCCGGGACGCAAGTCGACCGGGCAAAGGGTCCTGACCTCCCGCGGCGGTCAGGGGAGGCTGGCTGGCCAATTGGTCCCAGAGCCACCCGCATGTGCAGAGAAGCTAGGGGGTGGGGGGACATGACCGCCAGAAGCTAGCTGGCCGGAAAGAGAAGTTCGTTGAGAGATCGCCTCGCGTGCGGACGCAACTGCGGCCCGTTGGCAGAAGTGCATTCCTTGGACACTGCGAGTGCGTAGCACCGGGTGTCAGGACACCGGCGCGGTAAAGCGTCTGGGTGGAGGATGCACTAGCCGGGAGATGGGAGCAGTGTGCGTGGAGTCGCGGAGGTAGATTGCGAACGGAACCCCAGAGCTGTAAATACTGTATAAAATTCTGTAAATAAATATTGTAACTAGAGCTCGTGTCTGTGTAGTCATTTCGCTACCACGACGCCACAATATACTCCCGAGTTTCACCAGTGTTCTCGTAGGTGTATTGAAATCACCAAAACAGGCATTTTTTTAGAATTCTTCCAAAAATATTCTAGAGGGAACCAACATTGAATTGTGACAATCTATTTTGTGTACTCGAGAGGAATAGAACGGGATACATTTCAGGCCCAAGACGCATTTTAGTTGCCTAAAAACACTTTTCTTAGAGAAATGTCTTAGAATCTTCTGGATGGATCCCAAAAACTGATCTGTTCTGCACCAGGAGACCCGAGACACGTCGAAAGACATCTCATTTGTCACGATTGATGAACCGGAAACGGTCTAACCGTGAGAGACGGACTGGCGGACGGATGCAGGTCACTCGATTACTAAACAAGGATGTTAGAATTGACGTCGAACTTAAGCGTTTTCTAAGTTGCACTATTGTTATTCACAACAGCACAACTAACATCCGTCAAATGTCGATGCAATTCTGTTACATCACCTGGAAAGCCATTCAAAGGCATCCCAGAGAACAGGGAGGAAGTTCGGTTATAAAATATAACGGTTCTCAACAGACCTAGTTACGCAACAGTCAACAACATGATGAAGCACATTAATTTCAATCAGACAGCACTTCCGTCACCGTAACCGATGGGTGAATGCAAACCTGGTCGTGATGCAACGCCATCTTGAACTTGTCGAAAAACAGCCATCTCTTGGCTTCCTGGATTTCGAGGTCGTGGAAGAAGTCGCGTGCGGCGAATCCAAAAGAGTGGAACTTCTCATCTGGTGTCAGAAGCAGTGTCGTTGGCGTCTTCTGGTTGTTGAGACCCGGATCTCCGCCTGAGACACCAAAGGAAATATTTTTATTGTAGCTCGACAACTTAGAAAAAAACTGTACTGCGCATGCGCGAATAGTATTATCTCCTAAACGTCAGGAACTGAATATCATTAGACATCATCATCATCATCATCATCATCATCATTTCTTCAGGGATTGGGAGAATCTCCTTTTCCGTCGTCAGCATGCCATCTTAATCTTGGACGACCGACATTCCTTTTACCATGAGATATGTAGTGATATACATGTTGTGTAGTGTAGCTAGTATCCTCGATACAATAGAAAGATACAGAGTGAACTGATTATGACATCTTGACAATGCCGCTTTCCAAAACAACTGCTCAACTGCAGATCTTAAGAAAGAAGGAATGAGGGGCACATTAGGAAACGTCGGAGTGATCAACTTTAAATTCAGCATTAAAATGCTTGGGACAGGAACAAACCACTTGGTTTAATTCCTGAAGTTGATGGTGATGATGATGAAGATGATAATGATGATCTTTTAAATTTACGACTAGATGTCAGGAGTCGATTAAATATAGTATCTACACCAAGTTGCAACCAACTGCCTAAGGAGCACTTCTAGGAACTGTGAGTGTCTTTACAATACAAACTAAGAGGTGTTTCCAATAACGCAATATCTTAAACTTCACAATCTTTTCAACGGCCTGACAGTTTAGACAAGTTCTTAGATAGATTTTGCGGAACAAATTCCATAGCTCCGATAACTACACGGACGACCAACGATTTTACACTTCACATAAGAGTGCAATCGAGTTTCAAATTCTTGTTTTTAAGATATTAGACGTTATTTAAGACTACACATTTGAACTCTGCCTCCTTAGATATGATGTTCTGATAGCATGGCATAGTGACATATCAACATAGTTTAAGTAGATTAAATATATTCTCCGAATCCCGAATAACAATATTCGGTTTGTTTGTTATTATCATACGATCAGTTTGGATTTGTTGGTCGAACAATATTGTACAAATATTATTATTATTATTATTATTATTATTATTATTATTATTATAATTATTATTATTATTACAAATTTATTTGAACTGCAATTGAGTATGACCCGGTGGCAGTTTAATAATAATAATAATAATAATAATAATAATAATAATAATAATAATAATAATAATAATAAAGGAGTGCAGTACAAGATGAGGATGCAATAATCATACTATCACTAATATTAAGTATTATAACAATTATTTCAAGTCTCTCATGATATCCAATAGTTATATGTTGGTGATACTAAAATTTAATACAAGCTACCTACATAAATATTAGCTAAATTAGATTTTTTTTTTAAATGCATTGATCGCGTTCACTACACTTCACTTCACTGCACTGCACTGCACTGCACTGCACTACACTGCACTGCACTGCACTACACTGTTTTGCTTTGAATTACACTGAGAGCACTTCACAGCACTTACTCATTTAATATCTATTACTCTCATCTTATTCTAACTTATTTCTAAAACTTCGGACACTTAGGGGAAAAGCTTTGAAAATTGCTGCGGGTAAACTGTTCCAATCTCTAATTGTTCTGTTACGAAAGGAAAATTTCCCAAGACCTGAATTTTGTTTCCTTGTTCGCGTTTTGTGGGTGTAATCGCTTCGCCCGAAATAATTTGTTTTTTTTAGTCTAACCTGAATTTCCTTCCAAGCTGGTTGACCTACGTATGATTTATAAAGAGCGCAAAGCCTCGTCCTTGTTCTTCTCGTTTCTGGAGGTTCCCATGACTTTTTTTATTGCGTTAAGTTCTATTGGTCAACTTATTCGCTTTCCTCTGTATTCTGTCAAGATTTTACCGGAGCGACTTTCTGTATGGGTCTCAACATGCCACTCCGTATTCCATGAGAGGGCGACCCTGCGAAAGATATGCTAATTCTTTGGCGTTTGCAGAACGTTTCTTTAGAATTTGCATTACAAATCGCAAGGACTTCCACGTTTTTATTACTATCTTTATTATTATTATTATTATTATTATTATTATTATTATTATTATTATATTATTTAAGGAGTTTACTTAAGTTTCTCATATCATTTGACACAATAAAGTGCACGATTTTAGCTGTTTCTATCGATACGAACATTAAATTAATGGAAATACCTATTGTGAATTATTTGCATTACGAATAAATAAGTTGAATGAAACGGTATTGTACGTAATCCAAGACATCACTCTCTTTTCATAAACACTTATGTCATTCATATTATCCGCAACATCATAACTTTTAAAAGAGAAATTTTCATTGGTTTGGGTTGAAACGTATTCAGCTGCTCTTCCGCCAATGAGCCCTCCCTTTAAGTTTCGTCTCATTTACTCCTATAGGTTCTTTGTCATGAATCATGAATATATTAAGTTTTTCTTGGATTGGATTTATAAAGACGCAAATAAATTGTGAAGAAATTAGAAGTCAAAACTTAACAAATAAAAAAGTTGCTAGATTTTATACACTGGAAAAATAAATTCGAAAAGGAAGAATACTAGCATACATTTGAAATAAAATTTGAAACCAAATGGGTTATTCTCATTTGAGGAGCTGAGAGAGAAAAGATTACGCCTTCATTCCTTTTCATTTTATTACGAGTACACTGTAATACCGTTAAATGGTACAACTTTAAGCCAAGGGTACGCCGACTATTAGAAATTTACTATTAAAAACCTGTAGTCTAAACCCGTTTAAAAGGCAATGAAGCTTCCTATCGACTTCATTTCTTCTGAAATGTAATGTTCACGAAATAAAAATCACGTTCAATCCATTATGTTTCTCGTAGAAGGTCGATTGAGAGCAGCAAATTCTCTTAAACAAGCTTAGCCTAGAGTCGTATACCCTGGCACACATTTGCAGAATTTGACGGTACGAAATATGAACGATAATTAAAAATGGATGTATTGTGGATTGGAATCATAAAACAATTTATTTAATTATATTTACCACACTTCAGTTTTCCTCGTCATACTAGTTTTCAGCCTTCTGACAAAGGAAAAAATCGATTTGCGTACTCGTCCTGATTGCTGAGTACAAAAGTTGTAGAGCTCTGATGACGCACGAAAAAATGGCATTAATTTCCTTTTTGAATTCTTAAACCCTTTTTCCTAAATTGGAAACACCATCCTGTATGCTGACATACTTTTCGTATTAATAGTGTTCACGAAGGGAAAATCTGTCGTCAGTGTTGTTAGGAAAGCATTATGGTTGCAGGGTGAGATACATCGAAATGTCAAGATAACGTAGTTTCAAAAAATAATAATACCACTTGAGTATCTCAACAACAAACTCTAAAGTATATCCATAATCTCATATTTGAAATGGAATTTATAAGTTCTTTTAATAAGAAATAAGCTGTTCTTTGTTTCATAACATTCGGAAAAATTCACAATACTAAATCGTTAATACATTAATCAAATTATACTTTGTATTATTTAACTTATTTTTTCAATTTTATAACTATAGTGTAAAGCGTTTCTTCTTAAAACACACGAAAGTTATAATGCACCAAAATGAAAATATGCAATGAGAAAAAAAGGAGATATTTTTCTAAAATCGTATTCAAAAAATGAAATTGTATTTGTACCTTCTGTTATAGTTTGGTGAGTTTAGATGTTTGGCACGGTGATCAAACACGAAAAATATCTGAAACTCTGGACAAATTCAAAAGAATGTTTGATTCCGTGCAATTTAATCGCACGGATCTAAGATTTTTTGTTTGCTCAAAAACGCTTAACAATATCAAAAAGTTTACCCACTCACAGTACTGAGTCTACCTATGATACAACTCACATTTCGAAGGCTAGCCATTCGAAATTTGTGTGAAGCTATTTTCACTTCCAAAATAATAATTTATAAGTGCAAAATGTTCACATGAGTTCAACTAATAAACGTCGGTAAAAATGTCAAACAGTAACCTGCACGTCTGTAAACCTTCGTTGGTCACGGTATCACCACTGCGCAAAGCTACGAGTGCAACTTTTATTGTTTGTTGCTGTAATACACCAGGAGTTGTGTATACAATAACAGATGTCGGGAAACCAGTCAGGACATTAGAGCTTATGCCGGCTAGGGCGGTGCTTGGCGGGTGATACCTAGAGACGGAAATTCCCGCAAGCGGACGTGTAGGTCGGTGGCAGGGGAGGAACACCGTCAGCTCCCGCGATGAAAAATTCTCTATGCTAAAGGAACTATGACCGTAGTGGGTGACGTGCCTGAACACATCAATCAATCCAACCAATCCTATCGATTCAATCGATCTAATCGATCCACTCAATCCATCAGTCCAATCAATCCAAATAATCAAATCAATCCAAATAATCAAATCAATCCAAACAATACAATCAATCCAAACAATCCAATTCAAACAATCCAATCAATCCAAACAATTCAATCAATCCAAACAATTCAATCTATCCAAACAATTCAATCAATCCAAACAATTCAATCAATCCAAACAATTCAATCAATCCAAACAATTCAATCAATCCAAACAATTCAATCAATCCAAACAATTCAATCAATTCATTTAATCCAAACAGTCCAATCAATCAAGACAAACCAATCAATCCAATAAACCAATCTATCCAATCAACCAAGCAACTTTTGTGCTCCGCTGTTCCCACTCACCTTCCCACTTGCGCATCATGTGGATGTTGAGCTCGGGGTCGCGCGTGAAGCAGAAGGCGTAGCCGCTGTAGGTGGTGCCGAAGTCGATGGCCACGACGACGACGTGGCGCGAGCGGTCGGGGCAGGCGTGTGCGGGCGGCGCGGGCGCCGGGACGCTGGCGGCCGCGGGGGCGGGGATGGCCCGGGCGACGGTCGGCGACGCGCGGGCGCCGGCGGAGGCGGAGGGCACCGCCTTCAGGGTGTCCCGGTCCGCCAGCGGGTTCCCCACCACGTACACCTCCTCCACCAGGTTGAAGGTCTCGCCGTGCAGAAGGACGTCGGGGTCCAGAGTCGGCGTGAAGCGCGAGCAAGGCGGGCTGCCGGGGAAGCAAGTTCATACGGTTGTGCCGTGAAATTTGAGAAACATTTTTCTACATGATTTAGAGCAATACATATATTATACTTCGATGTATTAATTATTTTATTTTGTTTATTTATGTTGGATAGTAATTAAGATGAGAATAAGAAATGTAATATTGTTTCTCGCATTCGAAGTATTTCCCTAATACTGTGGAAGGTCTTTATGATTTATTTAAATAGGTAAGTATTTGCAAAATTAAATAAACTACGCTACAATAGAGCGGAGACTTTATAATAAATAATATATTAATAATATTTCAGTGTGGAAAATAATGATCCAAAATTAAAGCAACATTCTTTCTCTATTTCCGAATTAGAGTAATAATTCTGGTGCCAACGTTGTACAATAATTTCAAATAACATACATGTCTCAAATATAACAAAACGTATTCGGAATACAATGAAAATGTACGCAAAAAGCACACATTGCAGGTTTTTAGCTCGTCATTCGTTTGAGAAGGCACTGAACAAATGAAGCATCTACGGAAGAATTGGTATATTTCTGCATTTAAGCAAACCTGAATCACATTTCTTATACCTTTTCTTAGTGAACTTTTTTGACGTTGGAGTCATATTTGTTGAATAATTATTTATTATTCATAAAACATAACATACTTTGTTTTACATCATGGCTGCTCAAATGCAAGTATTCAGTCCAGAGTGCCTGCAGTGACACACTGAAGTTGACCACATGCCATTCTCCTTTCACTAGACTACAGCCGATCGGGGTCGAGCACCTTCCCCATTCTTCTCCCCCGCCCTTCCGAGGGTCGGACTTTGACAAGCCACAGGCCATGGGGCCTGCCCGCAGATAAGCGCTGGGCCAGGGCATGCCAAGTGTGCCGCCCACTTGAGTAGCCCAGATTAAAATGACTCCAAAACTAGTTGTGCTAAACAGCACGTACCATCTCGCCCGCACTTTCAAGCAAAATTACGCAAAAATATTTGGTTTGAAAAATTGCACACGACCATATTTCAAATTCTACCTTTAAAAATCAGATTTCATTAAGGGAAAAATCTCTACCTTTAATATTTTAGTTATAGGAAAGAGATATTTTTAATTTTGCAATTATCCGCGGCATCAGTCAGATCGATTGAGGAACATCACTTTTGGAGAAAATCGGCTGAAGGTTTAGCCGCTGGCGTTGTTGACAGAAGAACGGACGGAGTGACAGATATTTTGGCGTCAATCGATTTTTCGGTATCAACGACGCACGAACATGGATTCCGGCTACATCACGCGTCAGAGGAATTTTTAAAATTTACTAACTGGATTTATCCTCTCTTTCATTATCAGGGCCCTGAAAAAAATTCTACCAAAAATTCGCCTTTTTTCGCGCAGCTTTACATAACTTCCTGTCTACTGCGTAAACGGTGGCGAGAAAGTAAATCGAGAAGCGGTTGCTGTACCTGCGCCGCGAGGCGGCAATGGCGGCGGCGGCGGCCGCGGCCGCGAGGTCCGCCGCGGCGTCGGCGCCGTCGTCGCTGCCGGCGGGGCTGCTGGCGCCGGCGTCGCCGCTGGCCAGGTCGCACGAGGAGCCCTGGATGCCCGAGTCCATGGACAGCTCCTTGCGGTGGCTGCGCAGCGCGGCGGGCGCCGGCGCGCCCTGCGACGCCACCGACGCCACCGACGCCGCGCACGACGACGGCGGCGGCGGCGACGACGAGGACGAAGAGGCGGGCGAGCCCTTGGCGCCCTGCGCGGCCGCCGCCCCAGCCCCCGCCCCCGCCGACCCGCCGCTGGCGCTGGCGCCGTGCCCGCTGTCCACGCTCGCGTCGTCCGAACTGCTGCTGTCCAGCGTCACGCCCACCAGCTGCAGCGTTGGACGCCCGCCTGCCACACACAGGGAGCAAAGGGTTAAAAAAAAACACCAACAGAAAAACAAAACAAGAGAGAGAGAGAACGAGAACAGATCGGCTAATTTGCCCACCTGCCACTCCGAGGGAGCAGAGGGTTTTTGAAAAACAAGAAATAGGTCGGCCAACCTTCCGGCCTGGCATACGCCGAGGGAGCAGAGGGTTTTCATAAACAAGAAACAGGTCGGCCAACCTTCCGGCCTGGCATACGTCGAGGGAGCAGAGGGTTTACAAACACAAGAAACAAGCCGGTCAATCTGCCCGTCTGGCACACACCGAAGGAGCAGGGGGGGTTACAAAAAACAAGAAACAAGTCGGCCTAGATAGCCGAAATCGTAGAGGTCTTGTGGCGTGTCTCTAGTCTTGAAGTGAACGGTCGCAGTTCCGAATTCAAATTCGGACATGGACGTTTACCTGTGTTTGTGGCACGGTGCGTTCTACCAAGTATACTTGGGTTTTTATAACCTAGCACTTGACGCGTACATCAGCTGTGGACGGTTTCGTCCAATCGGAAGCTGAAACGTCACCACAGTGACGTCGCCGTGATGACGTTTTAGCCCTCGATTGGATGACACCGCGTAACATGATTTACGTCAAGTGCCAGATTATAAAGACCAAAATATACTAGGTGTCGCCTTACAACATCATACAAACCTTCCTGGCCTGTCTGTGTCGTGGAAGCCTGCCCGGGCGAATTAGGAGCTTCGAAAAGCTAAGTGCGCGATAACTCGGTGAGTTTAAGAGTAGACTTGGAGCTGACAAGTAGTAACTGTACGTATGAGGTTCAGCCATGATAGTGAATGTCTATTCTGTCTTTGTGACATGAACAATTCTTTAAGGACCCATTAGCGGGAATTGAGGGTCTAATGCGGATTTTAAATATTTATTCTGTTTTGTATTCACGGAAACTAAAGACTTTTTCACGCACTGTTTACGAATATATGCCCGGGTCAACGAACGGTTTCCATTCTTACGTGTCAGTAAGTGCTTTTACAACATCTATGAATAAAATGTCCGGAAAATTGGAATACGGAAAAGTGATGTATAAAGAATAGAAACTCCGCGTGTAATGAAGTTAATTATATCTTTTCCGCGTTGCGGGGCCCTGCCGTAGCCGAACCTGGCAGTTCAGGAGTTCTAAAGCAAACTTAACCAAATAGCTTCTGTAATCAAACTTCACGCCATGCCACTGAGTAGACCATTAAAAATTAATACACATATTTTGTATGATTGAAAATACATGTTTCTCTTGGCAGTTTATGGTTTCCTTTATTATTTCAATAGTATACATACCTTTTGCGGCTCTCACACAAAACCAATCTTTATAAGCGAGGTCTCTAAAGAAAGAATTTCATGGAGACGTGACGAATTGCATTTTGACTTTAAAATTGGGAAATATTTGTTGGAAAAAAACCTTTTCATATCAAGTGCAACTCGCAACGCTCAATAGAATTGTCAAAATCTATATACGAGGTAGGGTCAAAAAGTTCCCGGAATGGTCGCTTACAGTCAAGTATTTGTTAGCTGAAAGGGAAATTTTTGTTTTGTGAGGTTGGCATAACTGGTAGTGAATGTGCTTTTGAGGTTAGCAGGCAGTTGTAGTTGGTTCCGTGCGTTCGGTGTTTAATATTGTAGATCGTAGTTTCTTTCTTTCGTCGGATTGTGCAATGTCGTCATTAGAGCAGCGTGGCAATATTAAATTCTGTGTGTTGCTGGAGAAATCACCCTCGGAGACTCTTGAAATACTAAAAAAAGCATACGTAAATTCTGCGATGAAGAAAACAGCAGTTTACGAGTGGCATAAGCGTTTTCGCGACGGTCGCACAGCAATTGAAGATGACGTTCGGACTGGGCGGCCTTCCACTTCCACTACAGACGACAATGTTGAGCGCGTTCGACAAATTGTGCGTGCGGACAGGCGAACAACCATCAATACTATTGCCTCTGAAGTTGGTATTTCACATGGGAGTGTTCACAGCATTCTTCATAATGACTTGAACATGCATCGTGTTTGCTTGCACATTGTTCCAAAAATGTTATCCCCTGAGCAAAAGGAAATGAGAGTGACCATGTCCAGGGACTTGATTGAAATGGCCGATGCAGATGACAGCTTCCTGCGCAAAATTGTTACAGGTGATGAGACATGGTGCTTTCTTTACGACCCTCAGACAAAACGGCAGTCCGCTGAATGGAAGTCAAAAACTTCACCAAGAAAACAAAAATTTCGCTTGGACAGAAGCCGGGGTAAGGTGATGTTGGAGGTGTTTTTTGATTACCGTGGAGTGATTCATTATGAATTTATTCCTGAAGGGAGAACAGTAAATAAAGAATTGTACACAGATCTTAAAACGGCTACGAGATGCAATTCGACGAAAACGACCAGAAAAATGGGCAGAGGATGACTGGTGTTTGTTGCACGACAATGCCCCAGCACATCGATCTCTAATGGTGAAACAATACCTTGCCAAGAATAATGTTACCACTCTGGAACATCCTCCATATTCTCCCGATCTCGCACCACCAGATTTCTACCTGTTTCCAAGGTTAAAAATGGTATTGAAGGGACATCGTTTTGCTGATTCGTCAGAGGTGATTGAAAATGCGACGGAGCGGCTGAAGGAACTTTCAAACAACGGCTTTCAAGAGTGTTTCCAACAATTATATGAACGGTGGAATAAATGTGTAGATGCAGGAGGAGAGTATTTTGAAGGGAAATAATGTAAGAATGTTATAAATATTTTTAATAAATTTTTAATAACCAATTCCGGGTACTTTTTGACCCTACTTCGTAGTTATGTAACTCCTGAATGAAGCCTTAAAAACTAAAATACTGAGGCCAAAAACCTGAAATAAATGTTTCCCACACCGTAAGCTACAGGATGAGGAATTTTTTGGATATTCTATTAAATTTTTGCCGGTTCGGCGCTTACTGCCAATGCCACCCTATATTTTAGCCCTTGGTGCTGGTGACCATCTTTGTGACATCATACTTGTGAAGGCTCCATCTTACATTTACGATTTATGTATATATTACAACGTGTTTTGCGCAGACGTATGAGATTTATTTGCATCATCATTGATATTCTACGACAAAAAGAAGAATGAAACAATATTGGCAAAGAATTGTGTACAGTTATGAGAGAAGATCGTGTCTTGTTAGGTTTGATTTGTGTTTTACCTGTGCCAGTAATTTCGTTATCAGCAGTGATTCGTTGAAATTTTCAAGTCAGTGGGCTCAGTCATGATTAAGGGGTGGATTTTGATGACCTAAAACAGCCAAAAATGATCAATAAAATTCTCTTAAAATGTTTAAAAATGCTCAAAAACGAAAGAAAAATGACGTAAAAATTTGATCAAAACCAGTTCCGATGAACAACTCAAGCTGTTGGATACGTTACTGATGTAATCGAGGCTTCTTTCATTCGTTCGAGTGAACTCAACTTGCAAACATTTGGTTTGGAGAGTTTTTTCCCTGGAAATCTCTGTCTTTAGTTATCCCGAAATCGGCCGAACCGGCAGTCACAAGAATTTAATACCCACAACCGCTGGCAAAATAATTTCTAAGAACAAATAGATTAGGCTACTGAGTAATTCTTTGAAGAACATTTGTTGCATCTCGTAAATATTATTTGAGGTAAGTACCATTAAAATGACATTAAAATCGATGAAATTAGCAAGAAATGCATTAAAAATGATGAAAAAAGTAAAAAAATGACTTATTAGTTGAAATCGAAAAAATGCAAAATAATAACCAATGAAATGGGTCATAACATAAAATGAATTTTTATACTAAAGGCATTGTTCTAAATTGAAAAGAAAAAGAAATAAATTTCAGTAAAATCCTCCCCCTACTCATGATGATGCATTGAAAACGCTGCGAAATAATACTTTCCTTAAAATGATTAATAATTATCAACAAGTTAATTTATAGGCTATCTTGGACAAGTTGAAACATTTGCAAGAAAACTAGGAGGACTGTTCTCGTAATACATTCAGTGCTGTAAAAGCTATGTTGAGAGGGTTAGTAAAATATCTACATGATATGTGAAAGCAAGGTAAATTTATTATTAAACAGATCGATTTATTAATCTGATGAATGAAATAAAATGAAAAACACTGCTGATACAGTGCTGATTTGTCTGCTTACTGCAGTATTTTGTTTTCTATTACCCCTCATGCACACACATTTTTGAAGAAATCGAGATGTCTCTCCACAACTACAAACAGTAAGAGCAAACAGATGAGAATATTTTGAAGTGTGCTAAGAAAAAAATCAAAATATTGCAGGAATATGAATGGATAGTTTAATTAATTTTAAATGGAATTTATATCAAATGTTCTAGACAACAAAAGTGGAAATCTAGTCGGTAGAGCATACGAGAGTCCAGATGCTGCTACTTCACCTTATGTTTTATTCTTTATATTATATAAATTCCCCTACTATTTTATTTCATAAGTGCAGATGAGTTCTGCGGCTCTCACACGCAACCAATTTTTATAAATAAGGTCTCAAAAGAAAGAGAACTTCACGTAGACGTGACAAATTGTACTTTGAGTTCCTTTAGGAGGATTTGGAAAATAATTGCAGATGTTTACGTATCATGAAAAAATAGATCTACTGAAAGCTTCTAATGGTGACTAAAATATCCTAAGAGGGCGATTGTTGTCTATTTTAATATTTTTTATCTAAAACGACACGTAATTTTAAAGAATTATATTTTCATTACTTATTTTTAAAATTTGTTATATCGAAACGCAAATACTTACCCCGCATTTCCCGAAACGCGTTGGGAAATTCCATGGTTCGTGGCTGCGAATAAAAGAGTTTGTGTAGTAATTGAGCCCGTGAAAGCCCAAGTGGTGTAACTTCATTTTACATATCTTTTAAATTAGGTTGACAATCGTGTTCAGCAAGTGGAATTCTATTAAGAGCACAACGGGTGTAGTTGTACGTTTCTTAGCAACAGTGTAGATAGGAACACAAGTTTATGCTGTCAGCGGAGGCATTCGTCTGTTGACAGGCAAAGTGGCGTAGCTAGGCGTTGCACCAAACCTGTAATTGGTTTGTTTTGTCATTTCGCTGTGAATATTCAATCGGCACTAAAGGAGAGAACCATTCACAATGTAAAAAAACGCTTTCTGAGTTGATTCCATTTCACATGTTGTCCTGAGATCTAAAAAGGGACGCCCAGTTTCTCTTGCTAATTTACTTCAGAATTTACTTAATATACACGGCCAAAAGAAAGAAAAGATGTGGAAGATATTTTGTCCTAAAGCCCGTTTGATCAACTCTACTAGAATTATATTCTTACATCATATGTTGAAGATATAGGGCAAATGAATGTAAATAACAAAGATGATGACGAGCGACAAAAAATATGAAAATAATGTCATTTTCTGCATTTCATATATTCTCATATCCTTTATGAGAATCCTTGTTACAAATGGTGTAAATCCATTTAGATACTTATACTGAATCGAATTATTTTCACTTGTCAATTATGTTATACCGAACCACGCACGAACGGATGATGAAGATGACTGACTAAAATTCGAGATGCCAGAATTCGAAACCTCATTATTCAGTTCACTGTGACTTGATGTTCGAGATATCGTTGTTTGGGATCGAATATATGAGTCGGCAACATCTGTTACACCGAAGACAGCTTGTACACGGACACTGAGGAGGAATGACAAAAATTCGAAACATCAACGAATTCCAGACCTCGATATTCACATCGAAGTTCGAGGTATCAACGTTTGAGTAATCCTTTCAAAACACCGAACCGTCCAACACACCACGGGTTTCAACCACAAAAACGCGTGGGGGGGGGGGAGGAAGGCCGAGGCAAGCGAGCGGGTGAGTGGGCGGCCCAGCCGGGCGCTGACGCGCGTCGGCTGACGCAACGCCCTTCGCCCCTCGCGCACACACGCCCCCACGCGGCGCGGGCGGCGGCGACTTTCCTTTGCTCGTGCGCAACACTTCCTCTGGCGGCGACGCAACCTCGATCGCCCGGCCACTCCGCTTCCTGGAACTGCGTTCTGCATGTGGGGCATCGCGATCATTACACCGATGGAGGGAATCAGAGGGAAGAATCGCAGAGAGGAATGACAGGGATCAATCGCAGGGTGGAATCGCAGGTAGGAATGACAGGGAGGAATCGCAGGGGTGAATGGCAGGGGGATCGCAGGGAGGATTCACTGGGGGGGAGGAATCGTAAGAAGGAATCGCAGGGAAGAATCACAGGGAGCAATCGCAGGGGGTGAATCGTAAGAAGGAATCGCAGGGACGAATCGCAAGGAGGAATCGCAGGGGGGAATCGTAAGAAGTAATTGCAAGGAGAAATCGCAAGGGGGGATCGTAAGGAGGAATTGCAGGGAGGAATCGTAAGAAGGAATCGCAGGGGTACTCGCAGGGAGGAATCGCAAGGAGGAAACGGTGAAAGGAATCGCAGGAGGGTATCGCCACTACGTAGGTGTTCGCGGTTCCTGGTAGAATCTTGTAAACGACCCTCCGGACCCCGAGCTTCACAGCGGAACTCACGTCGTTAGTCACAAGATGGCGGCAGTGAGTAGGTGGCTCGCCACCGACCCTTAGGCGGCATCGGGCGTGAGGATTCGCCAGCGAGCATCCTCTGTGCAGAAAGGCAGCGGGCCTCAAACCCACGTACAAAAGCCCAGACGGACAGCATCTCCCTGTGTGGGTTGCCTAGGTTCCGTCGAAAGCTTCTAGGTGGAGGCAGTGAGGGGGACGGATTGGGAGCCACGAGCCCCCTGGGTCTCCACCCGGGGGCCTCCAGTTGGGCACTTGATTTCGTCGTGGCAGAGACCTGACACTGAGCAAAGAGAAAGGACTTGTCCCGGCGCATTGTCTTGACTCCGGTACTAGCCTGGATAGCTAGGAGCTCTGAGCTGGCAGAGCGGCCCGACCCATTGAATGGGGAGGCTGCCGTGAGGGCAAACTACGTTCTGGAGGGATCCATATAGCAACCTGTCGGCGTACTATTGCGCCGGCGGGCGTGGGGATAAAAGCGAAAAGCTTAGGTGCCCACCCCGGGGCTAACGCATCCTGGTAGAACACGAAATTCTGTAGTGAAGTAACCACGCGGGGTCCATACATGCCACTCCGCTTCCTGGAACTCCGCTCTACATGTGATCATTATACAAGTGTCCGCCAACGCTACTTGGAGTGAGTGGAAAATTGCGGAAAAAGGTTAATGGGTTGCCGGGAAAAATGTTTTGTATTTTATGTGATTTTTCGAGTTTTGATGTCGTGGGGCCGAATTTGGGACCAACAACTTTAGGTAGCTGTTGTGATGCTCTAGTAGGAAGAGTTACGTTTAAACGGACGTGTCCCGAGTAGGTATGCTAGACAAAGCATCTAAATATGTTCCTCTAGTTTTTCGTCCGTTGGAAGTTAAGTTCACTCATAATCATGCTCATTGATTTCATGATCAGAATGCACTAACTTCTCATTTAGTATACAGTAATACATATATAGTATTCCTATCATTTGTAATTCAGATGAGCGTCTTTCGGAATTCTATCGGAGCTGACACAACGTAGATGCATACTTATGCCAACTCGTGGCTCAGAGCGAAAATCGCTTGCCTTTCATGAACAAGGTCCGAGTTCTCGGACAATCTATGTGAAATTTGTTCCGACAAAACTAGTTTGATTGTTTCACAAGGACTAGTCCAACCTCTGTGAAGTGTCCTAAATGCTACCACTGCCCTAATTCCTTCCCTATTAAAAAGAAGAAAGAAAGGCTGTCATCCAAGTGCTTTGAATATCCGCTTGGGTGGATCACCAAGGATCGCATGCGATCTATGTGTTACAACTACTGGATGCATACTTAGCTTCCTCATAATGCATACAGTCTTTAGACACGAATCTTAGTAATTTAATCTTCACTTGCATCATTCACAACCTTAGCGGCTTTGACAATCCGTTTTGGAGAAACGTAACTGTATGATCTTATCTTTTGAACTAACTACATAATATCAACGTTGAAGACATACAACAGAGTGGATTAAAAACAGTGTAGTGCAATTGAGGATGAAAATTGGAATAAGAGTTAGTACCGAGAGACGGAGTTGAATGTAACTAGTAAGCTGGACTTTTCAAACATCATTAACGTTCTTTTTGACAAGTATGATTAATACAATGCTTCTTCAAATTTGTTGCAGAAACTTCAGCTACCTTGAAATTAAATCGTTTATGTTACACCTTTTTTGCTGAACGCTAAAGCTAATGTTGCAATAAAATGAAATTTGACAACCTTCAAAACCACAAAATACTTCTAAACCGTTAATTATGATTATTCAAAGGTATTTTACTAAAATATCAAATCCGTACATTCTATAAGAAATACGTAATTAAGGGCAGATGGTAGTTAATTGTGACAAAAAATGTGATTTTTTGTTTTCTCTCTCAAAAATATCTCCAATGTTTCCTCTTCAAGGATATATAAACTTTTCTCACATTTGGACTACGAGTATCATAAAGCACCCTCTGCACAACCTTTTAAATAGGTTACGCCCACTTTCTCTGTTCTAGTTCTTTTAGTAGGATAATTTCGGAATATTGTTTGCTAAAACAATCTTTTTTAGCGTAAATTGGGTACTCCGTAAAGATGTGATGCTCTATTGTCTGTGTTCACGTAACTTGTATATTTGTTTCTTTTTAAATTTCTGGCTATGCAAGTTGTATGGTGCTTTTTTCGCGTTTTTTTGCAATGACAGTTCTTTTCCCCTTCAAAATAGGTAGAAAAAATAAATTTGGCATACAAGAGACGTATAGCAGTCGTTTTACAAAAAAGAGTGAAAATAAAGTTGATGATTCAACGAAAACAATTTTAACCCCTGTCGCAAATGTACGCCATCGACCTCAGGAAAATAAGTAATTTCATCTAGCTGAAGAAAGTGACCATTTTTTGTAAATTAGTGGACATAGTGGTTAAATGATTGTTAATATTAGTGTGTCTAAGTTCTTATCATTTTTTGTAAAGTGTAAATTACTATGTACAGAAATGTTTTGATAGTACTCACCACATTGTATGTGATGAGCAGTAAGCGTAACGAAAACTTTAACACGCTTTTCTCCAAAAGTACTTTCAAGTGCAGTTTTCTCAAAAAGTATGTAACCTACATACAGAAAACTTTGTAGACTGATTAAATGTTACAATTTCGTTCTTGTATACTATACATTAAAGTGCCATGCTAAAACATTTTCAAAATCTTACTATTTTGCATAGGTAAAATTTTGAAAAAAAATCATTCATCGTATTCGCAATTTTTACTTTCATTAACTGTGCTTAATAGAGTGTAAAAAATAGTTCCGTATATCACACATTTTATATTTAATTACATTAAAAAACATTAACTTTGAAACATGAATAGATTCTGAGGAAAATGCACGAGAGTTAAGTAGTACGTTTTCCTACTCTCTCCGCATTTATAAACAAAATAATTTATGAAAAAACATTCATACAACACTCAACTCACATTCACTCAACTTTCTTTATTAATCATTTGTCTTGAGAAAATGTCTTCATTGTTGAAAAAAAAACATTTGATTTTTTCTCTTCAATTCATAGATATAAAGCTTTATTTTATGGGGAAATTTGAATCTAAAACCAAACTAAAATGTACCATCTGCCCTTAAAGGAAACATTTGACAAAATAATACTTTAGCTTTATGAGTATTAATCATTTGCAACCCCATTTCCATTTAAATCGTCAGTTTGCCGTTAACTCACATTTTCATTAACATGCTCTCATTTGCCTGTCTATCATAAGGTTTTGCAAACTGTTCTGTTGCAGTTCATGCACGTTGCTACGTAATCGGCCTGAAGACAACACCGGGTTGTTTGTCTTCTTGCGAATGTTGGAGAGACATCGTGGAGAGATCGACATTGTGTCTACGCGTCCTTCACAATGAGAGACAACCTGCGACGCCCTGTGACATGCCATTATCGCTAATTGGACTCGCTAATAGGACTCGCCAAACTATCCGACAGTGTTTGTCAATACACGATAATCTACAACATGCGTGAACTTGGAATGCCACCTTATGGATAAAGACGGATGTCACTCTAGTAAACATGTGATGAATATACCAATTTAAACAATTGATCATGAACAACCTCGGGAAATAAGGCTATAGAAAATATAGTACCAAAGAAATGATATTTTTATGTGAAAAGCTTATGATTAGTTTATTTCTCTACAATCATTCATTACTGAAGGCCACTGTGAAATCAAGATGAAAGACAAAACAGGGCGAGTGGCAATGTTCACTTGTTCCTTCATCGGTTAATGAAGTTGATTGATTGTTGATTCCGGGCGCGTCAACCTCTGAGGTTATTAGTTCAGTTGGTGTAGTGCATGCTTTTTCATCGGGAGGTGGCGGTGATTTTCCCCGCTGGATGGCAAGATCCGGCACCGACCTACCGTCGACTAGCGGGGCAACCAGGCACCGCGCCAGCCGGGACAAGCTCTAAGCTTCCGACCGGTTTCCTGACATGTTTGGTACGGTAGTGCATGTTAGTGTGTGTGTGTGTGTGTGTGTGTGTGTGTGTGTGTGTGTGTGTGTGTGTGTGTGTGTGTAAACGGTGAGGATAGGTCAAGGAAGAGGAAAAGATCGCGCGCTGTCTGTGGCCCTTTTGTTAGGGTACTGCTCGGGCATTCGCCTGGTGTTAATCGGAGAAACCATGGAAAACTAACCGATCAGACCATCCGGCCGCTAGAATTCTCCTTCAGACAGCGACTGAATTCGACCTAGCTGACAAGCAAGTGTCGAAAATCCTGCTGCCGTCGGGACTGAAACCTAGGAGCCCCCGGTCAAAGACACTGCAGTGACATCAGTTGAGGCACTGAGCCACCTCTCCCGGTATAAGTCATATCACATTGTAGACATGGGAAGGGGGTAAAAGAGCAGTCATGAGCTGTCAGCTCACGTTGGGAGATCACAACGTGCGCCTCCCCAAGTCCTGACGCGTTCTGGCCCTCGCTGGCATGTGCCATCGCCCATACCCCATGACGCGTTGATATAGTTCAAGGTTGACCAACTGTCGATCAGCGGTGCCGTTTTTCGTGTCCCGTCAAAGGTTGTTAGTCAAAAGTGAAAGCCCCTTACAACCTTGTCTGGCGAGAACATTGTGTGCGTAACGCATGCGCCCTGCCAGGATCAACACCTTCTTAATGTATAAATAGGTTTTTAGATTCAAGTAAATATTTTGCTTAAATCTAAATCACAACCGTGTGCTAGTCATATCGCTGCGAGATGTGACTAGCACTCCCAGCCTCCGACAGGGAGGTCCTACGGTTCACTTCCTGACAGTGGCAGGATTTGCGACACTAGCTACAGAGCTAAGTCGAATTTAGTCGGGGCCTGGAGGAGAATTTTAGCGCCCAGCCGCTCTGATCGGTCGTTTTCAGTGGTTTCTCTGATCGTGACCAGGCGAATGCCGGAGTAGTACCCTACGAAACGGGCCACGGACGGCGCGTGATCCTGTCTTTCCCTTCCTTGTCCTATCCTCATCCCTACTTACACACACACTTACATGTACTTCACTTCCGCACATGCCGAGAAAAACGGTCGAGAGCTTAGTGCGTGTCCAGGCTGGGGCGGTGCCCTGCTGGTGGGTGATTCCTGTTTGGGGATCGATTGGTCGTCGGCTACCCCGTTAGCCGACGGTAGGCCGGCGCCGGATCTCACCTTCTAGCAGGTGTGGGGAATCACCGCCTCCTACCGAGGAAAAAACATGCACTACACTTACAGAACTTTCGCTGTTGGCGCGCCCGGAATCACTAATCAATCATTAAATCAATCATCCTTAAAGAAATTTCGAATCTAATTCGTGTACTTTAAAAGCCAGAGTTGTTTAAAACGCGACCAAAGTAAATTCTTCTGCCATCACCTAAAAAATTGTACGTACTCCTTCAAACGTCAACGCAATTTTTTTTGATAATTACATTTATGAAAAAGTAGGTGGAAGACTTTCCTCCTTTCTCTCCCCTAAGGAATCACCACTGTTGGAAACTATTCAACAAAATATGTCATCCTGCAACGCACACATTATGAAATGTGCCTAATGTTAGTCACGATGCGAACAATATAAACTTAATAAAACGAGATATAGATGTGTTTATAAATATAGTAATCGGAGAAGATGAAGAACAGTTATTTATTTAGTTGTTAA
Source organism: Teleogryllus occipitalis (assembly GCA_011170035.1). Lineage (NCBI taxonomy): Eukaryota > Metazoa > Arthropoda > Insecta > Orthoptera > Gryllidae > Teleogryllus > Teleogryllus occipitalis. The sequence continues at coordinate 181,652 of BLKR01000640.1, read as the reverse complement.
ATTAAATATGTACATATCGGATGTTATGAGTATAAGTCCTACTCACAGTATAGTTATCTTAGAATTAAGAATGCTTTATTTGGCTAATGCGGTGAATAGCGAACCGCCTCCACCGCCGCGAACTATCTATAGGTGGAGTAGGTATTCCTACAAGGCCACCTACAGATCTAAGCAGAGCCACACACCTAAATAACAATTTGATTTAAGTTTAACACTAGGAGAATAGATAATACAGTCACCCACTATTTATTTATTTATTTATGTATTTAGTCAATAACAGTCAAACACTGTATGTGACGTATGGGGGAGAAAATCAAATGCGCACGCTTTCTTGAGTTTCAGAATCCCTTCCCAACAATTTAACTATTAATAGTTGAAAGATTAATAATAATAATAATAATAATAATAATAATAATAATAATAATAATAACAATAACAACAAATTTAAAAAAGCGAGAGATTAACATTCCAAAAACTAGATATTTTCGTTGCCAAATTATAGAAAACTTATTTTTAACGGTAAAGAAACGAACAGACTTGATTTTTCTGTATTGTTAACAAAATAGAAACTCACCCTAAGCTCTACTACTACTACAACAAGCAAAGGAAAGTTCAACAAAACGTGCGCATAGTGAAGCTACATTTACGTCCTGAAGCAAATCAAGGGGCCATCTCAGCATTTGCTCAATAGATCAGGGAATCTGGACAAAAACCTGATCGAGATGGGGGCCATTGACCCGGAAGTACATTATTTGTTACAGGAATATTGAGTCTTTTTTTTAAATTATACAATGCAAATGTAAATTAATTCATTATAGTATATCTTGGTTTTGTTAAAGTAAACATGTTTCTTTTTGGCGATCAGTATAGTCTCTAATTGTATAGAAACAGTTTTGCAGCAGAAAAGATTTTACTTTTAATTTAAATTTGTGTACCAATTTTAATTGTCTAATTTCATCTGGCAATGCATTGTAAAGTAGCGTACGTGTATTGTATGTGGATTTCTTGTAGTGAGCTGTTGATACTGACACTTGATGAACATGATTTCTACGTCGAGTATTGTAACTATAAATATCAGTTTTACATGAAAATATGTTCCCACCGTTAAGTAAGTCCGTTTTGACAAATACTACAGACTCATAAATAAATAGGCAAGGCCATGGTAAGATTCCAATCTCAATGAAAAGCGGATTGCACGGATCACGTGGATGGGATTTTTCATTATTCGGATAATTTTCTTTTGCAATCTAAATGTCTGGTAACTAAAGGATGAGCTTCCCCAGAATATTATGCCATATCTCAGGCGGGAATGTACATTTGCAAAATACACGCAACGAGCTGCATGAAGGCTGACAGAATTAGAAAGAATTCTGAATGCATAACATAATGAGCTTAATTTAGTGTTTAATTCTGTTATATGTACATTCCATTTGAGGTTTGATTGAATTGAGAGACCTAGAAATTTTGTTACCTTAACATCAGCTAATTGCATATTGTTAATTTTCAATGGAGCATACGATTGCCGATTTGAAACGAAAAATTGCATTGAGACCGTTTTTCCTTCGTTAACTATTAATTTGTTATTACAAAACCAATTTGAAACTTCTGAAATTGTACTATTCATTTTTTCTTTTTTGCAAAGAACATTCGTGTCATCGGCAAACAGAACTGTTCTTCCGTTTTTAATAGATGAGGGCATATCGTTTACGTACAACAGAAAGAGGATAGGACCTAAGATCGAACCCTGTGGGACCCCATGTTCAATTGGCAAAGAATTGGAGAGATAAGTAAATAATGTCCTTTCGTGCCAGTACGGTATTTCTACTCTTTGAGATCGATTTTTAAGGTACGAGGTTATCCAATCTAGGGCAATACCACGAATTCCATAAGAAGGTAATTTTGAGAGCAAGATGTTATGGTTAATAACGTCAAAAGCTTTCGAAAGATCTAAAAATATCCCAATGGGTTCTTCATTTCGATCCATTGATGAAGCAACATCTTTAAGGAAAGAAAAAATGGCAGTTTCCGCAGATTTTGATTTCCTGAAACCGTGTTGTGAGTCTGAAAACGCTTCGTTTTTCCTGAGAAAAGTTTCCGTTCGCGTATAGAAAAGCCTCTCTAATATTTTTGAGAAAACTGACAAAAGAGAAATTGGCCGGTAATTTTGAATTTCATTTTTGTTCCCTTTTTTATAAAGTGGCTTAATTTTTGCTGTTTTGAAAGTATCTGGAAATATTCCTGTGCACAAGGAAGCATTGAAAATGTGAGTTAATGGGTGTATAATGGCAGGTGCACACGTTTTTTATAAACAATCCGGAAATTCATCTAAACCTGATGAATATTTATTTTTTAATTTACTGACTATTCTGAGGATTTCGTTAGAAGAAGTTTCGTAAATAAACATCGTGCCGAAATTTTTTTGGGAAACATATGATGTTGAATTTAGTGGTTTTAGTCCCTTCGTGAGATCAACCGCAATTCTAGAAAAGTGTTGGTTGAAGAGATTCGCAACTTTTTCTGGATTTCTTGTTTCTCTTTCATTATCCTTTAAAACAACATTCTCTACGAAATGTGATGGCGTGGTCGAATTTTTAACAATGTTCCACATTGCTTTAGTTTTGTTTCTAGCGTTAAAAATATCCTCATTATTTTTCATTATTTTTGCCTGAACTATTATTTTCCTTAAAATTCTTTTATATTCTCGGAAGTAGACGTGGAAACCGGGTGATACGTTATGATGTTTAGAAATAAAGTAGAGAGTACGTTTATTTTTACACGATGTTCTAATTCCTTGTGTGATCCAAGTATTACTTTTTCCTGAAATGTTTAATTTTCTCTTTTTAATAGGAAAGCATGCGTTAAAGAGAAATGAAAGCTTTGAGAAAAATACATTATATTTTTCATTTGTGTCAATAGCGTTATAAACTGCCTCCCATGATTCTTTCAGCAAGTAGTCCGTAAATAATTTAATGTTAACTAGTGAGAACCCGTCAAAATTTGACGGTGTGATCTGAGATAAATGTAAAATACTGTGCCCAGATTAATGTTCACAATATTTTGCATTGTTTGAATCTTCAGAGTATAACGAAAAAATTGACCAGGACCAGGTGACAATGCAATATTGGCACCAAATTACACAAAAGAAAGAGCACTATTATACTGACGGATATTATTTCTAAAGTTTTTTGATGTGTCATAATCTCCTATAAACAACTGTTTGATTTCTTCTGGCATATTGCTCGAAGGTAAACTTATTTTCCCATTTTAGCAACACAGAGTAAACTCGTTTACAGAATTCCTCTCACACTAGAAGTACAAAGTAGAACAAAAGTGACATTTCATAGACAATGACCCAACAGAAAACGAAATGACCTCACTATCACGACACATACGCTGACTTTCTCTTTCCCTGCTCCCAGTCAATGTACTACGTTTGCGTCTTTTGGGGGGCGTGGGCAACGATTCGGAATTCGACATAACCTGTGAACAACTTCACTACTTCAGTACAACCGAACAAAACCCACTGTCCGAATGTTCTCTACAAAATACTCTACAAAAGGAAATACATGCAAACTGTCATCACCACAATGCAATTATTACACTGAAACAAAACCTTGACGAATCGTGAACAAATCTCAACAATCAAAACAAAACATCAAGCAGCGCCACCATGAAGCTGCGGGGACTCATGTGTATTGACTCATGTATATCAATTTTAAAACAGCCACCCTTTGGGAGAAAACAATTGACTATTGATAAGCGTACTATTAAAGAATGATTTAATTAATTAATACCGTAAACGTTGGTGAATCAACACAAACAATATCTGATAACACATCTAGGGATCACATTCTTTCATTTAAAGGAAAAAACACTACAATCGGTTCAGTAGAAGCTCTCAACGAAGCCATGGCAGAATACCTTATTTTTTTAAATATATAGATTTTAGTAAATGCTCTGCATATGTGTGTTTTATTTATTGTGTCAGTATTCATGTTATTAGTAATTGTAAGAATTTGTGCATCGTGGTCACTGTAACCTAGATTATTCGTTATTACTTCATATCTAGTTGTGGTTTTGTTAATTATAATTTGATCTATTGCTGTTTGTGATTTAAGAGTATTCCGTGTAGGTACGTTCACTGTAATATCTAAATTAAAAGAATGAATTACATTGAGAAACTGCTCTTTTTCGTGGGATTCGCTCAGAAAATCAATATTGAAATCTCTACATACAACAATGGATTTAAAAGAGAGATTACTAATTTTGTTCAGAGTTATCTCTAGATTTTCTAAGAAATTGAAATAATCTAAAGCTCGCTTTGTTGGAGATCTGTAGATGCAAAGTAAGATAATTTTGAGCGTAGGAAGATGCACGACTGTTATTTCAAAAACTTTTTCAACTGCATATAAATTGAATTCTGACAAGAAGGTAGAATCAATATTATTTCTTACATAAATACACGAACTTCCGTAAGCAGGGCCTTTATTTGATTCCCTTACTCTACAATAAGATCCTGCAAGATCCCACTAACGCAAAAAGTTTGCACAAATAGACAATATAAACATTTCGGTAAACTTTCATAAGTGTTAACTAATCACCAAATGATAAGAAATCTTTTTATGTATTTAACATGGAAAATTCAAACAGAATGCGAAAGCTTTCGGTTCAAATGACGTTTTTATGAGAACTCAATGTTAATCAACGCATTTTGACGCCAAGTGATCCGGGAAGAGATTACGACCATCGATACCCGACGGATCCAACTCAAATCTGGGGCTGAAACTTTTGAGGGAAATTCTAGCTGCCCACATCTCTGATCGGTACGAGTAGTTTTCCGTGGTTTCTCCAATCCCAGGCGAATGACGGAGCAGTACCATAATAAAAGGGCCAAGGATCGCGGGGGATCTTCCTTGTCCGAACTTTACCCCTTATTTACACTCTCACACTTACATGAACGTCACTACCACACATAACCGGGAGACAAGTCAGGAGCTTAGAGCTTGTCCTGGCTGGGGCGGTGCCCCGCTGGTGCGAGATACCTGGCGTGGAAGACACCGCTAGTCGATGTGAGGACCAACCTCTCATCTCGCCATCTAGCGGGGGAAGATCACCGCTACCTCCCGCGATAAAAAAAAATGCACTACACATACGTGACTAATGACCTTAGCCGTTGACATGCCCGGAATCAATAACACAGGCGCGCGCGCGCGCGCACGCGCCCGCACACGCGCACGTACACGCGCACGCACACGCACACGCGCACGCACATGCACACGCACACGCGCACGTACACGCGCACGTACACGCGCACGCACACACTCACACGCTGACTGGGTATCACAACGTTTTTTTTTTTTTGCCTGTGAAATCAATTGGTCAAAACCAAATCGAGGATCTTTTGGGGCCCTCGGACTCGCGACGTAGTTGTTGCCTCCACAGTCACTTCGCACTCGCTGTTTGTCGCAGTAACTCTGTTTCACTAGCATTCTTCGAAATAAAGGAATTTGTTATATAGGGAAGAGTATTCAATACGGAAGACCACTTTAGTTTATTGCTACTTAAACGAAACTATAAAACAGAAAAGGAAAACAGATAAACCTTCCACTTCCTCTTTTTCACATAATACAATTAATATACTATAGCTGCACAATATCGAATCCCTTTTATATTTACCTTTTCGAATGTAATCGTATTTGCAACCCTCATGAATAGCACAAGTCTCGATGTACGTTAAAACGCCCACCTTAATTAAAAAACAAATATGCTAAAACGCTCACCTTAGTAATCCACTTCTACAATTCTTGTTTCGTTGCAGGCATTGATGAAGCCTTTAGGTGGGCGCGCGAAGGGGCCGACAACCTCTACTTCACCCCTTTATTCTTAGGTATTACAAATTTCAATCTATTTCCTTCTGGTGTAAGTTGATCGGTTTTCAAGCACATAATACATTGTCTTTTTCAAATGTGAATTTAATTGCCAAAATTCCAAAAGTTTTGGAATTCGTAAACTATTATTTCAGTTACCAAGCACTTCTGTAAACAATCAATTTCTCAATATTCAGTATGAACATCCCTTTTTCTTCTTTTAAGAAAATATTTAATGTATTTTTCCATAGACTTATAGATTTAGTGACACACTATTCTAGTCAAAGGTAAAATTGTTATAGAAGTAAGCATGAAATATGAATTTGAAACTATTTTCTCTTCAATTTTTGACATCTTATTCAGTGATTCAAATCGATATTTACGCATGAAGACCAATTCACTCTATAGCTAGGAGGAAAACCGTTCGCCTGAATTTCAATAGGAGAAATTAGCATTCAGTTTTTACCCCAAATTGTCACACTTTACGCCAGAGACTATCTTAGTTCTTTTCACTTCGCAGAAAGAGTTTTTAAGTGCTCGGAGGAAACGATGAGTAAGGCATTCTTCCTACTCGACCAACTGAAGCTCCGGGATAAAAGAAGAGGGGCTCTTTGATTACTTGAATTAGTCGAAGACTTTTCACTGACGCATGAATTATTAGACCTTACAAGACTATTAGAGATATTACATGTGCCATGAAAGTAGGTTAATTTGCTTCAATATAGTCGAACTTCCCTGAAGGAAGGAAACGTATTTGATTACAGCTGAAACTAAACAATTCTGTTCAATTAAATAAAAAATAACATGTGTTAGTAGTTCATCAAGATTTTTATAACAATGCTTGACTTCTATTGTAGCCGTGAGAGTAATAGGTGACTTGCCGTTTTAGTTATAACACTTCTTTTTTAGAGACTGACATGAACGTCTGAAAAAGAGGCATTATTTATATTATTTCCATCCATTATGCTTAATATTTCGTAATCGTTTATTTCGTCTCTCACTTTATTATAAATTAAAAAATATATTTAATTACATATTGCCTGCTATCTTAGATGGTCGATCGTGCGATAAGTCTTTTCCTTTCCTCAGCATAATAAAACACTAATTGTAAGATAGTAGAATATTAAAAGAGTAGTATATTTTAGAATTGTAGAATATTTTATAACAATCTAATATTTCTATTAAAAATGAACTTTGAACTGTTACCGTCATTCAAGAAAATATTGTAATGGACATTCACTTAGGTATAAACAGCTCTAAAGCATTTCCAGCTTATCAGTCTGCCCTAATAGCACGTTCCGAGGCGTCCTACTAAAGGGCGTTCATTACTCAACAACGCAAGTAGCGACAGGCAAGAACACAGTCTTGATGATAAAAGCGGTAATGTGCGTTGCTGATTGTATCGCTTTATTTCAAGTCTGACGGTAGTTTCACTAAGGTGTGTAATAAAGCAATGAAATAAACAACAACGAGTATATTGTCCAAATTTGAAAAAAAATTACTTTGAATTCCAAGTTTATAGAAAAGCATTGGTTCCGTAATAAAATTCTATAATTCTAGTATGAATACTCTTCAACACTAGGAGTATTCAAATTAGAATTTATTTTTAAAGAAACTCATCATTGTTAACAACACAATAACTGATTTGAGGGACAAACTACTCCAATGCAAAAGAGCCCGCAGTGCTACACGGGTTCTATGAGGACTCGCGACACTAAATAATTGTTTGTGTGCATGAAGAGCAATTCTCGATTCGAATGTAGGTCGGCGCGGGTCCGAGAATCGAGTGCCTCCCTTCATCGATTCGCGGTCGCGAGGCGGCCGTGGTCGAGTGCGGGAGGCGGCGCCGCGTGCTTATTGAGCTCGCCTAATCGCGCAGCTCCGCGAGGTCGGCGACACCGCGAGCGAGAACGAGGGCGGAGACGGCGCAGGACACGGGATGGCGGTGTGAACGACCGGGTTGAAGCGGCTCAGGGCATCAATTGTTGTCACTGCTGTGCCGCTGACCTGGAAGTCCTAGAGTCCGAATGATGGCAGAATTTTTCGATTCTAGCTTGTCAGTTAGGTCGAATTTAGTCGCTCTCTGGCGAGAATTCTGGCTGGCTGGTAGCTCTGATCGATAGTTTCTGAAACTCAAGAATGCGTGTGCAGATGATTTTCTCCCCCATACTTCACATAGAGTTTTTACTGTTTTTTGACTAAATAAATATCTAAATAGTTTTCCGCGGTTTCTCCGATCAACACCAGGCGAATGCCGGAGGAATACTCTAACAAACAAGTCACTCCTTCCTCTTCGTTGTTCTATCCTCGCCCGTTTCTTACACACACTTACACTTCATGCACTACACTGCCACAAATGACAGGAGACCGATCGGGAGCTTAGAGATTGTCCCGGCGGGGGCGGTGTCCCACTGGTGGGAGATACCTAGGGAAACCCCACCAGCCAACGGTAGGTCAGTGTCTGGAGGAGATTTCTAGCGGCTGGCTGCTCTGATCGGTAGTTTTCCGTGGTTTCTCCGATCAAAACCAGGCGAATGCCGGAGCAGTACCCTACCAAAACGGGCCACGGACCGCGCGCGATCTGTCCTTCCTCTTCCTTGTCCTATCCTCTCCCCTTATACATACACACACACTAACATGCACTACACTACCACATATTCTGGGAGACCGGTCGGGAGCTTAGAGCTTGTCCCGGCTGGGGCGGTGCCGTGCTGGTGGGAGAGTCCTGGTTAGGGGGAAACCCCACTAGCCGACGGTAGGTCGGTGCCGGATCTCGCCATCTAGCGGGGAAAGATCACCGCACATACCCCGAGAAAAAACATGCACTACACAAACGGGACTAATGACCAAAGCAGTTGACGTGCCCGGAAACACGAAAAAATCAAATCAAATCAACGGTAGGTCAGCGCCGGATCTCACCATCCAGCGGGGGAAGATCATCGCCAAATTCCGAGAAGAAACAGACACTACACTTACGTAACTAATTACTTTAGCGTAGACGCGCCTTATCTTCAATCAATTGATGTGAACGAGGGCGGAGAGAGACGGCCGCGTGGCCGCAGACTGACCGTGCGATGTAGCGAGGCGCGGGGCGTCATGGGAGGGGCGTCAGTCGCGCGATTAGCGCGATTCATTTAATAATATTTTACTCAAGGTCAGTAGCGGCTAGTGCCACAACAACCGGGAATTGCAACTCCATTGAATGGCGAGAATGTAAGTCCCAAAATTCAAAACACTAATTTATTATTATGTAAACAATTCATGCAAATTAATTAAAACTAAGTTTAATAAAAGTCTTTATTAAAGCATTACTTACATAATTGTATGAGCAGTATCCATGTCACGTATGTTCACCTCTCCAGCACACAATTCCCGCTTTGATTTCCAGCAAAGGAGTTTTAGTCGAGTTTTTGTTTTAGATCTGCATTGAGGCAATTGCCAATAATAGAATCCACACAAAACAAAAACGCACTACGTTTCGAAAATATGGCGATCACGACCCAGCACTGGAGAACAAGTACATTTGTTTGGACACGTTTTATACCAGGTCATTTCATGATCTCAGTTGTTATTGCTTACTAGTGGTAATGATAAGGAAATAAAATTATTTTTTACCTTGGTAGATATCGCAATAATGAAAAATGTGTAATTTTTCCGCAACGAGGTCGCAACCTGGATGTAAACGCCTAATCGTCCGGCTCCGCGAGGGCGGAGTCGGCGTGGTCGAAGGCTCGCACACGGAAGCGCGGGCGGAGGCGCGGGCGGAGGGGGTGTGGTTCGGGGGAGGTAGCGTTGACGCAAGTAGAGGTGGTGGTGGTGGTGATGGGAAATGGTTGATTGATTGATCAGTGATTCCGGACGCATCAACTGCTAAGTTCATTCGTCCCGTAAGAAAAGTGCATGGCTTTCATCGAGACGTGGCGGCGATCTTCCCCCGCTGGATGGCGAGATTCAGAGCCGACCTACTTGTTGACTAGGGGGGTTTCCCAAACCATGTGTGTCCCACAAGCGGGGCACCACCCCAGCCGGGTCAATCTCAAAGCTTTCGACTGATCTCCCGTCATGTGTGGTAGTGTAGTGCACGTGTGTGTAAGTGAGGGGTGATAGGATAAGGAAGAGGAAAGAAAGATCGCACGTGGTCAGTGTCCCGTTTGTTAAGGTACTGTTCCGGCATTCGCCTGGTGTTGATCGGAAAAACCGCCGAAAAGTACCAATCAGATTGTCCGGCAGTTAGAATTCTCCTCGAAACAGAGAATGAACACGACCTACTAGTTATTTTGCTAGTGTCGAAAATCCTTCCACCGTCGGGACTTAGAACATTCCGGTCGTAGGCACTGCAGTGACATCAGTTGATGAGCTGAAGTGCGTGCGAAGGCGGTGGCGTGGGCCAAGGGACGCGGGCGGAGACGGTGAAGTCCTGAGAGAAAACAGTGATGGAAAGCGGTCGCGGTGGCGGTGGCGAGGGCGGTGATAGGGCGCGGGATAAGGCGGGCGACGACGCGAGCGGATGTGATAGCGCCGGGCGCGAACGCCGCAATGGGAGGCGCGGGCGGGGGCGGTGCGAGGCGTGGGGCGAAGTCTGCGCGAGAGGCCGGATCGCCGCGTGGCTAGTGATGGCAAACTTTACCAAAACATCGACACATCGATGTTTTTGTCGATGTTTTCATCGACTTCAAAACATCGATGTGTCGATGTTTTGGTAAAATTTGCCATTACTAGCCATGTTTGAAAGATGTTTTGAAGTCGATGAAAACATCGACAAAAACATCGATGTTTAAAACATCGATGTTTTAATTATAGACGAATAATGCTATTTTCATAATCCTTTTTAATTACAGTATGTAAAAGGGATATATTTTATTGTTTGATTACCAGCACATTAGTAGTATGTTAATAAAAATTTTAATCGAATGTAAAACATACAATTAGCAACAAAGAACAACGTTTCTCTACTTTACCCTTTAGTCTCTTCCATTCACACACCGGCGAAGTAAAACCACCTAAAATTCCTTAAGATTGCACAAGCGAAATGTGCAGTGTGATAAAGAGGATGACTCAAAACAATGATATTGCTGTGGAGTGCTGCTACTCTACAACGTGCAGCTTCATTAAAACAATCACAAAAATAAAATAAAAAAACATGGATGTTTTCGCAAAAAAATATCGATGTGAAGAAAACATCGAAAGCAAAATATCGATGTTAATATATCGATGTTTCTGGTGGAAAACATCGATGTTTTTGCCATCCCTATGCGTGCCTGCTGAGGCGGCGTCGCGTTGCGCGAGCGGAAGAGAAACCGCGAAGGAGCAGCAGCCTCCGCGCCGCGCGGCCTTTCCAGCGCTCCAGTTCCGCTCGCGGCGATCGCCCAGATACGGCAGCCCCTCAGACGCCCGGTCCGCTTCGGATGGACTGGGCAATGGCCACGGGGAATGAGGGAACGGACGCTACGCCGTGGGAAGCGATGAATGCACTCTTTCGCCCGTCCCGCGAATCCATTTCTGTGCCTAGTGATGGCAAATTTAACCAAAACATCGATAAATCCATGTTTCGATACATCGCTAAAGGGTTTTCGATCTTGATGAAAACATCGACGAGAAAACATCGATGTTTAAAATACCAATATTTTAATTATAGACAAATAAACATGTTATTTTCCTGTCCATTTTTAATTACAGTACGTAAAAGGGATATATTTTATTGTTTGTTTACCAGCATGTTAGTAGTTTGTAAAAATTATTATCGAATGTAAAGAATAAAATTAACAGTAAACAACATTATGTTTTGCTATCGATTTCGTGTTTCAGTGTTAATTCAGGCAATGACACGCCTGGCGATCACGTACATTCATAAGAAGAGCAGCTCTCAAACTTCCTCAGATTGCACAGGCGAAATGTGAAGCGTGATAAAGAGGATGGCGTAACCAACGATATTGCTGCTACTCTACAACGCGCTTAAACCCCTTTATTAAAAAAAATAAATAAAAAGCATCGATGTTTTTGCAACAAAATATCGACGTGAAGAAAGCATAGAAAGAAAAATATCGATGTTGATATATCGATGTTTCTGGTGGAAAACATCGATGTTTTAAAAACATAAATATTTTTCCCTTCCCTCTCCGTGCCTAAGACCGGGCAGAGGTGGCTTAGGATATCAGTTGATATCGCTGCAGTAGCCTGCCTCTGACCGGGAGGTCCTAGGTTCGAGTCACGGCGGTGGCAGTATTTTCGACACTGGCTTTTCAGCTAGGTCGAAGTCAATCGTTCTCTGGAGGAACATTGTAGCGACGGGTTGCTCTGGTCGGTAGATTTGCGTGGTGTCTCCAATCAACTCCATGCGAATGCCGGAGCAGTACCCTAACAAATGGGCCACGGACCGTGCGCGATCTTTCCTTTCTCTTTCTTGTCCTATCCTCACCCCTCACTTACATAAACATATGTTAACATGCACTATACTATCACGCCATTTGGCAGCTTATGCACTTAAATAAATATGCACAGTCTAAAGGGCGTATTTTACACACAAGCAACGACATTTGGAATATAGATAATGCATTTAGCTTCTTAAACAAAAAGCCAAGGCATATTTTTTCCAAATTGGAGTAAGAAATGAGCATCCCCTGTGCATTCGAACATTTTTTTGTTTTTAAAGTTGGAGGGTTGTTATATGCAAAATGTGGAGTCATAATTTTCAGATTGATTTTTGAGATGTAATGTTACTACTTTGGATAGACCATATATTCGTCAATTTTGACTCTGCATTCTTTAATTGCTGCTTGTATTGCTTGAAATGTAATGCAAATGGATCCTTCGGATTAAGAACACACCGGCCATCCGATCTGGTTAACATATCCGCAGTTATGTCAGCATCCTTTTCACTTTCGCTGGGAAATTAAACACTGTTATCGCGTGTTTATTCTGAACGCGAAATGGAAAAGAAATATAGAACGGAAACGGAAACTGCGATAATCTTCATTTCACGCACTCACACCTTACGTATGCAATATTCACATCCAAAGATAAGCATCTTAAGAACAACGTTGCGTTTTTCAGTGAGGCAGAAGAAGCTGTTTTGGGCCGGCTTCAAGTCATGGAAGTTTCATCCAAAGAAAATATAATGAAAATATTGTCACCATTTTATAATTCTGGTAATTAGTGAAAATGTGAGAGAACCAGAGATCATGAAATGTTACGAAGTATTTCATTCGATTCCTTATTAACTCAAAAATTGAAGAAACATATAAGAAATTGGACGTAAGTTTTACTTTTGAGTCTGAAATCTCATATCATGGTCTTGAGCTTCTTATTCTCTTGACTGACGCTTGATAACACAGTTTTTTCCCTTTATTGCGTTGTTCGATGATAGTTTTTGTATTCTTTGGCAGCTTTTTCCCCAACATTGCTTGCACCATCATTGCTATTATATTGTCATAAGTACTATTAAATAAAACTGTTTATTTACCATTTTGAATTGTTTCCTATGAGTATTACTCGGGAACGAAACTTTGTAGTTTTCCAACGATGTCAAACATGCTTGTTAGTACGATGATTCATAATAATCAACTATGCGTAGTAAAAAAGAGGGGAGGGGATTCTAGAGCTCAAGAAAACGTGTGCAGGTTATACTTCTCTCACATATATAATGTAGTTTCACTGTTCTGACAATAAATTAATTTATGTATCGTTAGAGACTGGCCATACAAATGATTCATTTGCATGGGTTTGTCCTTTTTCCTCTATTCTCGATGGAGCAGAATTCTAGCGGGCGGTTCCTCTGATCGGTAGTTTTCCGTGGCGTCTCCGATCAATACCAGGCGATTGCGGGAGCAATACCCTAACAAGCAGACTACGGACCGCGCGCGATCTTTCCTTCACCTTCTTTGTCCTATCCTGACCCCTTACACACACACACACACACACACACACACACACTTAGACTTACATGCACACATGCCGGGAGACTACTACCACACTTGTCGGGAGACCGGTCGGGAGCTTAGAGCGTGTCCCGACTGAAGCAGTGCCCTGCTGATGAGAGATACCTAGTTAAGTAAAAGCCCGCTAGCTAAGAGGTATGACGGTGCCGGATCTCACCATCCAGCGGTACAAGATCACCATCTCCCGAGAGAAAACAAGCACTGCACTTACCTTAGACGTTGTCCCGCCCAGAGTCACTAATCAATATAAAAATTAATTCTTGGACTAATCAGATTATTCAATAACTATTTACAGGTTTTGGTTATTTTTCCAGCTTCACTAAAGTTTGTGTTTTCTTTAAAAGACTCCTGAAAAACTCCCGTGAAACCTCTATCAGTCTCATTGTCGCTCCATTCTGGCACTGAATCTAAAACATGAATTCTTTTATCCTCCCCTGCTTATTGGCTGAAATAATTCAAAATAATTTCTTTAGAGAATGTTACTGGTTTTCTCAACACACCTTGGAAATGGTAAGAGCCCGCCTGGTTTACATTGTAACTGCTCCGGAACCAAAATGTTGTAACAAAACGTGTTGGCAGGTCTGTCTATCAGGTTTGCATCAAATGGCTAGTTTCCAGGAGAGCCATCTTGCTGAGCACATACTGTTCGTTTTCCAGGAATTAAATTTTCCTAACTGGGCTTTACCATCGTAAATAGCGTTTGCACGTAAACCTAAAGCAAAGTTTGGGAGTAATATGTTTCGAATCTTGAAATTGATTTTTGAGTCGATTTAGCCTTTGAAGTCCTTGACGAAGAGTCCGAGAGACGAAAAAGTCCAAGGGTCGAAAAACAAAAACAAAAAAAAAAAAAATTGGTATGCCCATGTTATAAGAATGAACGAAGCCAGACTCCCTAAACAAATAATAAATTATGTACCAACTGGCAGAAGAAGAGCTGGAAGACCAAAGACTCGGTGGATTGATGATGTCAACGTTGAAGGGGACAGAACAGGCCTACAGGCCTAATCCTTGATTCTGAAGAAGAAGTTCTTGACAATTTTTTTACGGTTGAATTCCAGCAAGTTCATACTCACTTTCTCCTGACTGCTCGAGAGCCGAAAAATTGTTCGTAGTCTGACAATCTGTTCACTTTTAATAACCGAAGAAGTTTCAATTCTCAGCAAACACGATTCTTCGTTAAGCTTCGAATTTATCTGCAATTACTCTGTCATGTCGTGCTTACGACTATTTAACGGACGAGTTTACCAAATTATATCGCGAAATGAAACTCGCCACGGCAGACAAGAAATCTGGATTTAAATTGAACTCAATTTATCTGTCGCACCCTAAACCAAAAAATAGTCAATTTCGTGCGGCGCATTCTACAGTGTACCAATGTGGTATTGTATGATGCAAACCCATTAAACGCTTACAAGTTGTGCAGGAAGAAATAAATAAAAAAATAGTTCTACAGAATGTCTGAGACTTTCTCGTACAAATTGGTTTCCTATTATCTTGAGTCTCAGTTAGGTCTTTGATATTATCTCATCCCCTCCCATCTGCTACCTATTGGCTCCTATAAAACATTTTTTCACATTTTCCATTTCTTTTCAGTTCTCTGATAGTAGATTGGAAACACATCTTGATGAATATTATAGAAGAGTAGAATATGACCCACTTTGCAAATTTTCGTTGAAATATTTAGAACCCATTTTTGGGAAAATGTTTCGACATTTTTGAAAATGAGCAATTTTGAGCTACATTGTCATAGAATATTGTTTATTTTTAAGGAACTACGTCAGAAATAATTTGAAGTACTTTTACTTACAGATGCAATAATGTTTAAATTTTCTTTATGTAACATAATCATTGTAATGTAAATTCTCTTATTCACGATATACAAGATATTTTTTAAAACATTCGAGTATTTTTTGAAAAATCAAAGTTCATCAAAATGGCGTTTATGTCATGTTATTCAGTGCACCTAGCACTCAAGTCTCAAGAAAGTGTTCAAAATTACGCGAAAAGTACTAATATGTCCAAAATGAACATAACATTAATGAAATAACTAATTGTGGAGAACAAATTTCGCTTGAAGAAAAAATCTCGGTCTCCTATTATCTAGCTGAACGAGGGGGTCTAAAAATGTTCCAAGGGTTATCTTTTGCAATTTTCGAAATTTCAGAGTTAATAGTGAAAATCGGACCTACGCCATCCTTATAAACGAATTTCACACTATTCTTACAAGAAATTCAACGAAAACGTTTGGTGTCATTTTAAATGTTGCTGGGTCTTCATGTAAAGTACCCCCAAAATTTAAATAATTATCAAAATTGAAGGACTTTGAGACGAGGCTGATCGATTTGGGTATTCATTTCGGCAAAACGTCAACGAAGAGTTTAAACGCAAATGTTTGCGACCGGATGGACGGACGGAAGGACAAACATACGGATTGACATTTTGAAAATAGGAAAAAAATTTTTTTTCAGCACAACTGGGCTCCAAAGCCTGTATTTCTACTGATATCTCGAAATCGACTACAAAATCTCTCTCTCTCTACTACAGTGATCGCCAAACTGTCGATTAGCGGAGCTACAAGCAGCTCGCGGGGCAATTTTCGGTAGATAGCGGTAATGATCAAGGTTAGCTAACCTCGACTTGGTCTACAGAGTTCAGACAGATGACTCTTCTTCTTTTTTGTATTCAATTTTATTAAAATTTGCTTCTTATTTAATAGAAGTGTATTATTATAGACAATAAACACAAGCTAAGATTTGAAAGAAGTTTTTATGTCTAGGATTCTTGGTAGCTCACAGTGGGATTGAAAACGGTATGATTGCTTACGGCTTCATAAGTTCTACTACGTATATTACTCCGTGGTAGCATACTCCGTATCCTCTACTATGTATTACTCCGTGTATACTTACGTATACGAAAAATTAAAACGCTGGTAAGACACGTGCGACTAAAGAAACTAAAGAAACGAACGTAGGGAGGCCGTGGCAGCGGTGGCTGTGATGTTTTGAAACGCCGCCGCCGTTCCTCTGTATAGTGGTGGCGTGGGCGGGGGTGGGGGGGGGGGCGGGGGTTGCGGAACACCGCACCGCCGCACGCGCCGCATCGTTTCGTTGGTGGGCGGGCGACGGCGGCGGCGGCGGGGGCTGCAAGCGGCCGAAGAAGTCCCGACGTCTGCTTTTCTCTTTTACGACCCGCAGGCGGCATAAAAATGTTCAGAAGCAGATACTGACGCCGCGAAAACGTCGATTACCCGACACGACGCGTCCCGTTTCCTCCGCTGGTAGCGCGCTCCTCCTTCAGACAGGCCTCTCCGACTCGTTTTATCTTCCCGACTGACTTCTTTGAGCTTAGGATTAATTGATTGATTTTTTCGTGTTTCCGGGCACGTCAACGGCTGTGTTCATGAGTTCCGTAAGTGTAGTGTAAGTTTTTTCTCCGGAGATGGCGGTGATCTTCTCCCGCTGGATGGCGAGATCCGGCGCCGACCTACCGTCGGCTAGTAGGGTTTTCCCCTAACCAGGACTCTCCCACCAGTGGGGTACCGCTCCAGTCGGGACAAGCTCTTAGCTCCCGACCGGTCTCTCGGAATATGTGGTAGTGTGGAGCATGTTAGTGTAAGTGTGTGTGTAAGGGGAAAGGATAGGACAAGGAAGGGGAAGGACAGTAGGGTACTGCCCCGGCATTCGCCTGGTGCTGATCGGAGAAACCACGGAAAACTACTGATCAGAGCAACTGGCCGCTAGGATTCTCTTCCAGACAGCGACTGAATTCGACCTGGCTGAAAAGCCGAAAATCCTGCCGCCGTCAGGACTCGAACCTAGGACCTCCCGGTCAGAGGCGCTTCAGGAACATCAGTTGATGTTGATGATCAGTTGACACTTATCAGTAGATACTTAGCTACCGCTCCCGATTTGAACTTAGGAGGACATGGTCATGATTTTTGAGATATCCATACCCGAGGCGGAGTTCGAACCCACGACACTTCGAGACGAGGCAGCTACGGCCCTTCAGCCTTTGCGACCTTGGTTATCCAGACCGGCGACAGTGGTATTTCTAATTCATGTTACCGATGAATCGGCCCTGGTAAATGAATCATCACGAATCAAAACGAAATAAATATACTAGTTTTCTACAATGGGTTTGATATCTTCCGTATAGTTTCAATACTCATATTCTCTATTTAGTTATTAATGAGAAGTCGTATTTTAATGTTGTCGTCTTTTAACTTAGATGGAGTACAATGCTGCGGTACATCCAGTATGAAAATAATATTGTAAAGGAGGTATAATTTAAACTGTTTCCTTCTTATTGTACCGTGGGTTCACAATTATTGATGAACTACATTATGTACGATATGTTCGTATAAGCAAATGGCGTTCAATATATTCAAGGCCACTTGCCGATGTAGACAACACACACGCCTCTTATTTCTTGAGAGACTTAGGTGCAATCCAAATCCAAGTGTAATAATGCTTGGAACGAGTGTAAGGATATTTTAGAAAGCTTCTCAAGACAATTTGTAATATTAGGGCAAATCTAAAATGTGCATCTAAAACAAGTTTTGTTTAAGCCCAAGTACAATTTTCATGCATAGCTCTATCCTAACTAAACACACTCATAGAATAGTGGTAAATGCATTGTATTTTAACATTAGGAAATGTTCAATGACCAAGCCATTCAGTCACAGTATATCTTGATTACATCACACTGCTTAAAATATCTCTTAAGAAAGAGGTTTTTCAACACAATCCTAATTTCTCCTTTGAAACTGCTTACAATGTAAAAAAAAAAAAAAAATTTCACTCCGTTGGTCAGCAAAACTTACAAATCCATGTACCTGAGATGGAAGATGCTCTCAAATTAAAATTAAGAGAAAGCGACCATCCCTCCAGCGTGAAGCAAGAAGGTACGTAATTTTTGCACGCAATCCATTTTACCGTTAGCAGAGTGCAGCGGGTGGAATACTGTTTAAGGAGCCAGTTCTATTTGTCCCACATTTGCAGGGGAATAGGACGGTTTCGCATTACAAAGGAAGGCAGCGCACGTCCGGATCGGCAACAATCGCGCGCTCTAATTTACGCTCTTTCCGCTCGATGGCGCCGCGATCGGTGAGAACAATGGAAGTGCGCTTTCCGTTCCGCCGTGCAACTGCGCTGGAGCCGGATTCGAGAGAAATGAAGCACGGTGGAATGGCTTGCAGACCGCATCGTAGAAAGCTGAAAAATTTCGACAAATTTGTCAAGGAGAGACAAAGGAATCAGAACGTAGCCCACTTTTAAGACTAAAAAATCCTTCTCAATTGAAAATTAGACTAATTGTGGCTATTTTCCGCTGCTTACAACTTTTCGAATCTTCGCCATCTCCTCTTCTTTTGTAATTGTAATGTGAAAGTTGTTCTTAGTCTGCTGCTCCTCGTCTTCCCATTCTTTCCAACATTTTACGAGAATTGAAGTGACCAAAGAATCTTAAATCAACTCGTTTTAATATCTGTCTCTGGTTACTCTGAAAACTGTTTTACGAAATAGTAGATGGCAGGCAAATGCTGTTACTTGGGTTTTTCTAACGTGGCGGCTGAGGGTAGTTTCTCCAAGATGGAATTCGGCACGACTTTTTGCGTCTTTCTTGGTCCTGCCGCAAGATGTCGCATGATCGCGACCACATCAAGCAGTGCTGCAGATCAAGCGACTCTAGCTGCAGGACTGAGATTGACTCAAAAAGTTGTGCCGAATTCTATCTTAGAGATAGTACCCTCAGCTGCCACGTTAGAAAAACTGAAATATACAAGTCTGAAATTTCTTGGGAACTCTATTCTTTTGGGACTTTATCGTATATGGATCACATCACAAGTCGGTAATAATTAAACCTTCCGTTTATGTTTATGTTTAATACATTATATCGTTTATAATATATGAAGATTTTCTGGCGTTTGCGATGCACCTTTATTTTTCGAAGGCTCAAATTTGCACCAAGTATATTAAATAAAATAGTAAATACCGATCATAACACGATAAGTGTACTTAACTTTATGCAGAGGTTATATTGACAAGAGGTCAATTTCAAAATTCCAGTGCATTGAATAATAACATTCAGGTATTTAATTTCAAGAGTATACAATGATTTAAAGTCCACGGGTGTCATAATGAGAAATTAAGTAGTTTAATATAAATATTTCGAGAGCCATTAAATTACAGACGTTTATATCACATGTAATTTTGGAAACGCCTGACGTTTGTAATTTGCAAAGGTTACAGATAAACTTGAGCCATACATTCATCATCATCATCATCATCATTTTAATTATAATAATAATTAATAATAATTATTATTAATGTTAATAATATTTAAGATAATCTTCTGAAGAAGTAAATATTTTGTGACAGATTAATATAGTGAAGTAGATACTGACAAGAATTATTGAAATGTATATTGAAAGATATGAATTAACGACATATAATGAATATAGCCATTATGAACATGGTAAGTGGAAACAAATGTCTCACATAAAGATTTAGTCGCGCAATGACCTATCGGTGGGTTTTCTCGGCGATTGGCAATACTGTATCACATGGCGACAAATGACGAACAAAATTTCGCTAATGCTAATACTTGAGAGTAACTCTCGGATTGCAATGATGATTTCTACTAGAAACGCACGCCTATAGAATACCCTACAAAATTGTTAAGTGTCATACTTAATTATTATGTACTTAATCGTACACCATCGATTTACATCTACAGAAACGATTTCCCGTTGTTGCTTGCGCATGCCAATGTGGGAGTTGGAGGTTAACCTTTTCATTGCGTTTGGCATGACACGGAGACGACGCGGCGTGGCAAGCGTCATGCTTCTAAACTTTTCAAACACTACGAAAAAAAAAAAAAATAAAAGAAACATTGATGAAACGAAAACGCCTTAAAATTAAAATATATGAAGAGGATCAGAATGCACAGTAAAGTCCAACAAACTGGACGACCTCAAAAAGACTATAGTATGCTGTGAATTAAAGGCAATGATGGTTCATTAGAAACCCGGCTGACCGGGAGACAGCGCGTCTTAGGTATAGTTGCCAACTTCTCGATCGTCATAATGAATCCTTCCTCAGGGCGAAATTACACATTTCGCTTTGTGGAAGATTGCAATATTACGGCTGAAACGTTGGCAATTGTGCCCAAGATGCAGTGTTTTCCGTACACCCAAGTTTCTGTTAACTCCAGCTCCGGAAGCCTACGCTTTCAACGAGCTTCAAGATTTCCTCTCACTCGCCAATATTACACTCCTCATCCCCCATTACAATATAGACTTATCTCATCTTCTATTAACATACTCCAATCTTTCCATTCTTCCGTAGTCCAATATTTTATGTTGCATTTCTTTTCTGGGAATTCTTAGTCAAGGCATACAGAACACATACTCTCAATTTTTCCCTCCGTAAAGTGAACGCAGTGAAGTTCCCGAAAATAATAAAAAAATTATCTATTTTTTGTTGCTAATTTGTTGCGAAAAATGAGAACTTGTTGCTGTTAAACTAATATCGGGATTGCGATAATTCGCCAACTTCATTTAAAGTTAGCCTGACAATTTCAGGAAAATAGAGAATTTGCAAAGATAAATGAATACCTATTTCATTAAAACCTCGTTTTGTTGTTGCTAATTTGCTGGCTAAAAATAGGTAATACAAAGTATATAGGTATCGTTTCTTAATGATGTCTTAAAGTACAGTCTAACTTTGTAAATTCATTAAACCCTATGTAAAATATGTGAGAGGCAATGTTATTTAAATATTGTTCAGTCTCTTTTTTTATTTTGGATGACAATAAATACATCCAAAAAAATTTACATCATAATTTTATTTAATTTATTCATTCAGACGACGTTTCGGAGACCGTTTTGTCTCCCTCATCATGTATACTGAAAATTTAATAATAAAAATAGTTTAAAATTATGAAGCCAAAATTATTTTCACATTATTGATGAAATAAGAAAGAACATAAAAATTAGAAAAAGAAAAACTAAATCTATACTGTACTCAATTGAAAGAAAGCTCACCTATGAATATATCTTTAAAACTAAAAGTAATATATACAAAAAATGTACAAAATAAGACTGAACAACATTTAAACAGAATTATATGTGACAACCAATTTAAATCTTAATCTTATTAAGGGGCAATATTGTTCCAAATCCAAGTCAGCCATTCCACTTTCCCGTCCCTTCTACCACACGATAACGGTCCGAAATTGGGCGAGGTCATGGCGTCACGGGCGGCGGAGAATTTTGCTCGGGAGGCCGCGGCGGCAGCTCCGATGCATGACGGATCCGGCCGTCCTGCGGCTCAGATTAACCTGGAAACGCAGCGGAGCTGTTGTCCCTTGCCCATGCGTCCACGTGGCGCCGTTCCCACGGTTGCGTTCCCAACGCCCCGCCGCGGCCGCCTCCGTCATTGACCACGCCATGCCGTTCCGCTGCCATCGGCGTCTCTATTTGCTCTTTGTATTTGACCCTTAATGTTCGGATTCCTGCTGTTCTCTGTAAGGCCCGTATTACACCGTAGAAGATATTTGACATATATCTTTGATGAAGAACTTGGTGAAAGTTTTTTGAACTTTGAGGAGGAACCTTTGACAAAGGAATTTGACGAACGTATTACTTTTCGTCCAATATTTTATGTTGTTTTGCTCGCGATTTACGATGGGTGACGCACAAATAGTTGTGTCTGTGCTACTTTATGTTTTATAATAGGGAGTTGTAGCGCCAGGCGTAAGGAGACATCTTTAAACTCTATTGATCACGTGACTAAAGACTTTATACGGTCATAATGAACAACGTTCAGAAGAGTTTTAGCAATTGCGACATTGCGTTATGCATTATAATAAAAGAAACATTTCAAGCGTTGAACAAAGATATTGCATAATATATCAGAGTCTAGGCTAGTGGTGAGACTTTTAAACCACGACACGGGACAAGAGTATAATAAATGTACATCGTGTTCGGAGTTTTAGATTTTGTGGTCCTCTGCGATGAGTATGCACTCTGGAATTTTGAATCGACTGTTCTTGAGAACGTAGGAAATATTTTCAAACAGCGTTCATTATGAGAGTAAGACATAACCTATCCCAAAGATATGATTTCAACTTCTTTTTCGCGAATTTCTTCCCTATCACTTCTCCAACATTTCCTGTTAATTCTTGCCAGCGTTGTGGAGTTAGTAAGGAATAATTGTAACTGCCTCACATAGGAGAATCGGTTTGTCAGAGATGGAAAAGTCCCCGTTTCCTGTATTTTAGCGACCATTTTGCCGCTTGTAAGGTGACCGTAGAGACTCCTATAGGCGTGCACTATTTCTGAAGGTGTAAGGTCGTACCTTAGGCCTAAGGTAACATTTCTTTAATAACGAATTTATTAACCTTCTAACATGGTTATTACTTCAAGATCCGTCACGTGACTGTTAGTACATAACGTCGCTACTTTACGCGAGGTGCCCTATTAACTAATCTATGTTTAATGCTGAAGAAGTAAAAGGTAAAAAGGAAACATTTTGAGGGTGAGGCCTTAGAACAACGCCATGGTATTCATCCATGGTGAGGCCATGGGTCGCACATTTGAAGCATTAATTTAAGAACTTCGAAATGAAGAATTATTTGAGGATGTACGAGGAAACATTCAATTTTCTTTGTCATTCTTCCTTCTTTTGAAACTGAGTTCTCTGATTTAGAAGTTTAAAAAAATTATCTTCCTGAATTGGGCATTTTCCAAACACCATATTTTCCACTTCTCGGGAAAATATGTCCTCTGAGCGTCGATTCGTTTGGTTTTACTTTTGTAGTTCGAATGCACAGTATTATATAAGCATTCTAATTGCTAATACTATACAATTAAAACTTTGGTTGAAGCAATACGCCTATATCGGACGCCATGTTACCAAATGTATGATAAAACTTGGACGCTTCAAACTACATTTTATCCAAGAAATGTTATAAAATAAATCTTTTATAAAATATTGGCTAATACACTGTCATATTTTCTTTTATAAATGATTTTTGAAAAAGATATTTTACAGTGTAAAACCAGCCTAAGTTTCAATTTACATAAAATCATCTGGAATAGGTTGGTATTTGTTTGAAAATTGCCTCAGGAAGAATTATTTCACTTGAATTATGAAACAAAGCTCGTAAAATGAAATGATTTGTACAAAGGTCATCTGAATTACACAATGATTGATTCGAAATTGAATTTCTGGCCTTTGAAAGTCGGCGTGATATTTGCGGAATTGAAAGTGTATTCCCTTCAGCGAAGAAAAATAACGCGGCTCATCGTGACCATACTTTCAATACACACAGCCAGAGGTCGCCAGTTCGGCGCAACGCGGGGTAAGCCCTTCCCTTACCAAAGCTATGGCCCTGGGGAAAACGATGAAAGTGACGCACAGAGCGCTGAATACACGACACCCACAGTTCCATTACGACCGCATTATCGTGCGCTTGGTATCTTAAGTAGCCCACATTGTGTAATGCATACTTTATCGTGCGGCAACAAATTTTAGTGTATTAATTTGGGCAATGTATTGAATCATAAGGCAGTATTTTATAAAAAGGTAGTGATTCGTTGTTTTGACAATTCAAAGAATCTTCGATAGTTTGAAAACCAAAATATATTTTGAGAGATTACCAATTATTCCCAAAGATTTCTAATTATTTTATTTCGCAGAATATATACATAGCCCTACCTCGCGAGCAGAAAGCAATTGTGAATCACTCTGTAGTATATTAGCGTTAATTCTGAGATGATATTTATTACAATAAAATTAGACATTTCTTGTAATGTTCATGTAGTACGAAACATCACATTTTATACTCATAACATATGAAGAAAAAAACATTCTCTCGCTGACAGGTTCCGGAGTTTAATCTTCAGGTACCAAGACAGAGGGGGAGACTTTTGTTACATTAACAATGATTTTACGTTTGCGGTTGCAAATGTTATCAAGGTCTCATTTCTCAGCGGCCTTTCCATCTGTCACATACCGACAGAGCTGGCTCAGAGCATCAACTGATATCACTGATGTCACAGAGCCCCTGACCGGGAGGTCCTAGGATTTGACCCCCGTCAAAGCAGAATTTTCGACACTAGCTACATAGCTAGGTCGAATACAACCGTTGTATTGAGGAGAATTCTAGCGGCCGACTGCACTGTTCGGTAGTTTTCCGTGGATTCTACGATCAATAACAAAATAAAACCGGAACAGTACTCTACTAAACGGGCCACGAACCATTCGCGATCTTTCCTTCCTCTTCCTTGTCCTATCCTCACCCCATTATTTACAGACACTCTTACACTTACACGGACTACATTAGCCCGGTTTGGAAGATGGGAGATACACGTTATCTCCGTGGGGAAAACTGGGGGGGGGGGAAATACGACACACCGACGCGTGGGTCGGTGCCAGATCTCACTATCCAGTGAGGAAAGAACACCACCACCTTATGTGTGCACTACGGGACTAATGCCCATAGCAGTTGATGTGCCCGGAAACACGAAATAATCAATGAATCAAATCTATCTGTGGTTACCGTCGTCTCCCGCGTAATTGCTTGCTTACTGTCATTGCAGTTACTTTTTTATTGCTTTAAACTATTTACTGTCACTCGTACAATAAAAAAATATGACACCCATTAATTTATCCTTTGATTAATCTCTTTTTGCTTCACTATTTGTCCGAGTTAGTCTCGGAAATAGCTAAAGCAAATTTAGGAGTTCGCACACACTTGTTTCTGGAATAAATTAATCTATTTTTTCTTACATTATACAAAGAAAATGTTGATTTGTTTATACACTTTTATTTGCTTTACATTATTACTATTATTATTATTATTATTATTATTATTATTATTATTATTATTATTATTATTATTATTATTATTATTATTATGTGAAATGTTGCACCCTTGACCTTTAAAACAAAAGAATGCTCGCCGTCGACATATTTGTAATAATGTACGCCATCCAACTTCCCCACTTCTTAATGCAAAATACCTAAAAAAAAAGGGTGATGAAGCCTGCCAAAGCGTAGCTCTCATAATTTTCTAAAATCTACAATTTTCTAATAAATTCATTTTGATTCGTTTCAATAGCTCAATTAGGCTTCGAGTAATTCAGAGTTAAATTTGATATTCAATTCCAAGAGTTTGCGGGGGCGCAGGCGTAGGTGGGGGCAAGTGCGGGGGCAGAGCAAGGAGACTGGTGTGTGGTAGGGGTAGTCGGAGGACGAACAGACGGGATGGAACGGTGGGGAGCGGAGTGAAGCGAGGGAAGCGGGGTGAGGCGGAGTGAGACGGAATGAGGCGGGGTGAGGCGGGGTGAGGCGGGGTGGGGCGGGGTGAGGCGGGGTGAGGCGGGGTGAGGCAGGGGTGAGGCAGGGTGAGGCGGGGTGAGGCAGGGTGAGGCGGGGTGAGGCGGGGTGAGGCGGGGTGAGGCGGGGTGAGGCAGGGTGGGGTGAGGCGGGGTGAGGCAGGGTGAGGCGGGAGGGGTGAGGCGGGGTGAGGCGGGGTGAGGCGGGGTGAGGCGGGGTGAGGCGGGGTGAGGCGGGGGTGAGGCGGGTGAGGCGGGGTGAGGCGGGGTGAGGCGGGTGAGGCGGGGTGAGGCGGGGTGAGGCGGGGTGGTGAGGGGGTGAGGCGAGGGTGAGGCGGGGTGAGGCGCGTGAGGCGGGTGAGGCGGGGTGAGGCAGGGTGAGGGTGAGGCGGGGTGGGGCGGGGGTGAGGTGGGTGAGGCGAGGGTGAGGCGGGTGAGGGGGGTGAGGCGGGGTGAGGCGGGGGTGAGGCGGGGTGAGGCGGGGTGAGGCGGGGTGAGGCAGGTGAAGCGGGGTGAGGCAGGGTGAGGCGGGGTGAGCGAGGTGAGGTGGGTGAGGCGGGTGGGCGGAGTGAGGCGGAGTGAGGCGGGGAGAGGCGGGAGAGGCGGGGAGAGGCGGGGAGAGGCGGGAAGAGGCGGGGTGAGATGGGGTAAAGCGGGGTGAGGCGGGGTAAGGTGGGGTGTGGCGGGGTGAGACGGAGTGAGACGGAATGAGGCAGAGTGAGGCGGGGTGAGGTAGTGTGAAGCAGATGAGGCGGGGTGAAGCGGAGGAAACGGGGGCGAAGCCGGGTGAAGTGGAGTGGACGGGTACCAGGTAGTGTAGTGAAGTTGAGGAGGGGTGTCTCACGGATATAAAAAAAAGTTACTTCCATTTTATACTATATAGGGAATTCATTCCTCTTCTTATTGTTAGTAAAATCCAATCATAGTAAAATCTTTACGATAGAAAAATTCCGGGGAAACACCAGGTTGCTTCCCCTAATTATTGCATCATTTGTCAAATATCACCTTACACTGTCAATTTGGTTGCCTTTCATAGGGGTTGTTATCAGGACTTCCGGAACATTCATTTGCGCCAACGACAACGTAGAAGAAATTTCACTTCTGCGTATGTAAGACACGATTAATTCTAGATTCCCTACACATTCGAAAAGCAAGAAACGGTACATTCTCCATTGCGTGCGTATTTACAAGGAAAAAATGAAGACTTATATAGCGGTGTCAACGTCTTCGGTTCGTGACGGGAGCTCCGTAGTCTTCCTATTACGATTCCCTTAGTACGTGATTTTGTGAACTGGAAGTAAATTAATTTTTCCGTTTCTAATTGCGTTGCTTCTCTTCATTTCCTACTTCCTAGTTTCCCCAGAAGCAATCGACACGGAAGGAAGGGTAACACCCTGAGCGAGAAGAAAATTGGGAGATGTTAGAAAAACAACTCGTAATGGAACAAAGTACTTTAACTAACGAATCATTAAGGAGTAGATTGTCTCCAAAGGATTTGAAACTAATAATAATGTTCTGCGATGTTGCATTCGTTCCACGAAATAATTAAAGTTTCAGTTTGTTAAAGTTGACGTCCACTTTGGTATTTTCATTTCCACTGATATTCGTACGGACCCTTTTTCTTCACTACAAAAATACATTCAATTGTCTATCACGGATTATAAGATGAAAGTGTTATTAATCCAACATAATAGAATCAGGTAGGCATCTTCTCGTTTGACATGATTCTTTTGCCTAATTTGTGTGTATATTACTTTCAAATCTTACTTTGTTCAATTAAAACTATTTCCAAGTAATCTCCAAGAACAAAACCATGCCTGTGGTGACATACTAATTTTTTAATATAAGCGGCGGAAAACGAAGCTGAAGCCAGTGTTTCCCCCACTTTCTAGGTATACACTCACAGTAGTGGTTTACCTTTGCATTCCATTACATGAAGATAAGTTGATGATTACATGAAAATGATAGGTAAATGAATGGGATGATTTTCAGTGAGAGAAAAGTGACATTAACCACATCAGACCGAGGAACCACGGAAAAGTACCGATCAGAGTAGCCGGCCGCTAGAATTCCAACCACAGTCGAAACCGTTGTCCAACCACTGTCGAAACTTCTGCCACTGTCGGAACTCGAAGCTGGGACCCTTCGTTCAAAGGCACTGCAGTGATATCACATAATCCCCTGAGCCACCTCTCCTACTGTTTCGCCCCGTCAATGTAGCAAGTTACGAAACGCGGTAAGGTTCCGTCATAAACCCACCTGCGGATTCGACGTCAACTGAAAGCTACTTCCACAGAAGGTGCTGACGCGAGGTACACGGGAGGGAAGCGGAAGCGGGCTCGTTCCAAGGAGGATCCCCGCCTTCCTCCCGCCTTCGTAGCTCCGGGCGGTCCATCGGTAATCTACAAGTCGATGCGACGGCCTTCCGGCGCGGCGCGCGTGTGCCTAACTTCTTGCGAGTTCGCGGAAGAAACTGCTGGAACGTCGGACCTAGGAAGCGTAAGATCGACTGAGATGGTGGCTCACTCCTTGAGGAGGCGCTACGTGTCCCCGGAAGCGACGAGTTGGCGCCTGCGGGAAGCGAAGGACGTGTAAGTGGTTTCTTCCTGAAATGTTCGGCTTTGAGGAGCGAGGAAGACGGAGATAGGGGAAAAGACGCGAGCAAAACATGTAATCGATAGAGAAAGATAGGGGAAAAGACGCAGGCAAAATTTGTAATCGATAGAGAAAAAATCGAAGTGTAGTGGTTTGACAATTATTCAAGATTATGTAATTTACAGGAAGTAATACATTAACCTACAATTAAAGCTTTATTTGAAAACAAATGGTTCTTTTTGGTTATATAATAAATAACATGTGGGCACAAAATTAAATAGATTTAATTGAAATGGAACGAACCATTCTTGCCAATGCAGCTTTAATCTTTCCGTAAAAACCTCCACTAACATCTTACCACACTTCTTTGGATAAATATCATCGTATTATATTAGTGCTTTTCAATGTTAATTAAAAAATCTTAAGATTCCCGTTAAAAATAAAATGATTCATTAAATAAATACAAATGATAAATAAAAAGCCGGTTTGAGCTGGGGAGGTGACAGTGATCTTCCCTGGTGAAGGACGTCGATCTATCGTCGGATAATGGGCTTTCCCCTAACCAGGCATTTTCCAAGCCAATATTTCCAAATTGAAGAAACTTTTCCATTATATTAAAACAACATTAAATACATAATACATCTTTATAGTCGTACCTTTAAAGTCGATCATGAGATAATTGCCGATAACACCGGATTAACCAATTCTGAAAATAAATAATATAACTTTGGTAATGCAATGAAAGTTATAACTGGAAACGATTCCTTAAGAATTATTAAAACAAAATGAATACATTTGAATGTAGTCGACAGAAATCATATTTTAACTATGATTCCTCACAAATGAAATGTCCTAAGAATTCAATAAGAGTTAAATTCATTCATGTATAGAACAAAATTATATTCTGATTCCTTTGGTTACTTAATGTAAAGGAAATTGTTGGTTGCGACAGAAGTATAGCCTGCCTAGAATTGAATTGACCTCAACTTCACTATGTGCGTAGCATGCGATGTTGAAATAGTTCGCTCTACGTAGTGAAGAAAGTCATGAGCTGTTGTTCAATATTGCAATTGTGAAACGCATGCATACTAAAATAGAGTACAATATCGCAACAAAAGTTCACCGTTGGTAGCAGTTCTATTTCAGTCTGCTCAGGCGATTACACAAAAAACAATTTATTCAAAGGATTTAATGTCTGACATCTTTAACATGTGAACCCCAAAGGGGGATCCACACATCCGGTATAGGGCGAGAAGTGAGTGACTGCTCGTCGAATCCTATGTGAATGGGATACTTGCAAATTTTCCGAGCGACCAACATTCGGTGCTTGCCGTACTCATCGTGTGTCGGTCTTTCAATCAAAGGAAGCGAAAATTCGCCGAGCACATCACTGGTCGAGTAGTGTCTCGCTATTCGACGAATATCCAATGTGTGGAGCCGCCTTAAAACTTAGATAGCAGTTAAGAAGCGGAAATTGCTTCTTAACTTGAATGCCAACATCAATGGGCATCATCTAAAATTGCGTTAGTTAGTCCATCGTGATATGCATAAATGGCCAAATGGGGCAAGAGACAGAGTAGTTAGACAGGGAGAAATGTCGTATTCTTCAACGATTTTCTTTTAGCAAAACTGAAACAAACTTTCTTCTAAAGGGGCTACCGCGCGCTCAGTTTTCGCGGAATCAAAGAATCTTTGCCCGATATTCTGAAGCGCCGTGACCACGCACTTCTTAAAATAGCCATCCTGTATCTTGTTTGATAGTCATATGATTTATTGAAAGGTTAGGAGGTAGGTATCTTCATGTGCCTAAACAATTCAGTATTGACTCACATAAAAAAACAATAAAAAATGTGAGTGAATCTTTCCTGAGGATGAAGAAATCGGAAGTTTTTGTCTCCTGCGGTTCCTCGCAGAGTTGAACTATTGTGCAAATTAACATTTGACATCAAATTTGCACATCACAATTATTGACAAAATTGTTTAAATTAGACAGAAATGCAATGTGTGACCTGATTGCCTCACAGTTTAGTATCTTTTCGCAGAATAGCCACGTTATTTAGCAGCTCACTGCTATCCCGCACACTTCTGAGAATCACGCATACGACGTTTAACTCTCAAAATCGCATTTCGAAATTGTTTGGCAAATCACAATATTTCATAAAACTTTCTACATCATTGCTTCTTCCTGAAAAATTAAATCTGGAAACTATGTGCTCTTCAAATACGTACCTCCACGTCTCTACTCACAAAATATTTTACGAATAAAAATCGAAGGCAAAACTACAGCCGCCTTCGGAATACATACGAAGTATGATGGTGACGACAAAGACAAAGGCATGTGGTTACACATGCCACGTTATCCAAAATGAGAAAGTGGGCTAAGAAATAAAAGAAGGAAACGCAGAGAGGCAAATGTCCGGCCGT
This sequence comes from Teleogryllus occipitalis, assembly GCA_011170035.1. Classification (NCBI taxonomy): domain Eukaryota; kingdom Metazoa; phylum Arthropoda; class Insecta; order Orthoptera; family Gryllidae; genus Teleogryllus; species Teleogryllus occipitalis. The sequence continues at coordinate 150,489 of BLKR01000640.1, read as the reverse complement.
TGTGTCTGCGGGACGGACGCAGGTATCAAGATGGCGGGACCGGGACTTGGAGACGCATGTGTGCGACGGCCGCCGCCGCCGGGGGCGTCGCAAAGCGACCCGGAAGCGCATCGAGTCGCGTCGCGTCACAACACGGCCGCGGAAACCACGGGGTGAAGGACCAGCGCTTGCGCTGCGCGGTGCCGACGCACAGTGGGCACTACACAGCTATCAGCACAAAGACTTGCTATTGCAGAGTAGGAGGTCTTATGGTTGGAGACCCGACGTTGACGGTTATGTCTACAGTGGTGGCGGAAAGCCAGGTCAAGGCTGCGATCAGGGCAACCACTGTTGCTGCTGCAGACACGCTGACCTGAAGGTCCTAAGGTTTGAGTCCCAACGTTGACGGAGATGTCCACAGTGGTGGCGAGAAGTCGGGTCTAGGCTGCGATCAGGGCAACCACTGTTGCTGCTGCAGACACTCTCACCTGAATGTCCTAAGGTTCGAGTCCCGACGTTGACGGAGATGTTTACAGTGGTGGCGGAAAGCCAGGTCAAGGCTGCGATCAGGGCAACCACTGTTGCTGCTGCAGAGACTCTGACCGGAAGTTCCTAAGGTTCGAGTTCCGACGTTGACGGAGATGTCCACACTGGTGGCGGAAAGCTGGGTCTAGGCTGCGATCAGGGCAACCACTGATGCTGCTGCAGCGATTCTGACGAGGAGGTCCTAGGGTTCGAATCCCGTCGGTGGAGGATTTTCAACACTGGCAAAATGGCTTGGGTTTACTCAATCGCATAAGGCGTATGCTGGATGGTCTTTAGTTTTGCACATTCATTCATAAATGTTCAACATGCCCCCGCTTAAATTTGACTAATCTGTAAATGTATATTCAAGTAGTTAGGCGGAAGAGAAGGCCTAACTATCGTTATTAATAAAATCCCCGATTTATAGAATCAATACCACCCGAATGGTGGGAGAGTCCTACCTAATGGGCCAGCTATGCACTGAAAGTTAACTTTCCTTTCTTATCCTTTTCCTTCCTCCTTACACACACCTAAATATAAAGGCATTACACTGCAAAACGTGTAGAGAGACCAGTCGGGAGCTTAGAGCTTTCCCCGGCTGATTCATGGCATCGCTTGCGTAGATACCTGGTTTGTTCTTACGTTCTAGCATGGGAGGAACACTGCCACGTCCGCCAATGTTGCATCCATTACACTTACGGAACCAATGACCACATCCGTTAACACTCCACGAAATACAAAGTAAATAATTAATCAATCTAGACCGTGAAAACATTCCTGTTTACTATCGCCGTATAAGCGACACACTTTTCCACGCGCTGTTGTCAAATGTTATCACACACTGGTACACCTATACGACCACTGGATAAAAACGCATAATATTATCACTTAGGGGTCATCAATAAACTACGTGAGGCCTTTAGGGGGGAAGGGGGTTAAGCGAATTTCACCTCATCTTACGGGTGGTGAGGGGGTTAAGCGAATTTCACGTCATCTTACGCGGGGGTGAGGGGGTCTCGACAAATATCACGTTTTTTCGCTAAAACAGTGCTAAATTGCGAGAAAACTGAGACGAAGTTAAGTGAAACACTATTTTTCCTAAAATTTCCATAATAATTTTTATTGCGGTTATGTGAATGCACTCAGACTGAATATCACTCAGGTTGATGGGCATCCGACGGTCCCTGAACTTGAAAAGCATGACAGAAAATCATTTGCTCCCTTTCTTATTCGCCACTGCCTACTCATTCACCCTTCGCAACACCTTTATCACGCATGCCTTATGACCACTTTTGCCCAAGTGTACGTGGTGATCTAATAAAGGGATGCTGCAGTACGTGCAGTATCTACTTTTCGTCCATCACAAGAGCTGCAGAGTGCCGACGTGCAGTCTACAGTGCACCAGCTGCTCCTGCACGCAAAGTGCGACCCTCACGGATCATAACACGTCGAGCTACTGAGCTTCTGTGTGCAAGCGACAACGGTTTAGAGCGATTGAAACACAGCGAAGTTGAAGGAGCAGATGAATTTACGGAAAATCTTATGGACATGTTGGTTCCAGTAGTCACTCTTGAGACCGCAGATGAGTCCCCGTGGACTGGATTACAATGAATTATTGCAACTGTTTTTAGGAGTGCAATAGTATTCATTGTAATTCAGTCACTATTTCCTAAATACTAGTCATATATGGTCTCAAATAAGTACAATTACGGAAATTATGATTTTTAAATAAATCCCAATGCAATCAATAACAAATTAACGTATTTACATGAAAAATATGCATTTTGAAAAATCTCACGTGAGATTAGAAGGGAGGGAGGGGATCGAGCCAAATCTCACATCTCACCAAGGGGGAGAGGGGGAGTAATATATCATCAAAATCGCCTCACGTAATTTATAGACGGCCCCTTAGCGACAGATGAAAGCATGTCTTGAGAGAATGTTCATAGCCTCTACCTCATCATCAACCAAAAGCATGTTTTTAAAAATTCATGTCACTTTTGTCTGCATGCATCTCGAGCACTTTCATGTACACGAGGCAGCGGCAACGCTAATCCGAGGTAATGGCAACGAAAACAATTCCTCGTAAGTCGATTACTTTCGAACAGGCCATATGACGTGTCAAAGCACCAGGCGAGTTACTGTTTTTAAATCCAGTCTTCTTATTCAATTTCTATTGAGTATTTCTCAGGTCATATGACGTTTCAGAGTACAGGTCATATGACGTATCAAAGCACCAGGTGAGATACTGTTTTTAAATCTAGTCTTTTTATTCGATTTCTATTGAGTATTTCTCCGTCCCCCCCACCAGATCAAGCAATGTTTTGAAAAAGTACAGTGTGCTGAGTGAATTATTCTAGCTGTGTTTCTTAATATTTTAAATAGTCAAGCATTTGCGAAGAGATCTTTGTATATGAATTGTTTCATGCTTCCCTGATGTATAGAACATTACTCCGTGTTTTGCGATGCCCCCGCCCACTGTGCGCCGGGGCGGCGCCTGCGTGGGGCGTGGCACCCGTGCGCATAACGGACGTCCGCACGCGCCGAGCGTCGCGGCGACGATGGCGCTGCTGGCGACGCTAGCGGCGGTGGTAGCGGTGGTGAGGGGGCCGCGGACGTGTAAGCGGACTGACAAGCGGGTTGACGGGCGGCAGCGGTAAGGGTTGCGAGGGCGGGGTGGTATTGAGCGTAGCGATTGCGACGACTGCAGGAGGGTGGTTGTAGGTGCTGGCGGGGGTGGTAGTGGCAGCAGTGATGGAGGCGGAGGCGCGTGCGGAGGTAGTGATGGCGGTAGCGGCAGCAAGGACGGAGGGCGGTGAGGCGGCGGGGGGCGGCGGGAGGTGGTGGTTAGGTGGCGGCGGCGGGGGTGACGGGAGGTGCGGCAGGTGAGGCAGGCGCGGCGGGCGGCGGCGGGCGGCGGGGGCGGCGGGGGCGCTGGGGCGCTGGGAGCGACGGGGGCGGCGGGGCGGCGGGGCGGCGGGGCGGCGGGCGGCGGGGCGGCGGGGGCGGCGGGGCGGCGGGGCGGCGGGGCGGCGGGGCGGCGGGGCGGCGGGGCGGCGGGGCGGCGGGGCGGCGGGGCGGCGGGAGCAGCATGGGCGGTGGGGCAGTGGGGACGGCGGGGGCGATGGGGCGGTGCTGGGGCCGCAAGGTGGCGTGGGCGGCGGCGAACGGCGGGGTGGCGGGGGCGGCTAGGCAGCGGGGGCGGCGGAGGCGGCGGGGGCCGGGGGCGGGGCTGCGGTAGTGGTGAGGAGGCGGTGGCGGTGGCGGTGGCGGTGGCGGTGGCGCGTGCGGGAAAGCAAAAGTTGCCCTGGCGGCGACAACGCCTCCTCCGCCGGAGGTGCAGCCGGCGCGGCGCCGGAGACACCGACACGGCGCGGTGCTACTTGCGTTCCGGCGCGCGGGCGGTCGCCGAGTGAAATTCGCACGTCTTTTTGCGAATATGAGGTGTAAAAGGCAGCGACGCATTGCGTTTGCTTTCGCTGCTTCCGTCGGAAGGTGATTTTTACGCTGTGTGAATATGTCGGGTGGGTGAATGCGGCGGATGACAAATAGAGGTATATTTACTGTAGGTGTAGAAAATTCACAAATATTGAATTATGTGAGCAAGAATAAGACATTAAATCATACTGCAATAGATCGGGGTAATTACCTGAAGGAAATTTGTGCCGAGAATTATCTGAGTTATTCGACACAAGTAGGAGGTCCAAATACGACAGCTGAAATAGCCGAAAATGTATTTTCACGAAAGAAAATAATGTAGGACGATTTCTCATTCAATCATCCAGATTGTTTTTAAGTTTCTGTAGATACAAATCTACATCTAACTTTCTACCTTCTGTATTCATGAGTAAATGTTTGTACCGGAACAACCATCCTTGGATGACTGGAGAGCATATTGTACAATATATAAACTTCATTATGTGCACGAAACTGTGATTCATCATTAACTTCGTGGAGCCCGATAGCGGTGCTCAAACGCACGACGATTCAAACTACTTGGCGCTTGGCCAGCCAACTCAGTAAGGTTCTGAATGGAACCAGTCGAGCTTTATTCGAACTCATGTGCGCATTCATGAGGCGGCAGAGAAATGAGGAAAGAGATTTATTCCACAAAATATTCTATGACATCACAAAATTCCGGCCTTCCTCCGACCGGTTTCGTTTCAATGATAATATTTTATTTATGTCAAAAGAGTTCGTTAGTTTCTTATATTTATATAAAATTTATTTTAGTGGATTATATGTAAAATCAAAGGAACCTAATTCTTCGACTCGTCATCGGACCTATAACGGAAAAGATTCCAATATTTTTGCGCCGTAGAGTATCGTTGCGGATATTGTAATAAATTGATTGATTGATTTTTTCGTGTTTCCGGGCGCGTCAACTGCTTTGGTCATTAGTTCCATTCGTGTAGTGCATGTTTTTTTTTCGCGGGAGATGGCGGTGATCTTCCCCCGCTGGATGACGAGATCCGGCGTTGACCTACCGTCGGCTAGTGGGGTTTCCCCCTAACCAGGACTCTCCCACCAGCGCGGCACCACCTCAGCTGGGGCAAGTTCTAAGCACCCAACCGGTCTCCCGGAATATGTTGTAGTGTAGTGCATGTTAGGGTAAGTGTGTGCGTAAGGGGAGAGGATAGGACAAAGAAGAGGAAGGACAGATCGCGCGCGGTCCGTGGCCCGTTTGTGAGGGTACTGCTCCAGCATTCGCCTGGTGTTGATCGGAGAAACCACGGAAAACTACCGATCAGAGCTGTCGGCCACTAGAATTCTCCTCCAGACAGCGACTGAATTCGACCTAGCTGAAAAGCTAGTGTCGAAAACCCTGCCGTCGTCAGGACTCGAACCTAGGACCTCCCGGTCAGAGGCACTGCAGTGACATTAGTTGATGCACTGAGCCACCGCTCCCGGTTTGTAAAAAATTGAATTGAGTTTTCTAATAATCAGTAGAGGTACTTTCGATAGGTTCTCGGAGGTCCCAGTGAAGAATGTTGATACAGGGCCCCTATCCGAATTTACTGAAAGTGAAATAAAGAACATAAGCCTGGGATGGTGTTTGTTTTATTATTTGCCGAACGCCGACCTTATTAGGAAGAGTCCCTGACATCGGGACAACAACATGTGTTGCATCGGCTGCACCAAACTAACTAGGCCCCTGAAACTAAGGAGGAATAGCAATAAGGAAGAAAAAGAGAATTCGTAATTTATTATTATACTTTCTTTTGCTTTACATCAAAAAGAGTGTTATCAAGTTCATCAATATTTTTGTTGTAATCAATGAGATCTTGATTACACCAATCAGTCGCCGGTACATGTTATTCTATGGACTCCCTAATCGACCACTTGAATACACGCCTCAAAATTTCATCACCTTCCCGGAATGAATACCGACCCCGTTGGGAACCAGAGCTCTAGTGAAACGAATTCTTATCACTTAGTCGTATTAAACACTGGCAAAATACCCGGCGTTGCCCGGGCTTTCTTTTTATTCAATCCTTGTGAATGAGGGAAAAAGACAATTTTATATAAACCACGGTGTTTAAGATATTATTTTTATAATAATTGGTTAAAATTCTAATAAAATACTATAATTTTCTTTCATTTTATTTTACAACACATTGCTATTAGATGATTTTTTTTTATCTCATGCACCGCTACTAGCCTCTAGCGAATAAATTAGGTACCAGTTTTGCTGCAGCATACTGGGCTCTGGCGGAATATATTAGGAACCACGTGTTCTAAGCGAGAGGCGAAAAATGGTCGCGGTACATCTACAAACATATTATTTAAATTATTTTCTGCATTTGGGCTGTGTTAATCTTTACCACACTTTGAAAGGACACTGCGACAATCCTGAAGAAGAGCCTGTAAAAATTTCATATCTATTGATGCGCTACTTTTTGATGTCGGTTACACGTCGTTGAATGCACTTTTATTAGTATAGATTTGTGAGTTTCAAATTCAATCAGTGACTCCCGGAATTATGTGTTTAAGAGTAAACTGTTTAATATGCACTCTTGAAACCTCTTGTGGTAAACGAATTACTTGATGCTCAATTTTTTAAAACTTCCGTTAATGTAGGCGGAAAAATAACAATATCAAATGGTGAAACATGCAATCTGATTAGGAAGTTTCCTTTATGCGGCAGTTATCCACGAACCTAATGTGAAGGCAATGAACCACTTGTTTAGCTGCCATTACGAGATCGACAGAAGAAGATAATCAAAGATATTTCAATGGTTCCGGAGGCAATTTTGTAGAATTTCATACCTTCTAAATAAGAGACATGAACATGATGAATATCCACATCAATTAAGAAAAATATAAACTAGAAAATGGTAGAATAATATGCGAGACGAAAGAGCACACCTTATATTTTGACAGATTTATAATTAGAACAAACGGAACTCAATTTAACTTTAAGTACTAAAACTCAATTTCATTCAACGTACATTTTTGGACGACAGCAGTCCTGAGATTAAAAGGAGGAATCACATTTGGAAGATCTTTCACTTTTTTACAGAATCAGATATGTCTGTTTTGAAATTACGATTCTCAAGTTTATACTCGTAGCCACCCCAATTTAAATAATGTCCAGTCATAGCACAATTAATCTCATGAAGTATAAATACGTATTCATAAAAATTCATTTGAATGGATAGTACCGTGACGTTTACAACAAAAACAGACTCGTAAAATTTTAATAAGACATTGAGAAACCTCTGAGCACCTGAAATACCACGAAAAGAACATCGCTAACTTCGCTCATTTACACTCCAAAGAAATCACCGTCATTCCGAAAGAGAAAACGATCATTTAAACGAATACAATCGTCGCTGGAATTACGTACTTCGCGGGATTCGTGATGTCCGCTATTCGTTCAGCAAGATTCCTCCGCATTTGTCTATCTTTGAACTTCCGGTGATTCATCAAAGAACAGAACCTTACGTTTGCGGAAAATCCAACTCGTTATTTTCGAGCCATGCATAATTTGCCACAAATGAAGTTCATCTGCTCGCGTACAGCTGGTTAAAAAAAGTTTTAATCACTAACACAAGATAAATTATTTATGATGAACGATTTTTTAAATTGTGTTTTTACAAAGAGATATGAATTTTATTATTTCAATATTCGTTAATATATCATTAGAAATAAATGGCTTATTTTATTTCACAACCAGTGTATTAAAGAATTCAAAATATGAATTATTTGCACTTCATGGCAACGATTTTCAAAACAAATTTCTTATTAATAAAACAATGCCAATTAAAAGAAAAGAAATGAAAAATTTTAAATACTAATAATTGTAAATTTAAAAAAATAGAAATGTGTGCAGATGGCAGCTAGAGTGAAGACGGAGTTGCATCTGCTATAGGAATATTCAGAGGAAATGAATTAGCATACCAAGTGAAATTTAGACTAGAAAACAAAGTTCGCATAACCAAGCAGAACAAATAGCAATTCTCAATGCCCTAAAAAGATACACAACTACAAAGATAGAGAAGATGTCTAAGATCGCAATAACACTCACAGATTACTACTACAACGGTTCGACTTCAAAAATTCAGGAAAACATAGTTTCAATTGAAAAATGTTATAATGTAAAATAGAAAACGATTACTAAAAATATATTTTCAATGCATTTTACTGGCGTACACAAGGCACTATTGTAATGAAATAAAGCATTAGGCCAACGAGGAGGCAGCATGGGTCAAACTAGAAGTACAGAATCTATCATAAAATCTCAAAAAGCTGAATTTGTAGGCTAGTCGTAATTCATGAACAGTAAGAAAGAGATTGGCAGCTTACTACAAATGGCAATGTTTCAAAATATTATCCCCTTCTAAGTGACGAGCAACATTAACTCTGTCACAAGTGCCAAAATCAGCATCTTTTAGAGCCGGGGGGCTTTAGGTATAGTGCCCAGACAACTTGATGTTTTCGTTTAAAGAATTTTTCATTTGTAGTGCATTTGAAATTAATTTTATTTGTTAATTTATAGTTCGTTATAACTCTAAATTCTCGTTAGGGAGGGGGGTCTGCATTCTTTCCTCCAATTGGGCGCACCACGAACACGAAATTTATCGTTTTTATCTGGGCGGGGAATATTAAGAGAATTTTGTCATCAATTTAGAATAATTGACGACCCTATCAGTAAAGGCGGAAAATTTAACAGAATATTGACTACTTAATCTTTATACGTAGTGTGCTGAGACAAGATACTAGAATCTTAAAGAATGAAGTAAAATCAGAGGGTGTTAAGAAGACACCATACAAAGAAAACTAGTTAAGAATTTATAAATTTTGTAAACACATTTAACTTCCTACTAGGAATTTCAAAATTTATCATCCAGAGCAACATTGTGGTACGTGAGTTTGTTTCACATTTTAAAATTCACTTTCTAAATTATAAAGTTAAATAGAAACATTTACTGTTAATATTTCATGTTGACAGAATTATTAGAAAAACAGTCCTCGTATTAAGAAATTTTACCTTTAAGCAGCAACTTATATTAGGCTCGTCGAATATAAAAATGTTTTCAGAACATGAAAATATTAATTCATTGTCACCAGCACGAAAGGTGTTAGGAATAACCTTATATTTCACCTGCTTGTTGCTCATTCCTATTCACATTTACAATTTTGTTGTTGTTGTCGCGGCAGGAAGTACTATTACAAAGGACAACATGGATAAGAGCCCAAAATTTATTGCTTATTTATCCTTGAAAATAGATTTTATTACATGGGAACTTTTTTTTTCAAAATTCAAGTAATATATGACTTAGTGTAGGGATCACAGAATTTTGAAAATGTGCACACAATTCACTTTTCCCCATAGCACGTCATACGCAGTTTTAACTTTTTTTGACGTAAAATAAATAAAAAAAATTAAAATAAAATTTCCGTGTGAAGACAAAGAGGCAGCTAGGCTTTGGCTTACCTGTTTTCTTCAGGTTAATAAACGCCATTTGGGGAAATTTAAAATCTCGGAGGCGGAGGAATAGAAAACGCAAGAGCTTAAAGTATATTTGTTCCTAAGAGAGCTTATAAATTTGAGCTAGTGTGTTGGCGCCAAATCGAAAAATGTCAATGGATAAAATGTGTTGACATTTACAATAACTGTAATGAGTCATGCAGAAATAAAGGTCATTAAGACATTTTTAAAAAAAATGCATTCAAAAGCTCTTCACCAAGAAGAACGGTGATAGTCAAATCATTTGAACAATGTCAAACGATTTAAAAGGAAAAGGCTAAATTTAAGGAGCGAATATAAAGAAATATGGAAGAAAGTCTGTTTTTCTAAATTATTTTTTTAACAAAGCATTTTCATACGACTTAATTAAACACTTCTTTTCAGAGAATGGTCCTTTGGATCCGTCCTTTTTTTAAATTTATTTCTTCTCGTTCGATATTTCTGTCTCTCGAGGAGTTTGATAATAGTACATATTATAACATTTTGAATATGGCCATCCATAGCAAGGAGTATTCATTCATACTCGTGAACATGATCTATTTTTGAAGGGTGTTCAGGCTTTACGGTTTTGTCTGAGGTGTCATGTTGGAAGTTAGGGTAGCGCTAGGAAGGTCTAGAAAACAAGTTACGGTGGTCTGAGTCTATCCTTAGGGAACCTTGATTTAATACGGGGCCATGAAGCACGACGACCCAGATTAAATATTGTGGAACAGGGTGAAGAGTAAGATTTTTAAAGAAATGTTCGGCTATTTTACTTATGTGTTCGTTTAGTGGCAATATATTGAGCTCGCGATGAATTTGGGAGTTTGGATGGATACGTATTTAAGTTCTCATCTGCGAACAATCTATCCCCCCTCCCGCAGTCATAACTATTTATCCGCCGCAAATTAAATCGTCCACTAACATCCCGGACGCCATGGGGCAACCGTAAAGACGAGCGGAAGCGGCGCCGATTAGCATCTCCGCTGGCGGGCAATCGGGGCGGTGCGGGGCGCGGAGGGACAAAAGCGCACGCAAGCGCGCCGCAGCGGCCGCGTTCACGGGCGGCGGCGCTGGCGCTGGCGCGGGGAACGGGACTTGGCGCGCGCGCGCACACAGCGGCGCCCCGCCCCGCCCCGCCCACGCCTTCTCTTTCTCGTAAGCCCCGCAGCGTACCGCCCCGTCCCGCCTTACCCGCCGCGCCCCTCCCCGCTAACGTCCGCTCCGTCCATGCCCCCTCCGCTGTTTAAGCCTCCTCAACCGCCCACACCCGCTCCACCGACCCTCCCTGATTCTTCCTCCCCGCCGCCCCTACCTGCCTCGTCTCGCTCCCTCCCGTCCCGTCCCGTCCCGTCCCGCCTCGTCCCGCCCGAGCCTCCCACTCCACGTCCCGCCCTTTTCTGTCCCACCCCCGCCCCGTCGGGTCCGTCCGTTCCCGTCCTGCACCGCCCCGTCCCGCCTCGCCTCGTCCCGTCCCGTCCCGCCCTTCTCTGCCCAGCCCCCGCCCCGTCCCGTCTCACCACGCCTGGTCCCGTCCCGCGCCACTCTCCCACTCCACGCTCCGCCCTTCTCTGCTCCGCCCCGTCCTGGTCCATCCCGCCCAGCGCCGTCCCGTCCCATCCCGCCTCGTCCCGTCCCGCGTCTCCCTTCCCCTCCACGCACCGTCTCCGCCCCGGCCGCCTAGCCCCGCTCCACCGCGCCCCGCCCCCTCCCCGCTCGCGACGCAACGCTGCGTCCCTGCGCCGCTCGCCGGCGGCGGCCCCGCGGGTGGTACGAAGCTGCGTTGGGGAAGACGGGAGAGATTCGCCAGTTTGTGAGAGTGGGCGATTAAGAAAAAAAAAAAAATTTTTAAATGTTGGCTGAAATGGGACGGCACGAATAATTAGGGTCTCATTTTTTAATATGAATAAAGGTAAATACCTACATTTAATTATCAACTAGCATTCAACTAATTACTTATTTAAAGACAAATATTTGTTAGTAAAATTAACGTGACGAATTAACGAGACACGACAATTGGGATGAACATAACTAAATCACTGTCCAGATATAATTTCTGGGAGAGACCATGGAAAAGACCGGGTAAATATTCCTGATTTCTAAGTATGAAGTTTTGATAGTCCACATTAAGAATCCATGAAGGTCTTCGCCAAATCCAATAGTCTTTGAGGGGCAGAGTTCCAAGTATCAGTATCTATCAGAACTATACTTTTCGGGACTCGTCGATTGTGGGGTCTTCGGAGATTGAGAGAAAACTCCCATAGTCACACTAAGACTGCAAAGTTTCACGGGAGCGTCACCAGCATCGGTAATCGGCAGTTGAAGGATCTTCTCAATTAATCAGAGATGACGAGGAGATCAAGGGTTCGGCCCCGAAAGTGTGTTAAAAGTTTCCTTGATGGTTGAACAGCATCGAGTGTGTGGCCCCTTCCGAGACCGAGTTCGCAGGACGCCCTGAACGTTTGTTTCCGAAGTTTCCTAGATAACTTCCAGGCAATGACATCTCAGAAGCCTATGCAATCCTACTTACCAGTCCGGACTGGGACGCTGCCGGGAAATGAGTACGTCCAAGGGGGGGGGACACCAGTTTGCGTCCCAATATTAGCGGGAATTTTAAATGCAGCCAGATACCAAAATTATCATATCGTTACATTGAAACAGATTTAAGAAGTATTTCCTTTAAATATTTCATCTTATACACCTTCATCGCGTTATTTTTTGTTGGTTGCTGTTGAAAGTTGTCATTTTGTATCACTTTCAAGATGTTTCTCAACACTACTCGCTCTCCATGTAACATGGCGACCAACGTCTGATCTGGCTTTTCAAACAAAGTGCCCGTGCTATGGTCATGTGGTTCGGGACGCAAACTGGTGGTGCGCAGAACGAGCAAAATTCGGTGCGCAGGAGGAACTCACCCATATATTTCCACCATGTTACGTCCCTTACATTTCAATTCACAATTGGCATCGCCGAAAAAGAGAGCAACATTCCCAAACATTGAAAACGATAACAATAGAAGCCTGTATGTTGGCGAATATTAGAAATCACATTTGAACTAAATGTACAGACATTCTAGCTCAGGGAATGCAGACGTTTGCTGAAAATTGGCATTTTAATAATCCTTTTGTTACATATAAAAGTAGTTCGAATTGTGACTGATCCGAAAACAGTTGTGATCCTCATAAAATGATTAATTTATATATACATTCATTTACACCCAAGTATTTTAATATTATACGGGTAGTATTACGGGAGAAATAATTTATTCAAGAAACGCTCTGCCGCTCCTCCAGGCCGCTAGCCGCGTGGTACGGAGTTCCACTACCGGAGTTTCTTCTCTCTGCATAAGCAGAATGCAGTTCGCCTTTCTCCCACACAGAGGACAACGCCTTACACGATGCAGAACATATTATATCAGTAGCCGCTTTTTGAATGAACTTTGTGAACGCCAAGATCTTCGATTTAATCGGTATTCTTTAAGGAGTTGAAAGTTCCAGAATCTGAAGTTTCAATCCCGAAAATATTTACACTGACTCGATTTGTTTCATTTGTTAACTAAACTATTTCGACGAAAACAGTTTAGAATTTTAAGATACAATATGTGAAACTAAAAATGTCTGTTCCAAATTCTAGCCTTTTTCTTCAACAATTCCCAAGTCCTCATTCACGTACAATACATTTTAGTTGCGATATTCCCTTTTGTTCACTTATTTTTGGGGGCCAGTAGCCGCATCCAAACCTGCGCGATAATCCAAATAATAAATTCAACAAATGCACGCAGATTTGTTTTACTCAAATTATATATATATACATGCATACATAGTACAGAATAATACACTACACAAAGAAGTCGTTACAATGTAACGTATGTCACCCTCAACTTTGCATTAATAAATGATTATTGTTATTGTTATAAAAGGATGTATGTAAATAGTAATATGTGATGAAGACATAATACCATATGAGAAGGAAATGATATAAGAAAGAAATGTTGAAGGTCAAAATGATAAAGTATTGATCAAATGAAATGGATTTATGTAAAGATTTGGAAATAAATATTGATGTAAATAGTTATGAGACTGGAAGAAAGAAGAACAGTGTAGTGAATAAGTGATCTATCTATATATTTAAAAAAATAAGGTATTCTGCCATGGTTTCGTTTAGAGCTTCTACTGAACCAATTGTATTTTTTCTTTTAAATGAAAGAATATGATCCCTAGATGTGTTATCAGATATTGTTTATGTTGATTCACCAACATTTACGGTGTAAATTAATTAAATTATTATTTAATAGTACGGTTTTAAATAGTCAATTGTTTTCTTTCAAAGGGTGGTAGTTTCAAAATCAATATACATGAGTCCATAGATGTGAGTCCACGCTGCTTGATGTTTTGTTTTGATTGTTGAGATTTGTTTACAATTCGTCAAGGTTTTGTTTCAGTGTAATAATTGCATTGTGGTGTTGACAGTTTGCATGTATTTTCTTCTGTGGTGTATTTTGTAGAGAACATTCGCACAGTGGGTTTTGCTCGGTTGTAATACTTTAGTGAAGTTGTTTACAGGCTATGTCGAATTCCGAATCGTTGTCCACGCGCCCCAAAAGACGCAAACGTACATTAACTGAACGCAGGGAAAGAGATAGTCAGCGTAGGTGTCGTGATAGTGAGGTCATTTCGTTTTCTATCGGGTCATTGTGTATGAAATGTCAGTTTTGTTCTGCTTTGTACTTTCCATGTGAAAGAAATTCTGCAAACGATTTACTCTGTGTTGCTTAAATGGGAAAATAAGTATACCTTCGAGCAATATGCCAGATGAAATCAAACAGTTGTTTATAGGAGATGATGACACATCAAAAAACTTTAGAAATAATATCCTTCAGTATAATAGAGCTATATCTTTGTGCCGATATTGCATTGCCATCTGGTCATGGGCCATACGTGTTCAAAATTTTGGGAACTCATCACAGAATATCTTCGTTATACTCTCAAGATCTAAACAATGCAATATATTGTGAACATTAGTCTGGGTACAGTAATTTACATTGATCTCAGATCTCACCGTCAAATTTTGACGGTTGTCACTAGTTATATATAACAACAATAATGGGATCAAAATAAATACGGATGATCTCATTGTCATATATCACACGTAGTACTGAACTAAGGCATACAAGAGGCCAAAATCGTACTAAAAAATATACGGGGGGAAAGATTTGTATTTATTTAACATAAAAAAGCTTTAAACTGTATGTGGCGTTCGGGGGAGTAGTTCAATTACGTAAGTCATAATAATCAAACTGTACTTATAGCATCAGCAACTTTCTTTTGTGTTTGAGAATAATATCCACGGCAACAAGCAATGAAGGTAACTTGCCAGCATTGCAATTTACAAATAATGCTGTCATTATTGTTTGCAAAGCCAGCTGCATGATCTAGAGTGAATGTGCGCTTACTTAGAAAGCAGGGTAGGCAAGATCCGATAACACTTATTTTCGACACCGCAAAGTTGAATCAAACGAGATTTCTCCATTCTAACAATACTAGATTCGTTACCGTTACTGAGTTAAGAAGGCTGCATGAGCACGGAAATAGTGATTGTCAACAGTTTGCTGTGCAACGGGCTGCAACTTGAGTCGACATCGTTCCATAACAGAAGTCACTTAACAGAAGCTTGTTAAGATCGAATTCCCTTAACACGGACAATATCGGCCCTTTAAGCATTCGGTTCCGAAAACAATTAACTTGTGCCAACAACAGACGTGGGCGGTTAATAGTTCCAGTGTATTAACATTTAACGTCATAAAATATTCCTCTTTTGTTTGCTGAAACAAGATTTTAGCGCATGTGTGATGTATTATTCTATTGTGGGTAGTTTAATTATACGAAATAAGATCTGCAGCAACTTGTTACAATGTATTCATTGTAAACTTCTACGCTTTCATAATAACGCTACCTGCTTCTTATGATAGTAAAAAATTGCTGTGAAGCCTTTCTCTTCTTGATTCAGAGTTAATAATATACGCGTAAGTTTCATGACGTGCGTTTTGCACAAGCGATTTGGACAAACTCATTTTGGAACATTTTTATCCATGGAAAAACGAACATTTCCCTCGTAAGTGAACAAAAATCTATTCTTTTGAACATTAAGACTTTCTAAGGTTTGCACGAAGTTTAAATTCTTTGACAGAGAAGCATGTCCAGTATAAAAATAAATGTTTTGTTTTTCTCAGCAACTTAAGTATCGAAATTAACATTAACACTGATGTCTTCAGTAAAATAAATTAAAAATATATGATAAAACCTTCTATAAACTAAAATTTCTCCGAATATCATTATATAAAAATTTCATGTATGAAACATTAAATACCACAGGAGATTGTTTTAAAAATGAACTTCAAACAAACGACATAATCAAATAGTCATTAAAACGCAGTAAACAAGAGACGCAGTAAAAAAGAGAAAAACGTTTCCTCTGAGTGAAAAAACTACTGGCGAAAGTGTTTCTTGCTCCCTTGTTCGTACTCAGAGAAAGCTTTCGAAACATACTGGTCGCTGGTTCATTTGACATCGGATTATACCCACTAATGAATTGTTGAACAACATTTTTGCACCTTCGATTTATCGTTCAAAACAATCCTCAAAGTTGTTTAATTCGCATATTTAGTGGTTGCACACAAATATTTAGAAGTCAAAGATGTAACATTTCGAAAATTCTAAAAGATAATAGTCCTCACTTCAGAAAGTTCTCAACCTATTAATCAGGCTTTAGGAAGAATTGATTTTCTTACGAAGCGACAAGAAAATGTCAATAGAGAACAAATATAGAGAGCCAGGAAAGTCTCTCCGTAGTGAGCCGAGTTAAGAGCTGCTAATAAAAATTGCATTTATGTTGGTAGCAATCAGATCACTGGGAAACAACTGAAGGGAACATCACTTCCAGCATCTGTTATGGTTGTGGTGACTACAGTATTTACATTTTCTTTTCTTACATGCTGTATCTCATGCTACCAACATTATTTCTGTTGCTAGCACTCTCACCAGCAAAAGGTCCACTGCGAAGACTTTCCTGGCGCGCTGTAGAATTATGATCATACAACTGTTGACACTTTTGTAGTCATCAAATCAATGAAACGCAAGAAATAAAGGGGAGGTGAGTCGTAGAACTTCACAGTCTCCTGAATGTGAAAAAAGCTAATAGTAAAACATATCATTTATAGTCTGAAGGTAAAAGTTTTTGTTTATTAATTACTTAGGTAAAATAAGTTTATATGTTTAAATATTTTAAATAAATTAGTTAACTCAAATTTTGAATAATACGAATGTATTTGGGTTTGTCTTAGAATTCGAATGAAAAAGAACCCATTGAATTTCAGGCTATAAATGTTTGCAATATATTTTTATGTCCCCTGAAAGCGCCGTAGTCTATTTATATGGCACCTGAAAGGCTTCTCTTACCGCGATTGGAAGCTGGAGACCCGGAGGAAGCTCTTGACCCGGGCCGAGCGTCGCGGGCCTCCCCGGTGGGCGACAGTCTCCTTTCATCGGGCTCCTCGTCCTCCTCCTCGTCCTCGTCTTCTTCCTCTTCATCCTCATCGTCGTCCCCTTCGTCGTCTCCGTCACCCACCTCCCCGGGCTGCTCGCGAATGGGCGGCAGGGCCTCCGGCCACGTCCCGCCCTGCGGCGGCTGGGCCCCGTCGGCCGGCCCCTGGCCGGGCACCGCCGGGTGCAGCACCTGCCTGCGGTAGGGCTCCCAGTCCGGCGGGTTGTGAATGTCGTTCCACTCGGCGGTGAGTTTGGCGGTCTCCTCCAACTGCTGCTGGCTCTCGAAGTAATCCCGGATCAGCTGCTTGTGCTTCTCCCATTTGTCCTGGTCGAAGATCGCCGGGTGCACGTAGCTGCCGCCGCCGCCGCCTCCGTAGCGGCGGTCGTCCGCCCGTCCGCGACATTGCTGCTGGAAGGCGTGGCCGGCCTGCTTCAAAATGTCGAACCGCCAGTCGCGCGTCGCGTAGGCGAACTGCTGCATCTCGAAGGCGTGGGCGCTGGGGGCGGCGTCCACTATGCGCTGCGGGGCCCAGGCGTCCGCCGGGTCGTCGGCCGGGGCCGGGGGCGGGGCCGGCACGCCGCCCGGGTGCTGCAGGCTGTCGAACTCCCCGTTGCCCAGCGAGTCCTGCTCCAACGACGCGTCCTCCTCTTCCGCCTCTTGCGGAAAGCGCCAGCGCACGGGCAGCGGGGTCATGGTGCTGTTCGCCACAGCCATCTCCACAACACTTACTATCCCTCACTTGTTCACACGCTGGCCGACCGTTGGTCGTTCGTTCGTCACTTGTTCATAACCGATTTAAAAATAAAACAGCTGCCTGTTTTGTACTCACTTTCAAAACATTCGCACTCTGTCACACACTGTAGCTTGAATGTCGATTATCTCTGCACGAAGCGGCGAAAAAAAAAAGTTATACAAATATCAACAGTTATGTCACCAAAAGCGGCGTGAAAAAGGATAACGGCACGCGATATTTCACACAGCCGTAGAGGATGAAACAATCGCGACGCGTCAGAGCGCCGCAGGAGGCGCCGGGAGGCGCGCGTCGGCGGGGGCGGATGCGGCGCGATGGCGGCGCCGCGGATGTTGCAGAAGCCGTAGCACCAGCAGCAGCATTTTTTCTAGAGAAATCGAGTTTCCCCCCCGGGACGATGGTTGTCTTCTCCGCCGGCGGGCGCGTGCGCGGGCCGCTGCAAGCGTCGACGGTGGGCGGCGGGGGGTTCCTTCAGCCAACGGCAGCGCGACACTGTCCCGCACGGAGAATCCCAACGGGGAGTGGTAGAGCGGCACAGAGTAAACACAATGTCGCCGTAGCAGCGGCTCCGCCGCCGGAGGAGGCGTCCGCTTCCGAACGGAGCACAATGGGGATGCGATGCCGGCGGAGGCGGCCGAGTCTTACGTCAGCGTTGCCCAACGCGCGATTGTTAGGAGGCGCAACTGGCGCGAGACGTCGGACGGGCAGCACAGGAGCGGGTTTGTGTTCGCGGAGCGGGAATGCTCCTGCGGGGATGTTCCAGTGGAGATGCTCCTGCGGGGATGCTCCTGCGGGGATGCTCCTGCGGGGATGCTCCTGTGGGGATGCTCCTGCGGGGATGCTCCTGCGGGGATGCTCCTGCGAGGATGCTCCTGCGGGGATGCTCCTGCGGGGATGCTCCTCCGGGAATGCACCTCCGGGAATGCTCCTCCGGGGATGGTCCTCCGGGGATGCTCCTGTGAGTATGGTCCTGCGTGGATGCTCCTGTGAGTGTGCTCCTGCGAGGATGCTCCTGCAGGTATGCTCCTGCAGGTATGCTCCTCCGGGGATGCTACTCCGGGGATGCTCCTCCGGGGATGCTGCTCCGGGATGCTCCTGCAGTGATGCTACTACGTGGATGCTCCTGCAGGGATCTCCTGCGGGGATTCTCCAGATCGACGACCGCGATTGTATTGTGGGGCGCTCGCGCTCGCGCTGGCGCGCGCGTGGCTGGAGCACGACTGTGCCGAGGCGAGCCAGTGAGCGGGCTGGCTGTGGTAAGCAAGTAGCGTGCTGGCGGCGCGGCGTGGCGGCGGGGGCTGGAAGAGCACCGCCTCCTCGGTCGCGCGCTGATGAGCGCCGCCTGACCACTGCCCAGACGAGCACGTTTGTGGGACAGCGGCTACGCACTTTCGCGAATACGGGTCAGCGGAGAAGGCTCTCAGCACTGCTTTACTTGGCGAGGAGCGGAACGGAGTACAAGACACGAGACGGAAGACGCTCAATCGAGAACAAAGCTGTTGATTTAGAAACACGCGTTCTTCACGATTGTTCCAGCTACCTCCGCAATTTCAGATTAAATTAAATTGATACGAATGTACTAGAGAAAATTACAATGTATTCAATAACTCTCAAAAATCCAGTTGAGGACGTTCCCAATCACAAACTTCAGTTCACAAAATATAAATCATAAACACTTAAATTTTTTAACATTGCGACAGATGATCCCGACGTTTCTCACATTTCGCATTTCACTACCACAGTCCTATCGCTATAACGTACAAACGGGATTGTATTCCACGAAGCCCGCAAGCAGCGCGAGGAGCCTGGGGTCTCCAAACGTCTCCACGCCGGCGAGTGCACGCGAGGCGAGTGCACGACAGAGGACGCGCGTTCCGTGCGGCGTCTCAGCGTCAACTGTCGCTGTCGCGGCGTCGGCGGCGGAGGTCGTCGTCGCGGAACCCACAGTGGCGGTGCCCGCGGCGGGGGTGCAACTGTACGGCGCGGCGCGGCGTGCCGGGAAGTGCGGAGCGCCAGCGGCGGTAGCGGCTCCAGAGGCGGCGGCGGCGGTGGTAGCACTGGGTCTGTGGGCCAGCCAGCGCTGCCTCCACCACCAACGCCTCCGCCGCCGGATGCCCGGCCAGGGGGAGTTCCGCCAGGCCCGGCCGCGCGAGACCGCCGCCGCCCTCCGCCTCCAACGCGGTCCCCGAAGTCACCGCTCCTGCCGACACTGCACACGCCGCCCCCTCTCTCTGCGGATGTAGATCTGATAAGGCGTGACATATAATTTTACAAAAAAATAAATCTATAAATAAATAACATAATCATCATTGTCGTGTATTCATTATCCTCACCATTACCATCATCAGAATCGTCAACTTCTTCTTCTTCTTCTTCTACTTCTTCTTCTTCTACTTCTTCTTCTTCTACTCACTGAGTATTTTGCTCTGCAGCAGGTTTCATCAAACCCCATTTTCCTCTGTTCATTGGTTTATGCTTTGGATCATAATATCCACCTCCTTCCTTATTATTGTTAGATTAAATGCTAATTTTTGGCATAACATCTCTTGTCTCGATAACTTTTATGAAAATCCTTTAGTCATGTACTTAACCATTTGTTTAAAGAGAAAAGAAACAATTATGATTTGATATTAATAAAATCTTCCCGACGAGTGCATGAAAAGAGGGCATAAATAATATAGCCACTAGTGATGCTACATCAGAAGATACTGCATTGCATTATATCTAACTTTTGCAATTACCGACACTTCAGAAAGCTCCAGGAAAATGACACCTGCTCCATTTTTAAGCGTAGATTGTTCTTGGATTGTTCTTGTTCCTGTTTCATGGAAAAATGTTCAGAAAAAATTTGAAACCGTTTTTAGAAACACATTTTTTACAAATTGCATTAACTTACAGACAAAAATACGCAAAATTATTTGTTTTTAATGCATTTTTTATTTTAAAATCTAACATTTTAGAAAATATTTCGTTTAAGTGACAAATCTCTATCATCAATAATATATTTTTGCAATATTATTTTTTGCAATTTTTGAAAATACAAAGAATTTGCCAAAAAAGGGAAGAGTGTGAATTTTTTTCGTCCTTTGATACTAGGTACCAGGAGAAAATGTAAAGCAAAAACTTGGAGTACTTTTTGAGGTACTAATTGTTTAAAAATTGCCTATATTTTACGCAAAAACGACTCATATTTTCAAAAAATTATACATGCATTTTCAAGATCTGTCTTTGAACAAGAGATTTCATTAAGGACAACGCCCAAAACACCTTGAACTTTATCAATTTTCGAAAGTCAGGGATTTCAACGAAAATGACACCTGCGTCATTCGCTTAAGGGTTTTCTGTGCTTTCGGATGAAAAGTTTAAAAAAAAATTGTGGAGTCATTTTTTAGAAAATTTGGAAAATGTTTAGGCTTCATTTAAAGAACTCTCAAAATCAAAATATTCGTTTAAAGTTCGCAGGGCCTTGAATTCGTTCAGATCGACCAGAGAATATTAATTTTGGAGAAAATCAACTCAACGGTTTAGGCGCTAACGTTGACCATATTGACCACTCTAACGTTGATTCATGTCAAAACATGGATTCTGCCAACACAAAGTGGTAGAGGATAACTTTCTACATAAGGGAACAGGATTTATCCAGTTTCTCGGTATCTGGACCCCGCAATAATAGTTTTTCTGTCAAAAAATCTCAGAAATCCGGCGCACGATTTCAATACTTCTTACGAAGTAATGCGAAGAAGTAAAAATTGATTAACAAATTAACACAAAAAATTGCAATAAAAATTTTAGACTGTAGAAGCAGTCTTGGAAGTTTGTAGTTATTTTAATTTACTAATTCTATTTGAAATCACAAAGAAATACGCTCTCTGCCGTTTTTACATATTATCAATGTAAACGAAGATCAGTAATCTTAGTCATAGTCGGTCAATAAATGAAGATCGTAAAACGAAGTCCAACAATATAATAAAAGTGAAATTGGTTTGCACAATTAATTTAGTATTGTAAAGTATAACAAAATGCAGAAAACGCAAAAATACTTTTCAAGGAAAGATCATTAAATATTGTTTGCACATGGTTTTCTAGAAGTATTAGCCTGTGATCCAAGAAGCCTTTTTTGTTTCGCAACTATCGCAGTCTTGTATTTCCCGGAACGTGACCTTGAGTGTCAAGTAAGCTCACTTCCTCTGCCCTCTCGAGGAGTCATGATGCCGTGGCACGTGCCCTTCTCAGGACAGTGGACAGAAATGGCTCCTGAAAGGCGTTTTGCATATTTCGTTAATTTACCAATTTCAACAAACAAAAAAATTCAACACGTAGAATATATAAGTTTTAAAAAATAGTATAAAATCTATATTTCGTTATTTATAAACTTTGTTCAAAATTCTATTCTTTTATCGACTTTTTCGTAATGTAAAATATTCGAAATTCACTCGCAGCGTTCCTTTTACATACTGAGGCATATCGTATACTACACGTTTCGTCCATTTCATTTTCTGGTCCAGTTCCACGCTGTACAGAGAAATCCGTGTAATATCGCAAAAAACAGAAGTCAAAATTTTAATGGCAATACATTTGTTGGGTTAACTAAGACCAAAACAATTTTTTAAAAAAATTTTTTATTTACCAAAAACGTATGTCTAACCGTCCATCGGTGAACACCGCCGCTCTCCAGTGAGTGGTAACTCTTCTCATATTATTTCTTAATAATTAATAAATTGTATAAACTAGGCAAATATTCAATTTTAAGAATAAATCGCAAATAAATGTGATGACAATAATGTATTATTGTAGCTACATGACTGTTCGAGAGACGTCACTCCGGTCACGGAAGCTTGCGAACTAACCCTTTATTTCAAATCATGAATCGATATTACATTTGTTTGCTCGCTTTCCTCTGTTTTTAGGCGCGCCGGTTGGTGCGTTTAGGGCTCAGTGTGCTGCGTGACGCCTCAGGGCGTGAGGAGAGTGTCGCCGAGGGGCCGAGATGGACGTCGAGTGACGTTCCGCGCGCGCCCACCGGACGCACGCCCCGTGCCCAGGGAGGCGGCGCCACGTGACTCCCGTGCCGTTCGAGTGCCCCCAAAGCTCACGAGGAAATTTCCAGCGATTTTATGGTGCAGCGCCGTACCACGCGGCGCTGAGAGTTACACTGCAGGGCGATGGCTGAAGACGTGTGCTGGGGTGGCGTTAATGTACAAATGCTTTGCATTTGTTTACTTATTCTGCCCATCGTTATAATTAGAATAAAGGAAAAAATGAGTGGAACGCATTTTCAGAGTATTTAAGTAATTAAACTGTAAACCTAGCATTTGTCTTTAATTCAGAGCTATCGAATATACATTATTTGAGTATCAACGCTTTATAACATTATTTTCGACGATATTCATTCATTTCTCGACGGGAAAAAATCTAAGTAAAAGTGAAAGGAAAATAATTTTAAATTATGTAGGTTCTATTACCTACAAAGTCTCTGTTTCTATAAAAAATTAAAAAAATATTCCAAAAATCTCTAGGAAAACTATCGTGCTCTGGAGCACGGTTATATATCATTTAATAGGACTTGAGTACTTGTTTCTCATTGTTTCATTGTAAATAAAATGAGGGGGAGATTGAAAAATTTCCAAATTTATTGCAGTGCCTCTGACCGGGAGGTCCTAGGTTCGAGTCCCAACGGCAGCATGATTTCCGACACTAGCTTGCCACTGTCGGGAAGTGAACCCTAGGACTTCCCTGTCAAAGGCTGGAAGTGCTAGTCACATCTCGCAGCGATGTGACTAGCACACGGTTGTGATTTCAATTTAAGCAAAGTATTTTCTTGATTCTAAACTCAACCTATTTATACATTAAGAAGATGTTGATCCTGGCAGAGCACGTGCGCTAGGCGCATACTGTTCTCGTCTGAAAATATTGCAAGGGACTTTCACTTTTGACTAATAACCTTTGACGGAACACGAAAAATGGCACCGCGGGTCGCCAGTTGCTCAACCTTGAACTATATTAACGCGTCATTGGGTGCGGGCGATGCCACATGCCAGCGAGGGTCAGGACCTGTCAGGACTTGGGTAGGCGCACGTTGTAATCTTCCAACGTGAGCTGACAGCTCATGACTGCTCTACCCCGTCCCACATCTACGAATATAATATGATTTGTACTGGGAGAGGTGGCTCAGTACCACAACTGATTTCACTGTAGTGTTTTTGACCGGGAGCTCCTAGGTTCCAGTCCCGACAGCGGCAGGATTTTCGAAACTTGCTTGTCAGCTACGTCGAATCCAGTCACTGTCTGGAGGAGAATTCTAGCGGGCGGCTGCTGTGATCGGTAGCTTTTCGTGCTTTCTCCGATCAACACCAGGTGAATGCCGGAGCAGTACCCTAACAAACAGGTCACCGACCGCGTGCGATCTTTCCTTCCTCTTCATTGTCCTGTCCTCACCCCTTACTTACAAACACATATACACTTATACTTACTTACATGCACTATCCTACCTCACTTGTCGGTAGACCAGTCGGGAGTTTAGAACTTGTAACGACTGGGGCGCTGCCACGCTAGTGGGAGATACCTGGATGACGGAAACCATCGCAAGCCGACGTAGGTCGGTGCCGGATCTCGCCATCCAGCGGGAGATCACATCCACCGTCCGAGATAAATAATGCACTACACTTACGGGACGAATGACCCTAGCAGTTGACGCACTTGGAATCATTAATGAATCAATCGAAATATGAGAACCTTATGTAAAAGTTGTTTCTTTTTCAAATCGTGTCTGTGAGGTATCCCTATCACCCATTCCTTCTTATATGTATCATCGAAATAGAATATGCATTATCAGACGTATCGGCTAAGAAAAGGATACTAATTAATCTTTATTTTTATGTTATTTCAAATAGGTTTTAAATAATTCATAAAGATGAATTTGTAAACGTATAACAAAAGCTCCAATGTAAGAAACTAACACAGGAATGTGAAATAATACACATTCTAACTTACGTACCATCCAACTGCCGCAAAACACTTTTAAAATTACAATCACGAAGCGCAGGATTTTCAGAGCGGGTGATTATGTTTGACGCCCAATTACTCAAAAATCATATCATCAAATCATATCATCATATCAATCATCAAATCAATAATCATATTTTAGAAAAATTCAACATGACCATACTTGAAGATCTGTTTTTGATGAACACATTTCATTAAGTGTATCCTCAATCACTTGTATCTTCAAAGTTGTAGTTGTCGCAAGACCTCGAAAAAAGTTGGAATTTTCCAATTTTCAAAAAATCAGGAATTTCAACCAACATGAAACTAGCCCCATCGTCTTAAACGTACTTCATATTATCCAAAAAAATTTAATCAAAATAGATTTCTTCATTTTTTTAATTTTGAAAAAGTCCGGGGAGCTTCACGTTAAGTACACCCCGAAATTTATATATCGGCTTCAAATTCAAAGTGGCGCGACATAAGCTAGATCGATTGACAGATATCAATTTTGGAGAAAATCAGTTGAATGGTTTAGCGAGTAGCATTGTTCACAGACGGACAGGCAATCAGGCAGAGCGACAGACGTTTTGCCATCAATCATTCAGTATTAAGGACCCACAAAACAGGGATTCTCGCTACGCCACGTGTTAGTGGATTTTTCTGAATTTAGCAACTTGATTTATCCACTCTTTCGTTACCAGGGCCGTGTAAAAAGAGTTTTTCGGCCGAAAAATCGCCTTTTTTCCGCAGCATTTCGTAACTTGGTCTTCTTAAGAAGTTCCTTCCTAAACGTGAAAAAGTAAAAACCCATCGGTTCTGAACATATCCTGCATCTTATACCTCTAAACGTGCATGTAAATACATTTTATTCGTAATAAAATTACGAGTATATTTCATTTTCAAAGGAGACAGATCGCTACAAGTGCATCTGCAAACTAAAATGTAGGATAAATTTTCATTGTTCCGTTACCAAAATATTGAGTTTGTAATAATTGTTTTATGGAGAAAGCTCTAAGGATTTGTCCTGGAAGAATGCTTAGCTTTCCGATTTCCGTTGACAAAAAATGCGGAAACCGTTAACATCCACGAACGTTTTATATTCTTTTTGTTGAGGAAATAGCGTTCGTTTAATAAGTGCGAAATTGGTGAAGTGAGGGAGCGAACAGGAAAGATAAGCGGGTTTGCCGTCTACCAACTTCAAATGCGAATTTTCGAAAACGGCAAAAAATTATGAATAATGCGAGAAAGTATGTGCTGCTGTAGCACGAAGACTAGTGTGTAAAATATTGCGTGACGGTTACGAGTATCACACAATTATAAGTGAACAATTTATTCTGATGGTTGATAGAACTGATTCGATCTAATTCATTGATCACAGAAATGTGCATGAATAATAAAAGAATTAGAACGGGTGTATTTCCGCATTTTGAACATGCCATTTCAGTCCCGTGACTCATGAACCTTATTACAGTGAAGTAGAGCACATCCTAAGAATTGTACTGGTACCTTTAAAAAATACCCTAATCAAAATGTGTTCGTATAGACGACAAGAAAATGACAGCGTATAATATAATCGTATTAATTCGAACAAACGGTACCTTTGAAGAATTGAAAATTGTGCATGTAGCTTCAGAAGCTCATTTAAAGTTAAGTTTCAGGCCACGAAATACCAGCCAGCATGAATTGTTTTATCACAATATGGTAAGATGGTTTTCTTCAGTCAGATTATATACTTGGCACTACGACATAACGTTTAAATTGGGTGTCCTATTCGTGCAAACCTCAAGACGTGGTGTTTCCAGTATCGATTATTCTGACAGTGATACTTCATGAAGGAGCATTAAATCCTTTGCAAGAAACAACGAGTAACCCGAAATAAAAACAATATCAGGCATACTCAAAATACCTACCGCCTGAACAGTATGGAAATAGATAATACTATATTTGCACGTACAAGTATTTACAAACATTGCATTGCAATCAATCATTGAATAGTCATGCATCTCTATTGTCAATGAAACAAAATACATGAATATTTTGAAGAGTATTAATGTACCGGGTCGGAAAATTCCTCCAATCATCGCATCATGTATTTTTATAATGGCTTCCATTAGATCATAGCAATAGGAACTTTAGCACTCTATTTCCTATATCGTTATGATGCATACTATTTCTTTTTCAGCGTTTCTTAAGACATACAAGAAGTGCACCGTTGTGTGCAGGTAGGTACTGGGGTCGCACAACACGCTCTAATACGAAAGCAACAGTTGCACAGCATTGTGAATGCATCCAACATTGTTTGGCCACATATCGCGTCAACGCCAAGAATCGTCGATCGTAACATCCCTTCGCAGAATTACTGGACTGACTAGTTGAAGAAAGCTTAACATGTTTGATTTATTTGCTTTAAATTTTAATAACGAATTTCGTTAAATATTTTATGTTGTTTCCGTATGTAAATTTAAGTAATAAGACACATTATCACTAAATTACCTTCACACTTATGTTCTCAAATCATCATTATATTTTCCTTATGACAGAAAGGGATCTTATTGCACGTACTTACAACAAGAAAGATAGAAATTTGAAAAAAACAAAACACAAAAACACGAACCCTACAGCATTTCCTGAAGAGCACAAACGAAACTGTTATAACATATTGTTATTATTACCCTTGAAAACAATGAAAACAAATATTCTGGAAAAGTATTTTTAAGTCAATCTAAGAAACGCATCTACAGTTGCTTTCATGACTAGACAGCTCAGTGTCAGAACAATCCCAGTAATATCGAGTTTGTAACAGTTTTATTGGGAGTACCCGTAGGCCTACGACCACGTAATCAACAATTTTTTTTATTTATTAGGTAATTATTACACATATAAATTAAATAATTTGATACCATGTGCCTAGGCTGAAGGCCTCTAAGACATTGCAATACCTACATTCTACCGCGTCCTTACCTTTCGAATTATGATGTTCACCCCCCAAAAAGTCTCTCCATCGCATCAAAGCCGCGTTAAAGAAACCACAAGGTACGGCTGAGGTAAAAGCCCTGAAGGGTGAAAAACCTGTCGTCAGAAGCCGAGTACAAGATAATATACCAAACTTTTCATAAACTATTTATTTATTTCCTGGCGCGGATTTCATGCATTCTCCTTCCAGCCTTTGGCCTCCTCAGTTCTGAAATCAAACAGTACCACAGAAGATCGTCCATCGGCTCTGCGCGTACTTTTCGGAGACCCACTCCCATTTGCCCCCTAATTAGTTATTTGACGGTTTACTTATTTGTTTATTGGTTTCCTTATTACTAATGATTTATTTTCTTATTACTTAATTAGCTGTTTTAATTAGTGTTTTACTTAGTTTAATTACTTAATTAAACTTCTTATCTTTACTATCTTTCCTTAAATTACTGATTAAATTATTCATTGGTTACTTATTAACTTATTCATTTCCTCTCCAGTCTAGGCTCCGCTCATACCAACCAGTGCTGTTTCCCATTCCCTAATTTCCGTTTCCCTAATGATCCGAACCTTTCCTAGAAATGTTCCTAATTCTTTCATGAGGCGAGACCTTTTATCACCTAATATGTTCTGGACGAGCGTTACGTTTCCATGTTGGAAGTAGTAGTTCAACAAAACAATGGTGAACAAGCCCCGGCGCGTCAGTCAAAGGGTACAGTTCCGCGAGGTGTCATTAGTCACAGCGGAACCGGGGACGGCGATGCGGCGTGTTGACGCCACTGTGAGGGGTGGGGGTGGGGATGGGGGAGCGGTAAGGTTGGGCGGAGCCCGGCGCGCGGGCCACCGAGCGAGACGACGACGCAGAAAAGAAATTCGCCTCCCCACCACCCACGCAGTCACCCATACCCCCCTTCCCTGCTCGTCTCCGCCTCGTTTCGCCTCCTACCCGCTCATTCCGGCGCCGGCTCACTCATTTCCGCCTCGTCTCGCCCATTATACTACATCTCTTCTGGCCTCGCTCCTCCCCGCCACGCCCCCACGTCACCGCGCCTTGCTCACCTCCGCTTCGGTTTACTCACACCCGCCTCCCGTGGTAAGGCGCCTTGCTGCGTTCCTACGCCTCCCCGGCCCCTCGCTCATTCTCGCGACGTCGTGTTAACCTCCGCTTCGGCTCGCTCCTCCCCGCCTCACCGCGTTCCAACTCTCTTCCCGACTGGTCTCGTCTCGGCCAAGAAATTCGCCTTGCTCATCCCGCTTCGGCTAGTTCCTCCCTACCTCACCGCCCTCGTACCCGTTCTTCTTAACCCACTTGCCTCTCAAATCTCAATCCCGCGTCACCTTGCTCATCTCCGCTTTGGGTCGCTCCCCCCCCCCATCTCGCCGCGTTCCTATTATTCTCGCCTCGCCCATTCCCGTGTTGCCTTGCCTATCCCGCTTTGGCTAGCTCCTCCCTGTCTCACCCCTCGTACCGCTTCTTCTTGGTCACTTTCCCCTTATCTCTCAATCCCGCGTCCCCCTGCTGATCTCCGCTTTGGGTCGCTCCTCCCTACCTCGCCGCGTTCCTACTCTTCTCGCCTCGCCCATTCCCGTAACGCCTTTCTGATTTCCGCTTCGGCTCGCTCCTTCCTACTCGTCCTTGTTTCTTGTTTCTCTCTCGTCTCGTTCATTCCCGCGTCGCTTTGTCCATCATCGCATCGGCTTGCTCACATCCGCCGCGCCGCCCTCCTTCCCGTCTCGCCCTACCTCGCCTCGCCTGGCGTCGTACCTCCCCGCCTCGCTTTACTATAAACCGCACCGACTCTCCTCTTACCTACCGGCTTGGCCTCGCCTTGGCCATCCCCGCCCCGCCCCGCTCCCCTCCTCTTCGCCCTGCCCCCACCCCTCGTTCGGGGCGCGCGCAAGCCACGCGCGCCGGAAGTGCCCAGGCACGCCGCTTCCTGTTGTCTCGTCTTACAAAACAAGTGTTTCACGCGCCGGTGATGTCCGTCTCTCCTTGATTTCCCTCGTTCGGCGTCGTAGTAGCCGCCGGCATTAAAGACCCAGGAAGGAAAGGAAATGAACAGTGGGTGTTGGGGGAGAAGATTGGTTTGAACCGGATTTTGAGATGCACAATGCAGGAGTGGCTACTGATGTGGAGAGAGGACAGAAAATAAATCGAAATGTTCGGAATGTAAAAGACTTGGGGGAAACTGCGACATTTATGCGAATGCTCTTTAGTACTGTAGCTCCATTTTCAATGATGATTAGAGATGATAGATTTTAGAAATTGCTAAAAATGCGAAATGTTACCAAACCTTGAAAAAATAGTAAGTGTATGTTTGACGTACGGCAGTATATTTCTGAATCCTTTCAATATGAGATAAAAAGTGAAAGCGATCACAAAATACGAAATGACATGCAAAAATGGATTACTTCTTAACTATCGTTAAGGGAAGATCGCACGCGGTCCTTGGCTCGTTTGTTAAGGTACTGCTCCGGCATTCGCCTAGTTTTGATCGAAGAAACCACGGAAAACTACTGATACGAGCAGCGATTTTCTAGAATTCTCCTCCAGACAGTGATAGATCTCGACCCAGCTGTTTGTGTCGGAAATCTTGCCACTGCCGGTACTCGAACCTAGAACCTTCCGGTCACAGGCACTGCAGTGACATATTGATGCCTTGAGCCACCTCTCCCGGGCCGTGGGAAATGGAATTCATAAAGTATCTCAGAAAGAGAACGTGTTGACGAGAGCGAGACGTATACATTTAACTTGTTAATGATGTTGCAAAAGTGAGATAATTATAGTATTATCTACAACTCCCATGATGATGTCAATAAATTAACAACTACTTTGTACTGTTTCAAACGGTCCTTCAAAGCCTATATCGCGTACAAACTACTCACAACGTACCTTCAAGAGATGTATTCATTCAAACTGTTCAAGCATATTCAGTTACCTTGTACATAATTCAGTACATAAACACTACATTCATTTTTGCAATTACCTTGAGGGGTTCTAGATTGAATGATGATTTGTTTAACAATGGACGTCGGTACATCATTTGAGGCCATCGACTTAGAAGTCATGTTTTTCATTTCCCCTCACGTCATTCCATCTTACAAGTAACGCATACTGTATATAGAGGGTGCCAAAAAATGTATACACTCTTCAGCAAAGAAAAAGCTTAACATAACAAATCTGAATTCACAGCAATAAAAAAATTATTAGCAATAATCATCTTAGACTTTCACAGGTACAACAGAGGCGCAAAATACGCACCATCGGCGTCGATGCCCTTCAGAATACGTTCGACCAACGTTTTGCGAAAGTCTCGCCAGCGATTGCAGCGCATGCCGTTTCAATGTCTTCACGAAGAGCTGCCAGTGTAGCTGGTTTTCCACAGTACATAACATTCTGAAGAGAGGACGCGGCGAGTACCCCAAAGGTAGAAGTCCATCGGAGTTGATCTGGAGAACGCGATGAAAAAACTCAATCGGACCTCTTCGTCCCATCCAGTGCTCTGGAAGATTGTCACATTCCAAAACCATAGCCGAGATTGTATGGCTTGTTGCTGTGGGAGGACTCCCAGATCTTTCTTTGTGAACATCACATACTGTACCATCACTCACAAATGTATCACGAATGCGTGTCATTGACACTCGCGTGGTGGATCTGTTCCCTAACACTTCACAATTGTGTCACAGTTGTTCACCGTTCTTGGCTTCATTTTGTTGTAGCAACACTGGCGAACATACTGCTGGCAACATCTACTTAGAAAGCACTATACTGCGGATTACCGTCGTTTTCCAGCCATTTTTAAAATATTTAAAAAAATCTCCTATTAAAGTGTGTATACATTTTTTGGCACCTCCGTAATTTCAAACTAAAAATTGCCTTAACATCGAAAATACTAGGAAAAGCACTTGTACTAATACTATAACTACAGGAGAGAGAGTTTTTCACAGTTTTTACCATGTAATATGAATAGCAATGGTTCTCATACGAACAATCCGCCTATTTAACAAAAACAACACGACCGTGAAATAACTCGAAATTTTCTTTATATTTGTTTTGTCTTTGTTTTCATTAATTTACGAGTATAACTGACGTCTTACTCACGCATTTCAAAATTGTAACTCATTTTCGTCAGTCAATACATTACACAAGGTCAGAGTTAAGGGGCAATCAGGAGAATAATTATCTGAAATTGCCTTGGTACGTGAGGTTATGGTTCATTATTCAGTATAGAAAGATATCAATGATACTAATCTCGTCATCCGCAAATCTGTCATCACGTTATTCCAATCTATCTCATTTCTTTTTGTTACTGCTTCAGGATATTTAAGGAATAGCTAAATATATGCGACAAACGATATATTTAGTTTTCGAATTTTATTAAAGGAACGGATGGGTGAGCAACATTTCTATATTTCGCCTTATCCTGCCAAAACATCGTCCAACATAGATCATTCGTAGAGCCGGTACGACACTGGGCCGGAGATGGCGAGCGCGTGTGCGAGGCCACGCGGGTGGCGACGAGGGCGCGGGCGAGGGCGCGCGGGCGGACGGGGGCGCGGGCGAGGGACGACGGGGAGCGGGGCGGGGGGGCGGACACGGGGGGGGGGGGGGGGGGGGGGCGCAAGGTCGGGGGCGCTTCGGGCCGCGGGTCGATACTCTGGCAAGGCGGCGCTTGGGACGGCGTGCGGTGCGCACATCGGACCCGCCCCCGCCCCCCCCCCGCCCCACGCCCTGCGCGCCGCCGCCTCCCACGCCCCCATTACCTCCGCCGCTGTCACCTTCCTCTGTTGGTGACTCGCCGCGCCCTCTCTTTTGCTCTCGAATCCTCGCAGTACACCCCCACCCCCACTGTCCCCGCAGCCTCAACATTCCTCTCCCACCCCATCCCTGGGACATGGTTCGTACCGTAAAAAATGAAAGTTGGTATCAAACAAACAAAACAAAAAAAATCTGCATGAATTAGTTTAAAATGTTTAGTTTGTACAGTTCTCATAAAGTAGTGCAAATAAATAAGATATGTATGTTTTTAAGACATGATTGATCAACACATTTCTTGACGAATAATCAAAATTATTGGGAAAACTACAGATGTAAATAAGGTTTAAGTCGATTGTGAAATTAAAATTAAATTCAAATTAATTTTCCTGGAATGAAATTCTCTATTTCTTTCAAGAAATTAATAAAATTAAAATAAGATACAGAGCGAAACAATTAAGTAGATATGCCATGTAAATTCTTTAAAACTAATAAACACCGATTAGACGGATTCAATGTGTTTGTATTTTCAAATATTCGTATGCGTATATATTTTCAAACCAGTGGGGGTATTTAACTTATTTCTGTGTGGTGTGTGCAATACTATTTCGATGATTCTCCTCACATTCATTGACCGGAAGGAATTAAAGAAATGACCTTTTATGTACACTCAAATCCTTTGTGAAAAGACAAGATATATTTAATTTAACTGAGATTAATTAAAAATTAATTGAAAATTACGTTTCCCCTTCTACTCTTTGTACCTTCACCTCCCATACTTATTATCTACTTGCCCCTTCCTTACACTCTCAGTGCGTCGCTTCCCTTTCTTCGGCGTTCCATCACCGTCCTGACTTGCGGCCGCTCTCTCTCTCTCTCTCTCTCTCTCTCTCTCTCCATCTCTCCCCTCTCCATCTCTCTCCCCCTCTATCTCTTTCCCCCTCTATCTCTCTCCATCTCTCCCTCTCCATCTCTCCCTCTCCATCTCTCCCTCTCCATCTCTCCCTCTCCATCTCTCCCTCTCCATCTCCCTCTCTCCCCTCTCCATCTCTCCCTCTCCATCTCTCCCTCTCCATCTCTCCCTCTCCATCTCTCCCTCCCTCTGCATCTCTCTCCACCTCTCTCTTTCCCTGTCTCTTTTTTCTGTGTCTCCCTGACTGTCTGCCTCTCTCTGTTTCTACCTCGCCACCAACGTTCACCTGACTCACCCCTTCCCTTCGCCTCTGCCTCTGCCTGTCTGTCGATTCTAAATTTGCGGCACCGCTACCATCCTCCCTCTTCCCCTCCCCCCCACCTTTTCACCCACAGGTTTGCATCTAACCTGCTTTGCAACCCTCCGCCACGGTTCCCTTCCCCCATCCCAAGTCCCCACCCCTTTGCATTGCTTTCGCATTTCCCCGCTCCCTCTCTCTCTCTCTCTCTCTCTCTCTCTCTCTCTCTCTCTCTCTCTCTCTTCTGGCTGTTTCCTCCCAATGCCTCCGCCTCCTCCCGCCCCCGGGCGCGCGCCAGCCGCGGCAGTCGCGCCCACCCCCGACCTCGAATCCCGCGCCGCCGCCGGCAGAGTGCGCGTCCACGCCGGCGCAGATACCGCCCCGGCCACGGCCCGGCCATGTCTTGGCGGTGCACGCCGCAAGAAAGGGAAGCTGCAGTGCCGTGCGTGTGCGTGAGTGAAAACGCGTTAACAAGACTGCGCGAGAAAGTGCGACGTGCGTCCTTACACTGAGGTGACCACAGTGCGTAGTTAAGCGCGGATGACGCATGCGTATGCAAGAAACGAAGCGATCGAATGTTCGAGACTGTGACGCAAATATCCACAACACCACGTGGGCGATAGGGAAGTAGCGATGGAGGCGGAAAAGTATTACAAGAAGAAGCCGAATCGATATTCAGGTAAAGGAACTTTACGCTGATAACACTACGTTTACGAGGAAACGCTTTTACGCGTTTCTTCCCAAAACAAACGACGTCCAACGCACCCGGAAACGAACAATGGAGCACGTTAAAACAACTGACGCCCCCAGGCTGTGACTTGTTTCAACAATGAGTGTCAACAAAACCGCAAGGGAGCACAAGCCGCCGCAGATGTTGGCTATGAAGCAGCGAAGTTTGTCCGTCGGCGCTGAGCGTGTGTGGGTGAGGATAGCGTGGCTGCCGCCAGCGTAGCGAGGACGTGCGAGCACGCGTGGAGCGGGCTGGAGGCCGCCGCAACGCGTGGCGCCCACAATAGGCCGTTTGGCCACGCGAGCCGCGCTCCCGGCCACGCCGCGGCGTGCGCGCCGCGCGCGCCGCGCCGCGCGCGTGCCCTCGCCGCAGCCGCAACGGTACGTGGAGCAAGCGCAGCGGAGCCGGCGGAGGCCTCAGCAATGATAATTTTGGACATCATTATCACCAGGGCTCGGATTCTGAGGACCTGAAAACTCTTTGAAAACGACATATAAAATTACTTTAAAATAAGAGGAAATGACCTAAAGAATGACTTAAAAATAAGAGGAAAATGACCTATAAAATGACATAAAAATAAGAGAAAAATGGCCTATAAAAATATTTACAAATTAGAGGAAAATTACCTATAAAATGACTTAAAATAAGAGGAAAATGACCTATAAAATAACTTAAAAATAAGGGGAAAATGACATAATTTTTTTTTTAATTTCAAAGTTGTATATGAAAATTATTATTTATTCAATTTACAAGCTTAAATAAAATGCATTTTTATAAAATTATATTTAATAAACAGTCTTTATTTTAGGAGGAAATGTTATCCTTTTCTTCGATCTTGCAACCGTCAGTTTTGAAAGATCTAGGAAGTTACCGAAAATCCGTGTAATTCTGAGAGTTCGAAAGCCCACTATAGCAGTGTATTTCGTCCTGAACTGATGATACAATAGACAATGATGATACAAGATACAACACCTTTGTTTTGGTGTGTCATTCTAAATTCATGAGACAGTCACAAACAAAACACACGAAAAGGAAACAAATTGCGTAAAAATGACAATAATGACCCAAAGGACCAAAAAATGACCTAAAAATTGAAAAATGGCCAAAAATGACCTAATAACAATACGTTTTTATCATCTATATGTTGCGATATTCATTTACAGGTTAGCTACATCAAGACTGAAAAGATGGCATGTTCTCAGAATCCGAGCCCTGATTATCATACTAACTACCCATCGTAGCCATAATTATTCACTATGAATATCGCCAAAATAAATGAAATAAAATATTTATCAGTATTTTGAATTTTCTTCTTTTTTCTTACGTTATTATTTAATTTTTTAAACGTGTTTTAAATCTTCCCAAAACTTTTTCTCCGCTACTTTTATGATGTGAGTAATTATCACCTTCTCTCTCATCAATTTGAAATTTTGTTGTAAATATATTCCGAGGACTCAGTGTCATGCAACCTTGTAATTGTAGCAGGAATACCGAGGATTTAACATGTACTTCAAATTGATCTAAGAATTAGTCATTCAAGCTACCAATTAAGCTCCGATCATACTCTTCAGCAATTTGAAGTATTAAAATTTAAGTTCGCATTGCATTATTGTGCTCTTTGCAGATGTCATTTGAACTGGGAGTAAATTTCAATTTGTTCTCTAGTAGCTCAACATTGAAAAACAATGCAGAATCATATTTCGAACGGCCAAACCCTTGACACACATTTGAGCATCAGAGGTCCGGTTCTGTGCGTCAACATACATTCGAAGCGTTGATACTCTATTATACGTAAGGAGATATGTAGTTCACGGCATTGGTCAGAGTACAAACAATTAAACAATTAGTTTGCCAACGTTTATGAAACTTTTAATTTCATCAACAGGGCTGGTGTACAAAAAACAAGGCATGGAGACATCAATATGAATATACAATATAAATAATACATGCAAAACCAAAAACAAAAGTGATATAAAATGTGCACACCTTACTAATAAATTTTACAGTCACTCAGCAACATATCTGTGATGGAATGTACAAATTTGATCATCCACTTCCAATCAAAGATAGTTTACTCGTGCAATATTCTCTTTCCGTTTTTATTGCTTTTGCATTATCGCCGCGAGAAACCCCGAAACCTGAACGCACCGAAATTCTCGAATCCTCAAGTCCCCAAATATTTTTATTTAAATTATTGTTTTAATATATTGCTGAAATTAAGATTGCAAGTCGATGGATTCAGTTATAAGTAGTAGAAAACCATCACCTTCCCTAAGGGCATTGTCTTTATCTTAATGGTTAACCCAGGACACTATTTTCTATTTTATGCTTGAATCCCTAAAGGGAACATACAATCAATACTTACGTTTTAAATGAGTTTTGCTATCAAATAATATTTATAAAATATTTGATACCATGGATCCCAATATCATTCCTCGAGAATATTACACAAAGGGACAAAACTTTTATGTATTAAAAAAATGGCAACATATTATTTCAGATTAATACGTTTATTAATGATCATCAAAATTGTTTACGTTGTTTTAAATAGAAGTTTGATTCATTATTTACAAAATTGAAAATTGAAATTGCATTTGAAAACTTTTAGAAACAGATTTAAATAGTATTAAGAAAGATAATAAAATAATTTGCACAGTTCGTAGCAAGTTCATTGATTCGTACTAATTGAAGTATCTTAATTTTATTTGAAAACCAGGTGCAGACTGCGAATTGAAATTTTCTCTAGGAGGGGGAGGGGAAGAGAATAAATGACTGTCAATGGAGATGCCCTGAAAATACTACATAAGTGCGTGTAACTTTTCCATCTTTCCTTCGCAAATATTTGGAGTTGCAAGTTGTAGATGACAGTACACAAGATACTTTCACTTGTACAGTATGTTTTAAATCTTTGTGGGCGAAAGACTCGTCAAAACTATCAAGATTCTCACGCAATGTTTGACATGTACACAGTTATAAGTACCTGGGAACTCTTTTTTTAAAGTTGAATGCACTGGCTCGAAAACTTTGGAACATTGCATTCCTAATTTATCACAAAATGATGATGATGATATTTTCCGTGCAACAAAACTAATAGTGCATATTTTTTTACGCCTTATTTACTGTACTTTCTAGTTAGGTTCTTTTTTACAGCTGAGTTCATTTCAGCTGGAGATCTATGGATGTTTTCTAATCTACCGACGACCATGAACGTAGTTAAACTCCTTTCGCAGGGACATATTAATACTTACGATGATGATGTAAGATAGCATTCCCAAACTTTTTTATTACGATATGGGTCTCTTGAGAAGCAACTTTTCTTCCGCAGAATGCTGATCCAGTGTGTAAACGGCATTAAGCATCAAGTTTACTCTGTGATCTTGCCCACACCCCCCAGATACTGCACATGTGAAAGCGATAGATTTATTAGCGGAGATCATTTAGTCGCGGTTCGTGGTTAAGTAGCACGGTTGCACAAACCCTAGGTAATAGAAAAATATTTTATAATATTTAGGAATACACATTCTCGTGTTAGTGGCATTCAATATTCAAGATATTGCAGCAATATCGTTGGATGTGGAATCATTTTGAAACCAAAGCAGCGCCCAACTGGAGCTTTATCCAGCGTCTGGTGCCGTTCCAGATATTGCACCACGCTCTTGGCTCTTCCTCTATTATTGGTTTACTCTTTGGCCATACGCTTCAACATTCCTTCGGTGCAGCAACGAATAAGCGCAGGGTTAGGTTGCCAAGCACTGTGCATTGTTCCGAGAGGAATCCCGATTTTCTGCCGTCTAGCGCTTGCTGTAACTTCATTTTATGAATTTCGCGTGTAATTGAAAGTACACAGGTTCAGTCAATTATTGACGGCATTGAATGCATTATTTATGATGTTTCGAGAATTCATTTTCTTTTCATGTTAATTTTTTGATTCAAAATATTCATTTGATTATGAGTCAGTTGTGTAAAGTTGGCCGTTCTGGAAGGAAGTCCCTTTCTGTCTCGCACGGTGGGTGTGTATTTTCGGTTGCAGTTACGGCTGACTTACAGACTATGAGCGATGTTGGGTGTATGGAATATCTTTACTGCACGTTATACCAGGGAAGTGAAATTTTCGCAATAAAATAATTTTGTGAAAAAGATGCCCCAGCAATAGTGCTTGGAGTGCGATCTCCGTATTTTCAAAACCAAGTTTTTTTTGTTTTGTATGAATGCAATTACCTTTAATTGTCTCAATTAAGAACAGATACAAAAGCTCAAGTGCTCAGTGGAAATGAAAACCAGAACCACGTGCGCGGAAGGTGTATATATCTGACATGGACACACTACGTATAAAATTATGGAAGTAATGTTTCAACAGAGTCTTTTACTTAACTTATTTTAATTAATTTACATGAATTGCTTACATTTTATTACATATCAGTGTTCTAAATTTTGGAAATTGCCATTTCCGTCATTCGATGGATGTACAACCTTCTGTCTGTTGGGGCACCAACGACCACTGAGATCATTTACGTGCTCTCTTGTCTGACAGCCACGATTCCACTCCAAGTCTTTGAGACTTCGCTTTGGGTTTTTGAATAATATCTAAATATGCCCCTTCGTGTACCTTTGCCATCCGCTAGCAGACAATCGTTGCCTAATTTAAACATTGTGGCTCCTAGGTAGTAAAGCGAAATGAACGGTCAGTAAATGCGGAATTATTCTTTCGTATGCGATTTCTAGTTAATACAAAAAAATACAATGCCATTAAGACTCACAATAGCAATTTATGATTAAAACATTTGTACTACACGTAACATCTATTTAAGTACT
This sequence comes from Teleogryllus occipitalis, assembly GCA_011170035.1. Taxonomy (NCBI): domain Eukaryota; kingdom Metazoa; phylum Arthropoda; class Insecta; order Orthoptera; family Gryllidae; genus Teleogryllus; species Teleogryllus occipitalis. The sequence goes on along the minus strand of BLKR01000640.1, from coordinate 111,282 downwards.
GAATTGTTTTAGTCCTTGCGCGATCGTTCAACTGACAAGAACTGCCATTGGATTTAAATAATTCTCAGAAATTACGTCTCAACAGTACGCGAGTGAAGTACTGACAAAAATTAATAATGCAGGAAGAGAAAATATGAAGGTGAGAGAGAAACAAGATCCAACATTTTAATGGAAAGACGAAAGAGAGACGAAAGACGAATTTCGACAGACAAAAGAGAATCGACGAAAATAATTACTGGATGAGAATGTAAATATTTATTACTACATCAGAGAAGTATGAATGTTATTCACACAATTTGAAAATGATTTCTAAGTTGCGTGAAACGGCTATAAACATACCACACGTACATCTGTAACCGGCAAAACATTAATATTATTACAGTAATATGGACAATATGAAATGCTCAAAACTTTTTTGTTACTGTATATCAAGAAACATTTGCAAGAAACAATGTTCAGTGAATAAAGTCGTTAAAGGAGGATTCTCCAACCACTTGAAGCAATTTGTAGCTGCCGTGACCACAATGTTCAATCTCTGCCTGCTAGCGTGACTTCTGCTTATTTTATCCCTCGTCCCTTTCTTCCATCTTCAATCGAACAACTCGTCAATTTACTAACTCTACTGAAACAGTGATAGTACACTGCACCACCTCGTGGTAAAATACAACACAGTGAACGTAGACTTGTTGTTACCTCATAAACGTAACACTACTTAGAAACTCAAACATCCTGCCATTGTGTTAACAGTGATAACTAAACCGTAACGCATTCGCAGTTGGGACAACCACAGTCATCAGATTTTAGTGCTCCCTCTGCTAACATCGAGGGAGCTCTTTATGGGATAATGGGTTAGAGCGCATTGTGTGCTACCTGGGTGGAGAGTCCTAGATACTGAAAGCAGGTCAACTCTCCGTGGACAGGCAGGAGTAACGTTCTGGCTGACGTTCTTCCTGCCTTCGAAGATAGAAAGAAATGGTCACGCACAATTGCCTTCTGAATACAAAAGAGAAATGACTGACACTCATCCATGCTAAATAATATAATCTCATCTCCATAAGACTACTGTGTTCGATTTCTTTATCAACCAGTGCGTCTTTCATTTGTTTCATCTAAGAAAATTTCTAAGAGCATCTTATCTTATATTTTCATCTAGTGTTTAACTCAAGTTCGGAACAAAAGTCTAATGCTAATAAAAAGTCATGCAGTATATGCTTCTAGATTTCGTTTGTAATATGTAATTTACAGTGAAAAAAAAATCGTCTCTGGCAAAACTTATCTCGCCTACCTAGGAAGAACTCTCAATGTTGTAATGCTGTTTTCACCCGCTGCTTTTTTGGCTCGATAGTAGTCAAACACGTGAAATGGTGAACATAGCGAGAGGATTTCGGCCTTAGACTGGCGGGCAAGCGGACTTCGTGGAAAGTACACCCAGATTGAAACGAGTGGTGCTAAAACTGCACGTACTTTCTCGCCCGTACTTTCACGCACAATTACGCAAAAAGCACTCAAGTTTTCGACAATTGTATACGACCTTACTTCAAAATATATCTTTAAGAATCAAATTTCATTAAGAAAAAATCTCTATGTTCATAATTGTAGTTGAAGATGCAGAAAAAAAAATTAATTTTTGCAATTTTTGAAAAATCAGAGTTTTTGAAAACGAGCACCATTCTCTTAAACGTCTTTCACAATATCCAACAACACAAATTAGTCAAAAACGATAGAGCCATTTTTTTAAAAGTAGAAAATGTTCCAAGGGCTTCAGTAAAGTACCCCCCAAAATTAAAATATCGGTTTCAAATTCAAGGGGCCGCGACATCAGCCAGATCGATTGGGGAATATCAGTCTTGGAAAAATTCGGCTGAATGAGTTAGCCGCTAGCGACAGACGGAGTTTTTTTTCTAAATTTAGCAACTGGATTTATCCACTTTTTTGTTACCAGGGCCCTGTAATAAGAGTTCTTCTGTCAAGAATTCGCCGTTTTTTCGCACAGCATTACATAACTTTCTCTCTACTGTATAGTAAACTATTAGAGAAACTACTCCATTAGAGAAACTAAAAACTTGATTCAGATTGCCAGGGCCGCGAGTTCAGCCTCGTTTATCAGAGAACACCCATTTTGGTGAGAATCATGCTGTGGTTAAGGCGCTAGAGTTCACAGTCAGAGGCAAGCATGGAGGCAAGCAGATAGACAGGCTGGCGGGTTGGTTGGTAGGCAGGCTGGCAGGTACGCAGACAGAGCATGCCAAACAAACCAGGATGGCAGGCAAGTCAGGCAGACCAGAGACCAAAATGTGTATTTGCAATACAACAAAGATATTCAATTTTATAGCATTACATAATTTTCTTTTGAGAAAATAAAATGAACAGACTTCGACAACGTCTGTATTCAATAAACCCACAATTACGTTACTTTCAGAGAAAACAAACAGAACCATGATTATTCGGACTTTTTTCGAAGTATTTCATTTCCGCCTTTCCTTCAACACTCATTGAAAGGCTAGAATCCGGTAAGCCGAGCGACTAGAAACCCATGATGGTAAGGAGAAATTTCACCGGATACCGGCTGAGGGCATTCGCCCTGCAGAAACCAGCACGTGCCATAAAAACTGGAACCCAGCGCCCGGAAGCCCTTTGTCGCCCGATGCAACGCTCTCTCCTGGAAGAAATCGGGCGGCGTGGGCGCGCGGCGGTTGAGCGGCGCGGGAGGGAAGCGCGCTGCAGCGCCCCCGCCTCGGCCACGCCCCCTCCGCGCGCCGGCATTCCGCTGCCACGCAGCGGCGCGGCGGCACGCCAGGCGCGACACGAGGGAATTGATGGATTGGTTGATTGATTTAGTCATTCCGGTTGCGTCAGCTGCTGAGGTCATTAGTTCCGTAAATATAGTGCAGGTTTTTGTTGGGACAGTAGGGGTGGTCTTCCCCTGCTGGATGGTGATATCCGGCGCTGACCTACCTATCGGCTAGCGGATATTCCTCAACCAGGTAGCGGGGCATCGCTCCAGTCGGAGGGGAAATAATCTAAGCTCCCGGTCGATCTGTCGTCATAGTGTTAGTTAAAGTCCTACTTTACGTAGCGAGGCTCGGGCCATCAGGCCGTATCTTCCGTTTGACCATGCAAATTTCGCTCCTTTAACCAACTAGCGGAGAAAGGAGGTATTATCTTGGGCGACGAAACAGACGATTTTTTAATTTAGCTCAGAGGCTTATTTTAGGCTTGAGGTTCTTTTACATACAATAAATCTACTGCATGGAACAGCCGGCTTTACTTGCCCTCCGAAGGATGGCGTACGAAGGAATTTTTAGGCCTTAAAAATCCACGGCTTCGATCGGATTTTAACCCGCAAACGTGGTTACAGTGCGGTGCGCTAACCGTTGTACCACCGAATCTGCTAAGTGTAGTGTATATGTGTGTGTGTGTGTGTGTGTGTGTGTGTGTGTGTGTGTGTGTGTGTGTGTGGGTGTGTGTAAGGGGAAAGGATAGGGCAAGGAAGAGGAATCTAAGATTGCGTGTTGTCCGTGGGCCGTTTGTAAGGTACTGCTCCAGCATTCGCCTGCTGTTGATCGGAGAAATCACAGAAAACTACGTTTTAGAAAGGCTCAGTGAAAAACAAATACATCGACTAACACTTTTATTTCTCGTGCTGATGAACATCAATTTAACACCGTATTACGTGGAACCCTTAATTGTTTTGAATTAATAAAAAGTGAAATTGAATTATTTGTCAGAGATTCGCTTTCTGTAAAAGCGTCACAATGATATTCATAACAGACTTTCCTATTCGTTTGCATAATTCATATTTTCTGCTCCTTTAAGTGATCAATATCTCGCCATTTTCCATGTACTTTTGTTCAGATGTCATGTTCTTAAATGCATTTCATATTGGTTTAACTTCAACCACGTTTTTTACGCGAGAACAGGTTTTAAGATACAACTAATTTCGTTCTAAACTACATTCTATATTTAAACAATTTTATTGGTACTTGTTTCATATGCTAACAATCGCAATTATTTGCAATTATTCATTCGTTCAGTCTTATTAAATAAGAAAGTACAACGTAATTCATGACTCGATATTTGAATATTAATACAGTATTGTAAAATGTTCTCTTCCTCTCCTTCTCTTTAATATTTTTTACTTCTTCTCCTGCTTATCACTTCTTCTTCTTCTTCTTCTTCTTCTTCTTCTTCTTCTTTGTCTTCTTCTTTCTTCTCTTTCCTTTTCTTTCTCTTATCTTTCTTCTCTTTCCTCTTCTTTACCTTATTCTTCTCATTTGTTTATTTTCTGTTTCTTTTTCTCCCCCTTCTTCACTTTCTCCTACTTTCTTTTTGATATCTTGGCTAATATAATGTACCATCACGATTGCATTGGTTGCAGCAACACTATGTATAACGCACAAATGTCAAGCAGGTTGCCTAATAAAAAAATTGATATACGTATATATGATAGCGATTCACATTTTTTTACTAGGGCTTTACGTTACACGTAAAGGGTAACCAGTCGACAGTCGGAAACCCTTTAAGTCCAGGTGGAACGCATATTCGACCATACATTGGACACCAACACATTTGCAGGTTCCTCTGATCAGGGGTCAGCAGAACGCGGGGCCCTCAGCGACAGCACATACACGGGAGATAAGGGACAAACGATCATGCCCAAAGCGGGATTCGAAACGGCGATCCTTCGGAAACGCTGAGTCACGCTTTAAGTTACTTCGGCCATTCAGGTCGGCGATTCACAAATAATGCTCAGCTAAATTTATCAACAAATTGTATTTCTATCTTCTGCATGTGTTCGATGTGGATAAGAATATCCTAGTAACTAGTGCAATAACTAAATACGAAAAGGGAACTATGACCCTTAATAAAATTTTCTTCTTTGAAAATTGCCGACTGGACAGATTACTCGAATGGACGTTTCACGATTGCGTATGGGCATGTTCCTTGATCCATCCCCCCTAGCGATCGGTGGGAGGGAGAGGAAGCGGCCATGACGCAATGCCTTTCGGCTTCTTGCGTCGGTGACCTCTGGGCACTCTACCGTGCCGCCCACGCAGCATGAAGAGAAATATCCAGTACGTGATGCCGGAAACAACAGCAAGATTTACAGCAACATTACAAGACCTCCCGGTATTTTTTTCAGTTAGTGCTCGTTTGGTTTTTTAAGAGTGAGCCATTTGTACGAAGTTCGTCTCGTTTCAGGTAATTTTCTACATGAAATTTGGGTAATTGTCATATCCTGCATCAAATTTCAGAAGTTTATTGACTCAATCTAATTTCCTTATAAAATATATATTTTAATATATAAGATCGACCAGCTTCTTGTTTTTTGTATTACATAAAACACATGTGAGGCGATATAACGGCACCTCGTGTTATTTCACATGAGAGTTCTCTAAAGTTGGACCAAATATGTAGAAGTTGCAATTTATTCAATTATAAATCATTTCTTCATCACAATATGTATGATTTCGTCGAATTCAAAATGGAAGAGAGCTAAAGAGATGTGAAGGTTCGTTTTTCTCAGTGCGGTTTCCTGATCCGTAGCCCACTATGTTTAGTGACGCGCTAGCCATCGCTGACTCACTCCTTCAAGTGCTACACTTTGTCACCTCGGTAGTATTGCATATAGCAATTATATGAGTATCAGTATCAAGATCAGGTCTACGATGACTTATAAAGAAATGAACAATTTTTTCATTCTACTTTTCAATGGTCTGTTGCAACACGGCGAGGCGGGGTCGATGTAATGGGCCCAGCAAAAGTGCACAGTAAAGCAGATTTATATCAGCTTCGATCTACATCCCACAACTACAAACTCATCTTACACACTTACGTACACAGATGAAATCCTGAAACAAAAAAAATATATATACGGTGATATAAACGTTGCGTGTTCCTGGATTAGAGAATTATTTATATTTAAAATAATAATCAAAAGACGAATTAAAATATATTTAAAGTCTAGGGACTATAAATAATAATAATAATAATAATAATAATAATAATAATAATAATAATAATAACAAAAATAATAATAAAACATTGGGACGTCGATTATCAATACGTCAATCATCCGAAATGTCGAATATCCGAAATCATATTTTCTCTGAATATTTTTTAAAAATTAGGTACCGCATACATTGTATTTTTTTTAAAATACTGAATACTGAGAATGATTCCCTATATGATTGACAGTGATAACATATTAACGAGATACTGTACTATAGTCAATCATCTGACTTCAGTGAACTTTGACGGAAAATCAGCGATTTCTTCATGAAATAAGGTCCTATGTGTTGAAGTATGCCAATGAATTTATCTACAGGATTTTGTACGTGCAGTGCAGTATTTTAATAGTATGTTCTCTTAAAGAACGTTTACACATACAGCATTTTATGTATTCTTGCCATTTTTATGTTCGGTTATCCGAATTATCGAATATCCAAATTATACTTGGGTTTTTCTAATGTGGCCGATGACTCTTCATTAGCTATTACGGAGTCATCCAATCGCGAGATAAAAAGTCATCACGGTGATAACTGTGGTACGTTTAAGCTCCCGATTGGACGAAACCGTAACAGCTGATCAGCTGTCATCAGCCAGGTTACAGAAACCCAAGTATATACCTGGTTCCAATTAGTTCGGGTAATCGACGTCCCACTGTAATAATAATAATAATAATAATAATAATAATAATAATAATAATAATAATAATAATAATAAAAACTACTACTTCTACAACATCCTGGTGAAGTGATCAAAGTGGCTAAGACGGCCTTGGCTAACTGGGATCGGCAAGTCCACTCCCGCTTAAGCATGATTGTAGGTTTGTTTTATGCAGTCATAGTTGGGGATTTTCCACACCACTATGTACCATCTAATAAAAGAACTTTTCCTTCCCATCCCTTCCCTTCCTCCGCTCTGGTTAGGAGAGGTAGGGTGATTTAGAAGGGGAGGAGAAATGCGCCGTCATTGGTTCTACGCAACATGGCGTACGCGCCACCTCTCCATCACGTTTACTCTCCATCTCTCATCAGCTCCAAGTGTCGCAACGGGACCTTGTATCACAGACGGCTGTGTGTGTATAGAGCCACTAGGGGTCTGTGGATCTCAGCGGTGCCAAGGAGTGGGAGTCTGAAGCATGGGCATCAGAATGTTCAGGACAGCGATAGATCTGAGGGGTGGGACTGTCGGCATGTCCCAACGGATGTCCCAACAATCATTATTAATAATAATAATAATAATAATAATAATAATAATAATAATAATAATAATAATAATAATAATAATAATAATAAATGTATTCGGCATTATGAGTCGATAGTTCGACTTCGCCGGCCAGCTACCGGTGTCCCCCATGCCTGGGCCTAGTTAAATTCCCATGCGTGGGGGTAAGAGCAAAATGAGGCGAACATGAGTATTCTCTTCACCGTAACTAGCAACATCCGCCTACTTGAGCTTTCCTTCGTCACATAGCTTCAGAAACTGAGACGATTTTGAAAGGAAAGCTACAACTCTATTTTTGCCTCGACCGGGAACCGAACCCGGGGACCACAGCATGGGATGCTAGTACGCTGCCCATGGACTATCCCAGAGGCTAATAATAATAATAATAATAATAATAATAATAATAATAATAATACTAATAATAATAATAATAATAATAATAATAATAATAATAAAATAACAAATTTACCTCAGCATAAATCCGCCAATAAATTAAATACTTTAAATTTGTTTGTGATTCCAGGGAGAAGTCCCAATCTTATCCAGTAACCTTCGGCCAGCTCCCATTTCATCACAAGCCCGGTTCATCCAGATCTATTTTGCATTGCCAACTCCTCGAGCACGTTCTGCCTTATGCACTCTGCCGCAGATCGCAGACACAGCGAGTATGTCTTCCTGCGGAGTGGGCGTCGGCGCCGCGTAGCGGTGAAGGCAGGCGGCCGCGGCAGCGGGGCCGGCGGCGCCACCATGGGCCCAGAAGGTGCGGCGCAGTCGCCACACCAGCGCCTGCAGCAGCAGCTGCAGCAGCAGCAGCAGCACTCGCAGGCTCAGCTGCAGGAGTGGACGTGGCAGTGGCAGTCCTACCGCTGCTCGCGCCCGCGCTTCCTCGTGCTGGTGAGTGGGGTGGCGACTGCCTCAAGGCGAAAACCAGCAGATTCTGGAAAAAGGAAAGAAAATACGAGACGTAATGGTGTCAAAATCACAATAGTATGACTTCAAAATGCATCAAAATATTTTTTTCTACTCCCATTGTATAATTCTGTCATTTGACGGCTGCAACCCGTTGCATAATGGTACTCTTTACGATACAGATTTCATTATGATACAGGTTCTTGGCCAATCACATAGAAGTTCACAAACCAAGCATTGACACTTCATTAATCATTGAGAATAGTTATAATAAATGTGTTGTTCGATTGTGTACGTTAAAATTGCATTTAATAATATATTATTATTGTCAGTTTTAATTTCTTTTATTATCAGTCATTTTTACGTTGGATATTATTTAAAATAAATTGGATCGTAATTTCCCTTTGATCCTATTTGACTAGCGTAGTGGTAGTGATAGAAGGAACACTAGACTGACGTTAATATGAAAACGCATGTTATTTTGTGTTATATGTTGCTTCTGTGCGTTTGTCCTTAAAAACTGGCCAATTCTTTAGTTTCATATGTCTAGTGAATCAGAGAATGTGTTGGCATCTCCATAAATTTGAGAAAAAGCGGAAATGGTGACCGCTATGTTTGGTCCGCTAGGTGGCCTTGGCTGAATCCTGCATGTCAACTGCCACGAAACGATTCAATTGAAGAGTTTAACTTATAAAAGTTACCATAAGTCGTAGAAATAGTACCTTTAGGAACTTGATGTAATGGGTATTAAAACACTTGTGTGAAGTTTGCGATACTCGCTCATTCCTCGCTCGAATCGTAGTATCACACTCGTGTATTAATACCCATCATTACATCATCGTTTCACAATGTACTAATTTACTAATTTAATATAGTATACCAGCATTTTGAGCGACCTTTTTTTTTTACAAGAAATCGTGGATAAAATGGCATTTTACGGCATAAATGGTGACATTTTACTGTATGAAGGATTGCATCATCACACATTCAGCCAATCGCAGCGACAGAATTGTGGGGGGTAGCGGTAAACGGAACAACCGACTACGGTTTTCTCGCACAGATGCCAAACATCCGAGACGTGACAAGAACGTAGTTTTGAAAAATTAATTTGATTATATTACAAATTTATAAAGGTGTTATACAAAAAATAGCGTATAATAAATACGTAAGTTCCTAATGTTGCTCGTTTTCAAAACATGTACTCATGCTATAAAGCTTAACACTATAAAGCTAAAACACTTAACAATAAAAAATAAAAACACTATAATAATTGCATAAACTACTAGTACCGAATTTCATTAATGTCTGTTCTATGTTTTGATACTAAGACATTAGATCCTGTCATTAGATAGAAAATTTGATAGATAAAAAAATAGATGGATGTAGTGTCTTCGCCGGATTCTGGGTGATGGTTTTTATTTTTTACTGATACGTTATGGCTTGTTATTGTCTTGTACATGTTGTGTATACACTGCATAACGAGAGGATCTTGGTTGCGACGGAAATATGAAAACATTTGAATGGTGCATCATGTTCCCTTATGGAGGGAATTGAGAGTGGGGATTATGGGAGGGAAAATGAAGACATACTGAGGCAAGTGAATAACTGTCGAGTGGTCGAGGAAATTGATCTAAGTACCGAAAACGACAATTGTGAGAAGCAGGAAAAAACTGTCTAAGATTCACCGACGGCAAATACAAACACACCACGTTTTGTATCAGAATGTAACTAAATAGAAATGTTTTGAGTTTCAAAGCCAATAGCATTGCATTGGCCTTGGCAATTAGATCGATTTGAGATGAAGAAAAGCAAATCTGAACTTTTGGCACTTAGATCAATTTGCTCGACCACTCAACAACTAGAGTTGGTAAATCAATCTGAATCATTAAAATTACGTAAAAAATAAAGTCATATATGTGCCAAGGTCGTTAACTGCTTCTAAAGATCTCGTGCCACAAAAAGCCGTCGGGCGAATGGTTCTCCGGCTTTCTGTCGCCACTGGATCATCAGAACCCTTATAACGCACTGGGTGCTTAAATAAGCGTAATAGTTGGTGAAGGAGAATATTACGAAAAAAATATACATTTTTCCTTATGAAATTTATTCTTCGAAATGACATCTTTAAATCATTTCATTCAGGATTTCTTATGAAGGAGAAAGTAATCGAACCAATATATACTGTTTTCCACCAGAAGCAATTATTTCACTTGCTTTAGAAACCAAATCAACCAATGATTCTACAACGTAATGCTCGCGTGTCAGTCCCTATTTGCTAGGAAGGAAAGTATTCTTCGCGCCATCCTACACCTAGCTCACTGGAACAGCAAGTTTCCCCTCTGTAACAAAATGTGAAAGTCGAGGAGAGTTTGAAACGATAGAACTGCCGTCTGTATCCTGTAACAAGCGCCGACAAAAGTTACTTCATTTTAATTGATCGTTACTAGAAAGTTGCTCAGGTTGTAAGGTAATGAACTATAGTATTGTTGTTGTGAAAACGACTGTCCGTATTTGTATTTTGTTTAATATGTTTTAATTACAATAAATGATTGCGTAATACTCTAAGGTTAAATCAGAACGATTAACACATGTAGCCAAAAAGGAATAAAAATAATGCTCAAATTCTGACACGAATACTCTAGAAGGTTGGTGTGAACTAACCTACTTGTAAGAGAGCTACTGTTATAGAGAGTTGAAAGGTTTGAAGATGAGGTCAATGCGTATTAACGTAAAGTAGAACATAGCTAACTATCACACATACCAAACAATCAAAACCCACGAGACATTACCCTCTACTGAAAATGATAGATTCCACTTCCGACTTTTGTTCTTAGCATCGTCTAGAAGTGTTTGGTAGATGAGACTTCAAACTGTGAGCCATTGTCAGATAATACGAGTACGTGAACGTGAATATAGTATGTTCACGCGGAGGAGCGACCACGCAATTGAAAATTATAAAACAAGACAATTTCACTAAAATACCTTTTTTGCCTTCCATACAAGAATTGATTGTTTCCTTAATAAGCATAGACCGCCCAGATATCTATTAATAAATGATCATTCTGATTTGTGAAAGATCCAAGAAATGCTCTTATAGATTATATCTTGAAGCCACAAACACGGGGTTAGTTATTTTTATACAATGCAACCCTTAAAAAGACTGTACTTTCACGACAGGCTAATAAGCCAAAAAAAGACAATTGAATCCTTTTTTAAATCCCTTTCATCATAGCTTCCAACCTAGCCGTAGGCAGACATAAATAAACTACTGCGTTAATGAGCTAACGACTCCTACTTCCTCAAAGTGCTTGGTCAGTAATGACCCTAAATTCCCCCTCAGAGTAGGCCTCAGTACGCCATTAGGGTGACGGTAATGAACAGAAACTGTGTGGAAGTTGTAGTGTCAGGAAAAGTTCTACGATATAGAATAATAATCACATAATAGATATTCTTATGTTAGGAGAGTCAACGTTTATGTCTTACAAGTTTTGTAGTTAATAGAAAATTATTCATTTAATATTATTATACAGTTGAAAGTGTTTTGTCGAGTTATAAAAATTTTCCTGGTTGCGACAAGTGAAGGAAACAATTCAACTTTGTTGATTGCGTTTGTCTTGACTTCGTTGAGCTGGATGGTGAACACGGTTTGTGCCGCAATACAATATTTATAACCTGCAAAAATTTATTAGAATGTGAATGACGTTTTGGATAGTTAGAGAGATCATCAGTTGTTTAAGCCCAAAATTGGGGAGAGCAGATAAAAAAATTATATCATATGTATTATTGAGAGGTCACAGGAATGTGCTGCTAAAAATAATAGGAGATGCCAAATACATCTCTGGGCTACCCTTTCCATTAAACTTTTTTATTTACATATAACTTATTTTACCAGCACATCAATAATACGTATTACAGGGAGAATTAAATTATGACATTGATAATACAGATAATAAATTCAGTTGATGATTTTAAGCGTACCCATTTTCTAAATTGACAAATGGCTTGGAGAGAGTCTTCCGCAAAGGTTGAAAATGGGAAAATCAGGAATTGAATATATTTATGGAAATAAAATGTTTTATTAGTAAGGGGCTCCTCTCACACTTTTCGGTAGGTCACGGTTCCCCTACTCCCACCCCCTGTGCACACGTCTCAATGTTGTATACGATTTGTAGTTGTATGCATTAGGTACTAACCTCGAAAAAATCGAAAGAAATAAATTATCTTTGTTGTTGGAAAGAAATGAGTGAATAAATTTATTGAAGAAAGATCTTCACAGTACGTTTTTGGTTGGGGGAAACCACATAAACATTTAAGTGACCATTGGTGAAAAAAGAACACTATCTTGTCAATGTGTTGTATAGATATTGCAATAAAATTTCTGAGAGATGTAACAGGCAGTATTCTCCAGTTTTCACGTGATAAGAAGCGGCTTTTTACACGTGATACGAAGCGACGATTTTACAAAGAAACCCAGAGAGCTGTTCAATATGATGAATATAAAAAAATGTATTCACTACTATTTAGCTCATGAAGATTGTGCAAGTTAGATACCCTTTATTTAAATGAATGTCATTTGCTGCATTGGTGTATATTACAAAGCCTTTTGATTACAAAATGTCAAAAGTATACGTTTTTAATTATGTAAGCAAATTAAATAACTTGTCAGAAAAATAACAAACAAAAAGCACCATCTAAACACTTTTATTGGATAGGTAAACAAATTCTTAAATTCAACTACAAGAAAACCATGAAGTTTTGTCATTGGCATCCAAATAATAATTAAGATAGCACATTATTTTAGTTCCCGTGAGTAGTGTGCAAGTAGCACATTCGTTTTCCTCGGCATTTACTCCCTGTACAAAGTATAGAAAACTAAACTGCCATCCAAATCCTAAATCTTAGAATAAAAACTTTTGACAACAAGCATTTTACTAATTGTACATTTACTTAGGATATATGAATTTCATTTCTTTAGTGCATTTCGACTGGATCTAAATAAAGTTCGACCTTCTTGCTTAGGACTAATGCCCAGTACATCACGAACATTAATATGTACGAAAAAAATAAAAATATTGATGAGCCTAACCAATTAAATGCCAATGTTCATCATGACTCATTTGCTTTCCGCGCCACTATCACAGGGTTTGTTGATTAGTGATTCCGGGCGTGTCAACAGCCTTGGCCGTTAGTCCCGTAAGTGTAGTGCATGTTTTCCTCGGAAGATGACGGTTTTCTTCCCCCTCTGGATGGCGAGATCCGGCGCAGACCTACCGTCGACTAGAGGGGCTTCCCCCTAACCAAGACTCTCCCACCAGCAAGGCACCGCCCCAGCCGGGACAAGCTCTAAGTTCCCGACCGGTCTCCCGGCATGTGTGGTAGTGAAGTGCACGTTAGTGTAGGTGTGTGTATGAGTTTAAGGGGTGAGGATAGGACAAGGAAGAGGAAGGAAAGATCGCGCGCGGTCCGTGATCCGTTTGTTAGGGTACTGCTCCGGCATTCGCCTGGTGTTGGAGAAACCACGGAAAACTACCGATCAGAGCAGCCGGCCGCTAGAATTCTCCTCCAGACAGCGACTGAATTCGACCTAGCTGAAAAGCTGGTGTCGAAACTCCTGTTGCTGTCAAGACTCGAAACTAGGATCTCGCGGTCAGAGGCGCTGCGGTGACATCAGTTGACGCACTGAGCTACCGCTCCCGGTGACTATCACAGGGTAAAACTATGTTTGCCTTATCCAGAATTCGAACTCACACCTCATAAATGACAGAGTCTTGCCTTTCTTTCTTATCTCTAATCTGTCCGTAGGCCCCTCTTACTTATGCTGCACTTCTTTCATCTTTCGTATAAAGCTTCTGTTGGGACCTTGATTTCTTTAAGCTCGACGCTCCTAGGTTTCTAAGTCATTAGGGAACCATTTATTTTTCTGTCATCTCTTTGCTTCAAATTTAAACTTCTTTCTAATTCGTTATCCCTACCGAATTACATAATTGCCAGAATTAGGAGTATTTTGCTGTCTTGGTAAGAATACCTCAGAACAAAGTCATAGGACTGATAGTAATTGAGAATCTTTCCATTCCACACCAATGGAGTGGAAGCGTTGAGGAAAGAACCTCTATGCTCTTTCTTCTATGGTGGAATAGTGGAAAACAGAGAGCACAGAAACGGAGAATGAAGTAATGCCAACGAGAAACACTCAAGTAGATGCTATCCAAAATAGGAAAATTCTGAATAAAAAGAGGAGGTAAGGTAAAAAAGAGAGGGAGAGCAGGAACAATAGTGGATGAGAAATAGGAGAAGAACGAAAACGCGAGAAAGAAAGGAAGAAAACAAGAAAGGTAGGGACCTCATCAAAGTGAGGAAAAGAGTCGGGAGAGGCGAAAGAGTGAGAAAAGAGGTGATAATGAAGGGGAGAACAAAAAGAGATAGAAAGAAAATAAGACGGAGTGAGTGAGAGTGAGATTGCCTTTGGGTATGTCTATGTATGTATGTATGTATGTATGTAAGTGTGCGGGTGTATGACGAATGTGCACGTGTGGGTGAAAGGAAGAGAGTGAGATTGTATTTATAAGAGAGAGTGCGTGTGTCTGAGAGTGCGTGTGTCTGAGAGAGAGTGAGAGTGCGTGTGTCTGAGAGAGAGTGAGAGTGTGTATGAGAGAGAGTGAGAGTGTATGAGAGAAAGTGAGAGTGTCTGATAGAGAGTGAGAGTGTGTATATGAGAGTGTGTATATGAGAGAGGGTGTGTGTCAGAGAGAGAGTGAGAGTGTGCGTATGAGAGAGTGAGAGTGTGTGTATGAGAGAGAGTGAGAGTGTGTGAGTATGAGAGAAAGAGGGAGTCCTACACACTCACTGCCTTCGAGCGAGAGCGCCTGCACGAGCGCCTGCAGGCCACCCGCCGCGCCTCGCGTGCTCAAGGAAGGAGGGTCAGAGGTTCCGGGACGGCGCCGCCAGGGTGCGCGCGACGCTGCGCCGCAGAGAACGGCGCGGCGCGGCGCGGCGTGGGCGTGGGCGTGGGCGTGGGCGTGGGCGTTGACGTGGGTGGGGTGCACGGCAGCGAAATTCCGCGGCGGCGGCAGCGGCGCGGAAGTCGCGTGCCGAACGGGGGTGCTTAAATACTGACGCAAACAGAAACTCTTGGGATTGGGAAGGAACTTTCGGAACAATCTATCAAAGGAAATTGTTGGAACTGCAAACTTCATTACAATGCTAAATCATGGAAATTGTTTCAAAAGAAGGAGTTTGTAAGGTAATATGTTATTTCAAAAGAAAAACATATGTGACATTATGCATGATGTGTAATCGTAAATGTGTTAGGGTACGGAAGAGAGAGAGGGAGAGAGAGAGAGAGGGAGGGAGATGGAACACATTCGAAGAATGTATTACAAACCATGAATCAGTCGATGTCGAATATAACTCATATGCAACATTTCTGGTAGCCAGGACCACTTCAATAAGAATATTAAACGAAATAATTGAGTATCTGAGAAGAGTGGAGGCATTTTATTAACATGAAAAATAACTATTACGTGGCATAAGCTTGTATTACTAACTTCCACTGCACGCAGAAATTGCAAGAAAACTATGCAGCCTAGGGCCATGCCAGATATCTATGATTTTGTTAGATACCTGGGAACTGGAAGAATATCCATAAACAATGAAACTGTTTCCACTGAGACCGAAATACAAATATTTTATGGTACTATTCTGCCTAGTCTCTTATACAGCGCATCGACTTATATCATGCGTCATTGCTTACAACACATAAGACGAAAGCGACAGCAAGACTCCGTGGGAGATGACGCCCGTCTTTAAATATTTACTATTTACTACATGTTCAATAAAACAGAAACATTTTTATATTGTTGGTATTCCAAGGACTGTCATACAGTATACCTTATACTACTACTATATTGCAGTATTTACGAAGAATATTTATTTGAAGAATATTTTTATTTTAGTATTTGGGAATATATATAATTTACTGCAATGTTGTACGAGAGTTTTTATTTCTTATTCTTTAGCAATGTACATGCTATTTTTTATAAAACAATTTTTTGTATTATGGTTCAGAAGAATTTTTAGCTGCCGCAGGACAGGACTACTTAACGTATTATGGGCTATTTTATCGTTTTCTCCTACGTGCTATTTGGAAAAGTCAAGACCGACCCTCGATGGGACTCGAATTTAATGAGGATGAATAAGAAATAATCTGAGGTTCCTATATGAAAAGAACGCATATCCAAAATGTATAATATTGCAATGGGCGCTTGAGATGAAAAAATGATAAGAGACGAACAAATATGAAAGATATGGGGATTTTTATGTCGGTACCCGGAGACCTATACTCTTGTTTCTCTTGTTGCACGTTGATTATTTTTTATTTCGGAAGATATTTCTCAACTATTATGTAAGGAAAACGCTTGTACGTTCGTTCGTGGCACAATTCATGAATAAAGTTATCTCCACTTTTTATTCCTAATTCACCTCAGAATTAATACTACTGAACCACACCACGAGATCACGAATTTTAGTGCTAGGAGAAATTACACAGGCACATGTTTTTCATATATTAGACCTCGATAGAGAGTCAAAACCGATTTAAATATTAGTAAAACCCTTATGTGTGGATTCTGAAAACCGATAGTATTTAGATACTTTGTTAGTGTCACCATCTATATGTGTTTCTGTTCAGTCGCCCATATGTAACAAAGTATTTATGAGTGTGTGTGCGTGCGTGTGTGTGTGTATGTTTCATTTTCAGATGTCTGACTTCACTACGTCGGCATGTCTTTTACCCACATGCCATTTACTAAGCTATTTAGGACACTAATATAACGTCTTAAAATGTTTGTAGCATTTCAAATCGTTGGGGCCTAAACCGAGCCCCCAAAGGAACCTAATCCAGGTCCCAGATTTTTTGTCGCGTAAAACTAAAATCGGTTTGATGTTGATTTTAAAAAGCTTACCTATTGTACAATTAGCGTCAGAAATCATGGCGAACTGGCGAAAGCGAACAGGATGTTTAGGCACTTACAAATTGTCTTTTAGGCGATAAAAACGCACTGCAAAAGTCAAGAAAAAAGAATTAACTTACATGAGCAGATATGGCACTTACAAAAACTTAGCTAACTAGCTTGAGACATTTTTCTAAAATAACCCTTTTCGTTAATTTGTTTCTTTTTCTAAAAACAATTGCGAGATATCCAAAATAAGAACTCTCATTTCAAAATCAACAAAAGGTTGCCTTCACCAGGATAGACTATCCCTACTGATATTCTTACTAAAGAATTCGAGTAACGTGCATTAAGAATCCAAACACGGTTATAAAAGTTAAGTCCTCAGAAAGAGGAATCAAGTGGCAATGGACAAAGGAGCAATTCCGTGAGGAATTAGCTCCGAAGAAGGCGCAGAGTTTGCATAATAGCAGTGTTTCACGCGAAGTGTTAGTGCTCTCACCCTCCACTGCCACTCCGCACATACTTTCAAGCAATTTCAAAGAGTAAATTGTCTGATCTGAGATCTTGGAACTTCTTAGAAGTTTGTTAAGTATCCAAGAACAAGATCTTTCTTCGTTACTCAAAAATGTTCATTACAGAGAGAGGTTTAGCTCACCAAGTCATAGCATAGGAAATAATGCTGATAAAGAAGGAATATACACGCCACAAATATACATGTAGGCGATTCATTTATTTGTATAATTCTAGGATATACGCTTTATCTAAAATTGTGGACATATAAGGATTTTTTAAAGAAAGTAACTGCAAGTTAGAAACCAACAATGACAACAGAGTTTATTCCTTTTATGTCCTCCCACGTAAACCAACGTGCTACATGTTCCTTTTTGAACCACTTAAATTACCTCTACTAATCAAAGAATATTTTAACTTACATCCATAAGGTAAAGCGACTAGCGTCGTAACTGACAGGTAAAATTGTTTGAAAATAAAATGTTTTTATTACAGTAATATTAAGGATTTACTTGCCATGAAGTTTGAATTACTCTGGAGAGACACTTTCAAGTGTTATGCAATACAAAATTGCAGTATACTATAGGGAAAATAATCCTCAGTAACAAGTACCTGTCAAATAGAGTATGGCTGTGTTTCAGTGGAATATTTCCCCCCGACATGAAGTGTTTATAGACATAATGAGTAGTAAGATCAATATGCGTATTGTTTTCCAGGAATATTTATATCATAAATGCAAGTAAACCTTCGAAAGTCCTTAAGAGTGATAGTTACACTTGTGCATTACATATGAGTCATTTATTGAAGGGGACCGAAGAACCTCCTGACAACCAGAGTTCTGTCATTTTTGTTAGTCAGAAGAAAGACCAGAGATCTTCCAGATTTTTTTGCAAGTCCAGAGATCATTCAGATGTTTATATGTTACAGTTAAAGTACGAAATTTCGGTAAATTTATGAGCAATCTGTTAGTTCGTACGGGTACTATTTTAGACATATGGTTTGAATAAAACTGTATGAATGACTATGGACGGATTATTTCGGATTTTATTCGATTAATATCACTAGCCACAGGGTGGTAGCAACATTATGTTGATTGTCCGAGTGAGAAGAGTCGTTTGTGTTTGCAAGAAATATTTTGACACAAAATGGACTGAAAATAATCCGGTACACAGGCTTAGTTTTTATGTACACTGAGAGAGTTGAAAGCAGAGCTTTGTCACGAATACAACTGAGATATGTAGAGAGGGTTATCGTTGGTATCGTGTAAATAGAAATTTACGACTAATATTTACCAATTACGCGGAGCTCGAAACTACCCACCATGTCTCTTACTAGCCTTAGAAATCTCCTACCAACAGTCTGATCCCTGTTTATCATACATTTTGTCCGCTATTCCTCGACACCCTAACCGACACTCTGAATTTCACATCTCTAGCTGCCTTGTGTTGGCTAATGTGCAGTTCATCACACTAACGTACCAAGTACGGCTCGAAGTGGTTTCTATTTAGAACTTTATCTACCCATTTCGGATAATGTGTTCCGGCTGATTCGGTAATAAGTTAAATTCCCTCGTTAGTAACAACATATACACTTCTTGCTGCTTTATATAAATTTACCGTTGCTTTATGAACTTATTTGTAAAGCGCTTGGATCATAATGTTTGTTTCTTGGAGAAATTCTAAAAATCTTTATTTTGAGTACGTCAAAAGTCCTCCATGCTGTCTCGACCTCTTCAATTTACAACTAATTTTCCTACTTCTTACTGCTCCCAAAAATTCATTTTTTCTAAAAGCGACCTGTTGACAACTTATTTCTCAACATTTTATTTTTATTTTTTCATCAGAAGTCACATTAAATTAACTGCAATTACATGAATTGCACACTTTTTTGTTTCACTTAAAAAAAGATTAAATTGTTACGTTTTTCTTCCTCTGTGGATTAACTAGAAACGTATTTGATGAGCTATCTGCCACAATGGATTATCGAGTGGGAGTAGAAAGGGGGAAGAAGGAACGCCAGTAGATCGATGAGCTTATTACGTGGCTTCTATATGAAAGCCATTTACTAAATGAAGGTTCTGGGAGTTGTTACTTTGGGCATTCACAATATTTGTGGACACTCTTGTGAGGGAGCCTTCACGTTATGTTCATTTTGAAACAATTTTTACACTCTGACGTGCACTGACTAAATTGGCCGCCATAAAGAGGTTTATGGAACGCGAACTTTGGGAAGCTAGTAAAAGGAATGTTGAAAGAGACAGAAATACTGAAGCTGACGATTTCGGCAATTCTTTTATTCTCATCAACACTAAAACGAATCGACCATCAGAGTAAGTAGAAATTCAACATTTTAATAAATGTCCATTCTTGTTTCGTTGGGATGCTAGTAAACTAAAATGAAATTTACGAAATATTTTCTAAATTGGACGAGATGATACAGTTAGAAATTTGGAAAATGCAAAATAAATTCACCTTGGATTGTAGCGCTTTTTTCGTATTATTTCTTCGTTTAAAAGTTATAACGCACAAGTCAATGTGCGTCAGGAGGTTATTCAGGTGAAAAAATACCTTCCATTGAGACGCGTCACATATGACGATAATGATCGTTTCCAAACATAAACAGGGTGTGTGTAAGGAGATAGAATCATGCGTTCTTGAAATGTAGATAACCCAAATGCCACGGCTTATCAATCTACATTTGCGCTTTTATGCCGCGCGTTTATAGAAGAAATCTCTATCGGATGTTCCATCGTTCCTTTTCCCCGACGATCGATGCTGTCCGGCAATGAAATGCCTCTCACATTTGATAATACCTAACTCAACTCTCATACGGCCTCGGAAACACCTTTTTATCCATCAAATGCGTAATTCCCAGGTTCTGTAGCCAGTGTGATCCAGTTGAAGCGCTTTTGCTTGGAAACCCTTTGCTAGCGTTGAGTCGATGATGTACTTGCATAACAGCAGATAAAGTTCAGAGAAAAATTCTACACACACGCATGAGAGATCAAGGAATTACTTGACTTTTTCTGATGGATACCTGTGGGACTTTCATTGAAACTTGAAGAGATAGACCACATTTGATGAAATTATTTCCTTCCCAAATTGCCTGTCTCTTTATCATGAGATTCTTCTCATATTCTCACTAACCTTCCTCATCTTGACAAAAACGCAGATATGTTATACCCTAAAAGTTGAGAGTCCGTCAGATACGTTGGCAATGAAATATCCATCGTTGAGAAGATTTCCAAAGACCTTCCACCCGAAACGGCCCGTCATGGCGCGACATCAACACAACTACCGAAGGCCAGATCCGGGGGCGATCTTCGCGGGGGGCGGCATTGGCGGGGCGACGCGCTTCGAAAAGGCGGTCATGGCCGTCGATTGGCGGCCGAAGCGGCGGCGGTGGCGGCGGCGGCGGCGGCGGCGGCAGTGGACAGTGCGGCGCGCCAGTGGTCTCCAGGCAACGCGCGATCGAAGCCATCGGCGGCGGCGAGCGCCTCGCGTTCCTCGGACGCGTCGACGTCGGCGGTCAGTTGCGTTGGGACGCGGAGCCCACACCGCTCACTGGAGGGAGCTTGAGTGCGCGAACGCCCACTGGAAGGCAGGGTCGCCCACCGTGCAACAAAAGACCCCACAAAGAGGACCTTGTGGAACACCAAAGTTTAATGGAGGATCGGGATTGACAACTGGTTGGAAGACGGTAAAGGATCGAGTGGTGAGAAATAAAATACGATGTAGGTGCTGCAATTGAAATGATTGTACGTGAAGTGTGGACGAATGTTAATATGTGTTTAGGACATGAACAATGGACACTTGCAATCATTTTAACTGTCACGAGACTATTAGTGCGACGAGACTTTTAAAAGGGGTCGTGAATTAAGTACATGTGAAACAAGAACATCCCATTTATAGATTTCTTATCTATATCAACCATAACTAATATGAAATAAACATCTACAGAAAAGCGGTGTTTGATATTTCACAGATAATTTCTCAGGATATCTTCGCTCTGTGAGAAAGCAAGAGACTCGTTTCAATCCTGAGGGTCCGTGTGCAAGTGACCACCTCCATCGACGGACATGGCTGCACGGAGTGCACCGTGTTCCACGAAGCACCTGGCGATCAAAAGCACTTCCGGTCCTCCGTCCGCCGACAGCAAGTAAGACGCGCGAGCAGCGACGGCGGCAGCGGCAGCGGCGTCAGGCACAGCGCGGGCGCGCCCGGCCGCGGCCTGTGGTATGTGAGCGCGCGCGCGGGCGCCGGCGTCCATCCGACGCGCGAGCGCCCCGGCGCCGGCGCCGGCGTCGGCGGCGTCGCCAGGCGAGCGTCGCGGCGCCCGCCCTCGCGCTCGCGCCCGCGCCCGCCGCCCGCGCCCGCCGCACGCCTGCCGCGCCCCATGGCGTGGGTGTGGGAGCGCTTTCGAAACACCTTCCGCAACTCCATCGACGAGGATGTGGAGGAGCTGCATCTGGACGGGGTGAGTGCGCTCGCGTGAAGAACACTACCGATTAGCGGATTGCGGAGTGGTGTTTTGACTTAGAGATTTTTCTCTAGAGAGAAACAGTGTCTGCTCGAGTTTTGGCTTGTTCTTGTGTGAATAGCTGTTCATTGTTCTCCACTTTTTACCAAGAAATCTTCGGTGGCAGGATTTTCGACACTAGCTTTTCAGCTAGATCGAATTCAGTCGCTGTCTGGAGGAGAATTCTAGCTGCTCCGATCGGTAGTTTTCCGTGGTTTCTCCGATCAAAACCAGACGAATGCCAGAGCAGTACCCTATCAAACGGGCCTCGGACCGGGCGCGATCTGTCCTTCCCATTCCTTGTCCTATCCTCTCCCCTTACACACACACTTACACTAACATGCACTACACTACCACACTTGCCAGGAGACCGGTCGGGAACTTACAACTTGTCCCGGCTGGGTTGATGACACGCTTGGGGGAGATACCTGGTGAGGGAAAACCCCGTTAGCCGACGGTAGGTCGGCGCCGGATCTGGCCATTTAGCAGGGGAAGACCACCGCCACCTCCTGATAAAAACACTCACTACACTTACGGGACTACTGACCATAGTAGCTGACGCGCCCGAAATCGCTAACAATCAATCAATCTACCAAGAAATTCTGAATGGTGCAGGCCACTGTACTTGTGGAGCTCGAAACGCTACATCACTTTCCCCACGACCGCTGCTCCCAGTGTCCATTCCATACAATACCGAGCCTCCAGCCCTCAAGCAAATTCCAAGCTGCTTCGGCTGCCTCACCTCAATTTGACGTAGCCTCGGTTGCCTGTTCCTTTCTAATCATTCGTAATAGCCGTTTCCGATATCATTCGCGTAAGTGTACAGTAATTGATAAAACTTCCAATTATGTACAACAAATTCAGAATTCATTCCAATTTTCATACATCTCATCCCGGTGTTTGTTCATTCGATTGACAATTATACTAGTAAACCATACTTTACTTCATAAAAAGTTTCTACAAAGTACGTCATCAGTCATAATAAACAAAAATGTCAGGAAATGGCAATAATGTGTAAGGCTTAAAACTAATATTTTCTATTAAAAAAAGGTGTAAAACTAAAATTCCAAACTGAACCTGCGTCGTATTTTAGCGCAATTTGATAATTGTACATCTTAGGATCAATGATTCGTGATAAAAGAATGATGACTTTGATGAATTATCAAGATGATTGATCTCGTCATATTTTACATTTATATTTGGGGTACCAGTCGGATAAAAAATCTGTCCGAGATCACTACGACACTACTGCCTTAGCGATCTCGGCCACTGGAATGTACGTTTTGCTTTCAAGGAAACCGTTGTTTCAGTTTTTATCAATTGTGAACATCCCTCTTCCACATTTCCAACCAAATTTACCGTTTCTTCATCTACTCGTTTCTCTCCAAGATTTGGAAACAGTCATGAAGTGACGTTCAATGGAATTGTTTGCTCCTATTGTCTTTCTTTGATATTTCTATTAAGTATGCATGCTAGCTTATATTAAATATTTTCTGATGTCCACATTTCCGGACAGAGATATTAAATCGTGTTCTTGAAAATAAAAACTCTTAGAAAAGAAACCATTACAGAACGAGCCAAATAATTCCATACTTCATTTCATTCTCGGGTAAAGCATGTAGCATGTTCTCATTATTTCAGATGAAAGAATTTGCTATAAGTTAGAGTTTAAATAAGAGTATTTAAAAGACGCGTGAATAAAGAACGTAACTATAAAGATATTTCCACAACTGATTATAGGTAGTGTTGTGTGTAGCGTTGTTGTATTATGGATAGCGTTGTTTTATTGGACTCATTTTTACAGATAGTGTTGATTTTTTGTATGCTAAAAATGTATATTGCCGGAAAAGTTGAAATGTAGAAATTCAAACTGGAAATTCGAATATTCCAAGAAGAATAGTTGACCCGCAAGGAATATATGTGAATGCAATGAATATAGTATATGTGTAAACATATCTGAAAGCCCCCATTGAGTTAGATTTTTGTTATTCTGTCCAATAATTTCCTTTTAGCTTTTTCTATTCCATTCAAGTAAGTAAGATTGTCTAAGTTTCTCTTACTAATGGCAGGATTCTAATTTTTAACAGTCAACAAACAAAAGACCAAGAAAAATCTGGGTGTCTATACTTTTTTCTCATTTCTGTAGTGGAACATTTTCTATATTTTCATATACAGTATTTTTATATATTAATTTGAGAAATTTGTCAAATGATCCATTTATCAGGGTCTGTGGGGAAATATAGAAGTCTCTTTGAATTATTTTTTTTGTTTCTGTTTCGAAATATCTCTCATATTAAAACGAAAACTCCTTGATATTTGGTGTATCTCTTAAGTAGTGCAGAACTACCTGTCTGGCTGTATTTGCCAAAAACTTAAGAGACTCAATTTGTAAAAAATAGTTTCAAAACGACTTTCAAGACATGCGAGAATTTCAGAGAAACAACGAAAATTGGGCAGGTTACTAATGATAGTCTTACGAAATATAAAATGTTTCCAGCAGATGTATCTCAAGCATCTGGAACAAGAAAGAACTTCCGAATTAATTCTTCTTTGCCTTTCTTTTTCATAAAGAAACAAAGAGAAGCAGAAGCATTGTTTGAAAGAATAATACAGAAGACTCTTGAGCTAATTTTTCGTAGAAAGTACATTCAAATTGTGTTTTCAACAGAATTTATTCAAGAAACTTTTGAGCATCTAAACAGCGAAAAATCAGATAGTAGAAGAATGATCACTCTAAAAGTACCGGAACCTATCAGGTACCCTGAAGCTGAAAGAAAAAATCCCTCTTAATTTCAATTTCTTTTCTTTCATTTTGAATGGATGTAAATTACGATTTTTCTTATAGATAATTCAGAAGAATGACAGTAGCTCTCAGAGACTAAGCTATTAACCGCTATTACATAATTTTGTTATAGCGCCTCTCATTAAAACTAAGAAAGATAATCGGTAAACTTTTACCGACTTAATTTTAACTTCCTTAAAACTTCACCAAGGCAGAAAGATGAACACTGGCACTAAGGGCACCTTTCGTCTTAACGTTCTATTACAATTTTGGAGATTTCGTTTCTTATAGTTTTTTGACTTACAAATATGACTTATTACAAATATTTATTTGTTAATCTTTATACTTTCACGTATACGTACGTATATACGGAGTAATATAGGCTATGCAGTATGGAGAAAGTTATGTATTTGTATTTTTGTTATGTATGAAAATCGATTTCGAGATTTAAACGGAAATACACGTTTTGGGGTTCGTAATACCGAACAAGTGATTTTTTTTTCCAAACGTCCGTACGTCTGCCCGCCCGTCTGTCTGTCTGGTGTATGTGAACAACACTAGAGCATAAATCATGCGTAGATTTTTTACAAATAGAAGAAACCCCTGTCTATGTGGCTGAGTTGAATCTCTGCGATTTTGCAAAATATTCATTAATTTTTTGAAAGTGAAGTAAGGGCAGACAGTTATCACTGATTGACTTGATAAATTATCATAAACGTGTATTTAAGTTCGCATGAATTCCATTGACCTTTTCACTCGACAAACGTTTACGCCGATTTAATGTTTGAAAACGTTCATGTAAATAAAACTAGTGGTGATACAACACATTCTCTCTCGCATTATTTATATCATACAATTTTTGAAAATTCAGAGAGTTCAAGGAAAATTATTCCTGTGTCATATTATCAATGGCCTTTGCTCTATTGAAAAATTATATTATTTGTGGCCATTTTGAGAATTTTTTATAAAATACAGTAACTTCAAGCAGAAATTACGCTAAACATATTCTTCCTTTTAACCTGACGTTTTTAAAGAATTGATTTTTTAGAGCAGGTTTCATGTAACAAAAATATCTCTATCATCAATATTGTACTGTTGCAATGTTTATTTTCTGCAATATTTGAAAATACAGAGGGTTTACCTGAAATGCAACCGACGCCAATTTTGCGACATACGAGGAAAGCATTAACGAAAAAAATTGGATTTTTTTGACAATACAGTTGTTTAAATATTACCTATATTTCAAGCAAACGTACACGAAATCTACCCATATTTTCAAAAAAATGTACCAGTTCTTATTTCAAGATAGTAGTATATCTTTAAACAACAGATTTCGTTAAATAAAAATTTCGGCCTACAATATTTTTCTTGTAGGAATACGCCGAAAAAGGTTTGAACTTTCGCAATTTTCGAAACGTTAGACATCTCAACGAAAATGATATTAACGCCATTTTCTTCAGTCCCTTTCACTCTCCGAGAACGATATTTAATCAAATTGGAGCCATTTTGGAGAAAATAGTGTTGAGACTTTATGTAATGTACTCCCCAAAATCAAAATATCAGTTTCAAACCCCCAGGGCCAAGAACTCGTTTTAGTGCCTGCAGATCGATTGCGGAATATAAATTTTGGAGAAAATCGTTTGAACGGTTTTGGCGCTAGTGTTGACCACAGGAGGGAGGGACGGACGTACGGACTGTCACACACACACACACACACAACACAGAAAGGCACCCAGACGTTTCGCCGTCAATCGTGTTTTTGGAATCTAGGACCCACAAAACATGAATTTTGGAAACATTATTTTCTATGTTTCATTAAATAGCATACACTTCCCACTTAAAAACGTGGTAACTAAGTAATTCTTAGGCATTTTAGGATCCGCTGGGTTCCCAAGACTTCGCCAGGGGACTAAAAAGTTCGTTTTGTACACTTACTAAGAGCAATGATAAATTGCTCCATCTTAATTTACAAATTGAGTGTAGAGCTTACTAGAACTTCTGAGAGCAATTAACGAGATTGTCAGTAGATAGCCTCGTGACGTGATCCCCAACTGAGATCACGTCACGAGGGCACTGACTGTGTATCTTGGCACAGCCCCAGAGGATCCGCCCTCCACTAGCAGGATTTTGGCGTTGGGCTAGGGTTGCCAACCGTACTCCACTTCGGAGGACGGTCCTCTATTGACGTCAATTGTTCTTTCGTCCTCCTTTGTACTTTCAATGACCTTCTTTCAGTACATTTTTAACATTTGTTGTCATTTATTTTATCTCAAGATTAACATTTGCTTCGTTGTATCGTTTATTGTTTAATTTAAATAGAAAACGAATATCGTTTTTCTGAACGCTGACACACGCATATGATACACGCATGCATGATAATGTCTCTGTCTAGCGACTAAAATAAAAAAGTGACGCTCAAGCCATCTTCATCTGCATTTTGTGAACAAATCTTTTCACTTGAGTTACAGATGGAGAGAAGAAAGACATAGAGCTGATGTTAGTCTAAATTAAATATTTATAAAAATAAATGTGTGGATGCGTTTTTTGTCGAGTGTTCTCCCTTTTACATGAACATTGTTGGCAACCCTACGTTGGACACTCCATGAAGATGGGCTGCTAGTAGAATGACTGCTTGGTATTTTAACACCTTTTTCTCCCCTATTTTTAGAAGGCTAGACCCATCCTCGTGGTGGAGAGCCACGTCGATCACGTGGACCCCTTCTCGGCATTTTATTATCCGGTCAGGTCTTATCCATTTTGGCAACGAAGAAAGTGGCTTTCGCGGACACCACAATGCGCAACATTCATACATCTTTTCATCTATGAAGTTCTTGATCTAGTTATGACGCCTTATTGGCTTAGTAAAAGTGGATTGCGCCAGGATGAGGTTCATGGTGTCTATAGTTGTATTACACTTCCTGCAATGTACATTCTCTAGGCCTTCCTCTACTACGAGTAGATTTATTGACAGTGGTATTCGATCTCTCTAGGAGTGTTGTGATAAAAAAAAGCTTCCCAAGATTATAGTCTTTCAAAAAGACATTTCCAATCGGATCGTTTATATGCGCCTTTATTGCTCTCCGTTAGGATACCAGCTTCGCTCAGACAGCGACCTCGTCATTTCTTCTTATATGCCCTTATTTTATTTTCAGTGTAGGTACAGGTGAGTTCCAATGCTTTGGCGGATTTTAATGTCCGTTGGTAGAAACTTTGACAGAAGCTCAGCCATCCGCAAATAGGATCTGCAGATTTTTGTAGACATAAACCTAGGTTCAGTTCTACTCTAGGAGCGTGTTGGGCGAGCCGCAGCAATTCCAGTATTCAATCTCTCTTGGCCCAGTAGAATATGTTATCTGCAGAACTCAAAGACAGATGTAGGAACTGTGTGACTCCCATTCTGATTTGATCGTCCGCTTCCCTGAGCATCGGCATAGATGGCATCGATAAAACCACTTGGAAGAGGTAATATGGTCTTATGTAGTTATGAAATAATGAGTGAACTTCAAATGCGCCTTCTGAAGACTCGTCACAACTTTCATCAAATTCGAGATGTATGCTTTAGGTGGCAAGGCGTTCAAAACTGAGAAATTCACACCCAGGTATGTTAGGGTATGATTATTGCCGATCAGTGGAAATTTTTGACCCTAATTTTTGCAGACAGGGATCCTCAATGACCGAGGATCGTTCAAAGGTTGTCATTTGAAATGATGAACATTTAGCTACTGGCAATGTCATTTCGAGGGATCCAAGATCTTTTATCGCAATATCATCCAGTTCTTGAGCCCCTGGAGCATCTTTTGCAAACCCCACCAGATCGTCAGCATATATTAACACAGAAATATTCCTTTCCAAAAACGGATAGCGGATATCCTGACTTGTTTTCCAAAAAATGAAGTAATTTAATACGACTTCATGTAGGAACAATATTTACCTACCTTCTGTTACAAGGCCCGACAATATGAGTTTTCAATCCAAAAATCACTTATTTCCTTCACAGAATTACAATAATTTATCTTTTCTATGTTAATGTAGTAATGTGAGAAAGTAAAGTTTAATGACAACAAATCAGGAAGACACTTGCTTCCTTGATCAGCTTGTTATGGCACTCAACTTATAATGCCAAACTATTTAAAATTAACATATATTTTGGGGTATTTATAAGTGATTTGTTTCATTTATTACATTATTTCTTAAAGGGGGCCGAAACACGAAATTGACTATTCCTGATAATGATACAAAGAGAACAAATCGACGATTGGCGGAAGAACGAGGTCCTTGTGTTTCGAGGAAGCCGAGAAATAGCGATTTTGTAGCGTAGTTTTCGTTTCGTAGCGTAGCGTAGAGCTCGTAGTGACAACATGTTGCAGAGTCACGTAGATCGAGACCATAAATCTATATTCTATTGCTGTGCGGCACCTTCGCCCGTTGTAACTCTGGTGGTGGGGAAACGTCTTGTTTTCACTTCACACTTTGGTGGTTTCTGCTGCTTCACTAAAGCGGTACTGATGAATTCTTCTAATCCGCACCAAACATGAAAACGAGAGCGAGTGTGAGAAAATGAGGGACAAAAGTGAATTTCGATTGGATTTCGATTTTTTGAAAGAGTGCAGGGGTCATATAAGATACTTACAGAATTATATCAACGAATGTAGAAAGTGTATGCTGCACAGTAGTTGAAGACATAAATACCATATAAGGCAGTTCACGTTGTTATATATTCAAACTTTGTTTTTTGAAACTAGTTGTGGATACAGAAGGTCGAAATATCACTTGACATCAACTAATTTTGAAAATGAAAAGTCGAAGTCAGAAACGTATTTTGCGAGTGCAAGAACCTTCAAATACAATTTGGTGCTTTATCTCAATTTGTTATGAAACAATGCTTGAGAATCATAATGATGATGATAATAATAATAATAATAATAATAATAATAATAATAATAATAATAATAGTTCCCTTTAAAACTGGTGCTTTATTCATTCTTCCTGGTAATAGTTTATTATACTAATTACCTTTTTCTCCTACAAAATTTGTGGTTTTGGCTTACGTGCTTATTAATGGAAGGACAATGTACTAAATAACTTCTATGAGCCAACATCCTATCGCCCTAAAAAGTTGCTCAGTTACGTTAATTCTCTAAAGTCCCTCAACCCCCCATGGAAGACATTTGCTCTTTCCTCCTTGAATTGGTTCACCGCCCTCCAGCGGAGATATCACCGGCCCTGTGGTTGACCAACATTTCAGCCAGTGGTAACACTTTCCTCTTCCTGTTGCAGCGTCCCTCACCCCATGACGTGACGAGCGCCAAGGCGCTGAGCGGGACGGCGGGCGGCGGCGGTGGCGGCGGCAGCGGGGGCGGCGGAGGCGTCGGGGGTGGCGAGGACGCCAACGAAAGCGTCACCACCTGCTCCGCGTGCCGCGTCACCATCCACCATCACCAGAGCGCGGGGCCGAGCCGGCTGCGCGCGCAGTGCCCGTTCTGCGGGCAGCCGTACGCCTCCGACACCACGACGACCACGACGGCGCAGCAGACGGACGCGAGCGGCGGGCCCGCGGGGGGCGTGGCGGCCAGCGTGGGCGCCGGGCGCGTGCGCGGCCAGCGCTCTTCCAGCGACCCCGTCGTGCCCACCTTCCGCCTGCCCGCCATCGTGAGTACCCGCTCTTGGGCGGAGCGCAACGAAAGCGACATCCCCAAAGTGGTCAGACTCATCATTCATTTCCTTCATTTCCTCCAATTCATCCTTTCCTTCATTTCATTCATTTCCTCCATTTCCTCAATTTCCTCAATTTCCTCCATTTCCTTCATTTCCTTCATTTCCTCCATTTCCTTCATTTCCTTCATTTCCTCCATTTCCCCTATTTCCTTCATTTCTTTTATTTCCTCCATTTCCTTCATTTCCTCCATTTCCTTCATTTCCTTCATTTCCTCCATTTCCTTCATTTCCTCCATTTCCTCCATTTCCTTCATTTCCTTCATTTCTTTCTTTTCCTCCATTTCCTTCATTTCCTCCATTTCCTTCATTTCCTACATTTCCTTCTTTTTCTCAATTTCTCCATTTCGTTAATTTCATTCATTTCATTTATTGGCGTTTCCGGATGCATCAACTGCTATGATCATTAGTACCTTAACTGTAGTGAATGTTGTATCACGGGAGGTTGCGGTGACCGTTTCTCGCTAGAACGTGAGATCCAGCGCGGACCTACCCACCCGCTCACGTGGGAGACGGGTTTCCCCTCAAGTAATCCGCCAGCGCTGCATTACCCATTCTGAACAGGCTCTAAGCTCCAGACTGGTCTCCCGACATGTTTGGAAGAGTAAGTTATGAATGTGTGTTTGTGTGACTGTGTGTGTATGTATGTAAGGGAAGAGGAGGGAACCAGATTGAGAAATGAAAGATCGCGCCCGGGCCGTGGCCCGTTTGCTTGCTGGAAGTCTCCTGGAAAATTACTGATCAGAGCAGCCGGCGCTAATTCTGCCCCATACAGCGATTGTATGTGACCTAGCTATATGGTTAGTCTCGAAAAGCCGTCACCATCGAGACTTGAACTTAGCATCTCGTTGTCAGAGTCTCGGCGTTGAGAACGTTGATAATTCGGCTGGCAAAAAGTCAACAGGATTTATTTAAGCGAAGAAATGGATGTAGACAATTAGAATAATTTTAGAAATGATATTTCCTTTAATATATATTTAACAGAAACGATATTGAGCGTCAGTTACAAATTTCAGCTTTCTAAACATTTTTATTTTATCAAAATTCCTTTCTGACGTTCGTACTTTTGTAGCTTCTGAAAGCTGAACAGTAACATTGCTGAATCTTATCTTGGGGTGGGGTTTGGTAATATTAATATGAGAAATACAAAATTATATAAAACCTAATAGCCTGCAGCACCAAAACCACTGCCGAACAAAACCATACGAAACGGTTTTCCTAAAAGTAATATTAATGTAAATCCGCGACACAATTCGCCAAGCTTCCTCAGAGACCTGTAGACTCTTCCAAAAACCGCTTTCTCTAGGTTCTCCATTTTACCCTGCCATTTATTTCACCATTGTTCCATCATTCATATCAAATCTTCATCATAATCTACCTATCCAATTCATACTTTCATTCATCCTTTCAAGGTATGGTCATGAGTCTTAGACACGGGCTAAATATTGAACACATTCGTAATTATACACAGCTGAGTTGATCTTGTTTAGTTTAGTTTCTACTTCACTTCGGCTATTTCGCACCTAACAAGAAAAATAGTTTTTTCACGTTTGTTAGTGATGGTATTTAAATTCTCCTTTGTTCTTTTAGTTGCATACACTGATTAGTGCGTAGGATAGTCTTCAGAAGCCCCTAGCGCCTTCTTGTGAGACATATCCTGAGCAAGTATACCTAGGGTAGTTTGCCATTCCTTTCCCCTAGGGGCACTAGTACGCCAATTTGGGCGTCTTGATTTGAATACCTGTAGCGCAGACGAAGATACAATATCCACAATCTTATCCAGTAATTCAAATCGGGACTCTGATTGGTGCTAAATTGCTAGAGTATTTAATTTTGCCAGGATTGGCCTAGTCGCTTTCCTGGGATGTTTTACATGCCGACAAGCGTCTCAAGTTTTTGGCACCTCAAAAATCCCCCAACGTTGACTGGTTTTGAACCCGCGAATATGGAATGAGTAGCCCGGCACTATAACCACTACACTATCAAAGCCGATATTAAATTTTAATCAATATAACAACTGCATATTGTATTTACATTTACGTATCTTCCGACATTTTTATTCTAAAAAATGAGTTTTTGTTTCAAGGATATCAATATACTTCAGTGTTTTTATAACCTTCCTAATGTATCGAGCTAAATATAGAGAAGTGACAAGGAGATGATTCGAACGTTATTGAATCATATAAATACCGAAATTCAAAGAACGAAGAAATGATAAGTGTAGTGCACGCGAAGGAAAAGGGATGTAGTAATTGTACGTTACAATAAAGAATGGGCAATGATAACGCCCACGGAGGCGTTAGAATAACAATAGTACATTATAAAACGATGATGAAATGATGGGTATTAATACACGAGTGTGATATTACAATACGATAGTGGTACGAGCGAGTATTGTAAACTTCACACGGGTGTATTAATGTCCATTTCATCTAGTTTCATACGCTATTTTTCTATGACTTTTATGAGTTAAACTTTTACATTGAATCGTTTTGTGGTAGTTGTCATGTAGGATTCAGCCAAGGCCACCCAATCCTACCCTTGCATGCTGCCACGGGGGCAGTGGTTACCAGTCCGCCTGCGAGGGAGTACTGGGCTCGTCAAATAGGATCAAAGTGAAATTACGATCCAATTTACTTTAAATAATATTCCACGAAAAAATTACTAATAATAAAAGAAATTAAAACTGACAATCATAATGTAATATCAAATGCAATTTTAATGTATACAATCGAACGAAACATTTACTAGAACGATTCTCAATGATTAATGAAGGGTCAATACTTGGTTTGTAAACTTCTCTGTGATTGGTCAAGAACCTGTATCATAATGAAATCTGTAGCGTAATGAGTATCATTATGCAACTGGTTGCAGCCAACAAATGCATCATACAATGGGAGTAGAAAAAAGAATGTACACGTTGGTACTAGCACAAATAATTGTTGGTTTCAATTTATCGCTTCCTTTAGTCTCATAAATGACTCTCCGACAGAAAAGGAAGAAGTATGTGAAAGCTATGTCCTTCTAGTGCCATCTAAAGCATACATCCCACAAGATCTGTAAGCATGAACCAACTACATAATATTGCGTGGAGAATGGTCCGGGCAAAACCGCGGTCTCTAAATTGACTTAGTAGTCATTCATCTGGGACAGTTGATAACGTATACCGCTCATATTTCATTGACTTCGGAGGTCATAATGCAGGTAAAGCTTCGAGAGATATGCTTTATAAGTTGGAAAACTATAACAAGGAGAACAGAAGACGTAAATAGAAGTACGAGCACAAGTATAAATATATGTTCGAAAAGGAAAAATCACATTATACTTTTTTGAGCACTAAAATAGTGCTCCAAAACGGCAAATAGCGAAATGTTTTGTTGTAGTTTTGATATATGGTTTCTATATATTTTTGAGTCGCTGAACACGAATATCAGATTGCCTACACGAATTTTGCCCGGAAACACTACATTGTATTCTTGGTACTCAAACCCTGGGGTGACTATTCATGGGAATTTGATGAAGTGGCACTTCACTAATTATTTCTATAATAATAATAATAATAATAATAATAATAATAATAATAATAATAATAAATGCATGTGTGATAAGAAGTAGTAATCTTTTAATGCGCCTGTGCCTCGGAGTGTGGCTTGCCTCGGCGGTTGCTAGGTTTCAAATATGAATCTTGTTTATGATATAGTGAATATTTTACTGAAAACGCCATTTTCACGTTCGAAAGACTAAGAAACGAAAGTTTTACCAGTAACGGTTGTGTACCTATCCAACTTTAGGGAAATTGTTTTGTTTGTCGTGCTTGATTTTTAACAACAAAAGCCACGTTTGGAACTGAAAAGTATTTGCCGCTCTGTTGAATATAACTCGGGCGTTGAATGAACACTCAAATTCGGCAGAGCATAGAAAATTAATTAATCGAGTGCATTTCAGACTACATCAATGATTTTGTAAAAAAATAACTGGTAACGTCTGATTATTTATGTTCAGGTAGATGATACGACAGATGCATAGTGTACACAGGTGTCTCAGTGCTTCTTTGAGGAGTATTGTAATTCAGAAGAAACTACTTCTGCAGTTAATAAGGAAATATAAATGAAGACATCACAGACAAGTCCGTAGCCTTGGAGGACCGAAGGATCCATTTGGTGTAAAAGAAATCAACAATTTCAATTATTACGATAAACATGTATAAATTTGAATTTTCCTACTAGCTCTTCATCTAATTTCACAGCCACAGCCGCCGCTGCTCTAACCTTCTTTGGTACTTCCCAAACATTCCTAACAGATAAATTCTGGTACAAAATCTAGTTTTAAAGACATTAAAAGAATACGCATGCGTAAATTGTCAAGGCAAATGAAAACATATTTTAGGATATTCTGTGGTGTTAAATAAACCATGTCTATGATTTTGGAACTAAAGACAAAAGAATTATAGAATTAAAACACCCAACGTAATACAAAGCCTTAATGGCTAGAATTAACGATATTATCAGCCCTTTTCATTGTTCCATTAGGCTGCAAGTAATAGAACTGAAACGAATAGATGATACGATTATGAGCTACAATTCTGGTCATTCACGCGATATCACATTACTAGCATTGCATTCACAAGTAAGTTCGCGTCATACTCTCTACCTTACTCTAGATGTTTGTTTAGATGATTTGGACATTCTAAGCCACTGAAACATTGATTTCACTACTTTCTGAGTAGTGAAATATCAAAGGCACCTTCTGCTAGTAGGAAAAATGACATACGTTCAGTGTTCAGCGAGTCAAATTAACTTCTTCGCCTTGGCTTGGGTCATAATTTGTAATTATTACACGATGCAGTGTACGCAACGGCTACCCTCCTAATTCAACAAAATTTTCTAATATATAACACGTAAATGATTTTATTAAAAATGCAAATTTATTTAATAGTTTTTTAAATTATTTCCTGCTTGTAATAGTCAAGAAGTGAACCGAAACGTCAACGACTGGCGAACCCTTTTAGACCTACAATTTGCAATCAATTTTCATTTTAATGGAGTTGTATCCTTTACCTTGATAATGACTTTAATAACATAACTCTTTACTTCAAATATAAAATTAACGTTAAAATTAACAACAGCGCTTTTTAATTAAATTTGTTTAATTATTTAAATTTAAATTACAATTTTCAGTTGGGGCTCACCCTGTCTCCCGGCGTGAACACCCCTCACTCTGTGTACACCACTGATTCTGAATAAGTTTCAGAAGAAAAAAATTGAATTCTCGATTAAAAATATATACTTCATTTTAATAATCGGGTTTTAAAGATTCAACCTAATGATAAGAATCTTAAACGAAGTTGTCACAATTTATGGAGAAATGGTAAAATGAATTTTGTCGTTAATATGAACTTTCGATTATTTTTTAATTGGTAAGAAGATTCAATGCTTAACATGCAATCATTGCCTTATTTCACATTTTATAAATGAAAACAAAATCGTTAAAAACGCCCTTCGAGAATTCTGCTCCACAAACACATCATTAATACATAATATCTTTTTACCGCTAATCTTGCATGCGTCATTATATTTTGTTTAATCTCGATCTTACGCACGCTATCTCTTCCCAAACGTCTACACGCCAATTTCAATTTCATTGTTCTGTGTTGACTTAATTTTTCTCGAAAACATGGAGACTTTTTTTGGTGAACCACAAAAGCATGCAAATTGTTAATATTTATTGAAAATGATACATTCTCGATAAAAAATTCATTTTTCTAGGAGTAGCATACGTTAACCCTCGCAATTAAACGCTAATTCCAAGTCTAAGCAAGATTTTAACATTTATTTACGATATTCCGCGGAATATAAACTTTCGTAGCGATACATTTGCGAAGAAGCTTTTGTGCATTTCGAAATATTAACGATCCTCAATTTATCAAAATGTACAGCATGATAGTTTTATTGAATTGCTTTATTGATCTGACACAAAATGTTTTATTGCCTGACAAAATGATTTATTTACGTAATGACACTATAATTTTTGAATATTCATTTACATACGACTTGAAACATATTTTGAACCTGAAATTATTTTAAAATTTCGTGTTTATTGTATCCTATTAGTGATTTTCGCAGAGCTACTTGGGAGGAAATGCTTCTGTTTAACTGGTAATAGTGTGCTATTGTAATTGGGTTGAAGAAAAAGAGGAGCAGTTCTTTATTCATATTTTTGTCGTACTTATATTATGTCATTCATATTATGTTATAATTTTTAACATTCGATTTGAAACGATTTGCTTGCCATTCAGGGTACAAACAGACATCATGCACTTTAGAAATTTAGGTAACAAAATTACACAGGCATACAAAAAGAGTTGTCAGAACCAAAGACTTGACACATGTTCCTACATGTATTTCGACGTGCCGAGTCCAAATCTGAAGCCACAATTGCGCCATCACCCTCCCACCATCACCCTCCCACACACTGAAATGGAATTTTTGTTTTTTCATTGTTTTGGGGGATTTTCGTCTATTCCAAAGACTTGATACATGTTTCTCTTCGTATGTCGACGCTCTGTATCCGAATCTGAAGCCAAAATTGCGCCACCACCTTCCATTTTTTTAAAATCGCGAAAAAAAACACCGTGAAAAAAAACTGGAGAGTGGTGGTGCAATTCTGGCTTCAGTTTTGAATTCAGCGCGGTTGTTGTCAGACTCGAAGTCAAGTCTTCGGGTCTGACCACCCCCGAAAACAAAAGAACAATTTCACGATGGTTTTTTGGCGAATTAAAGAAACTGGAGGATGGTGGCGGAATTCTGGCTTTAGATTCGGATTCAACGCGTTGACATACACAGATAAACATGTGTCAAGTCTGACATTTTTTTGTGTGCTTGCCATCGACAATACATTAAAAATACTGCAAGAAATGAATTAGGTCACCACGTCTATTTTTACCGCTTTTCAGTTGTTTTTACAATGTCGAACACTTTAATTCACCATAAAATCGTCCCCCTCCCAATACATTCCCGTAGTACCACAAAAATTAGTTTCTGCAGGAAAAAAATTTATTTTAACAAATGTTCAATGATACTTCTCGTATCAAAACTATTGTTTATCTTTCTGCATAAATGTCATGCATGTTATTTTTTAAAGAAAATTTTGAAATATCTTTCCAAGAATCTCCATTTTACATTATCAATGGAAAGCCAGTATAATTTACTTAAATAATTCTTTGTCTTCAGTGGATTATATTTTGAGGTGCAAGTTTTACGTATTATTTCAAAATATTTTAAATATAATGATGTATTAACTGAAGGAAGTTTCAAATTTTTAGCTCCCAAAATGTTTTCTCTGTGCAACTATTTCCTCTTCATATTAAACAGAATCGTTCAGTATATAAATATATTTCGAATAATGTGCGAAGCTGGTTAGCCAGTGAATGTTCACATTATCCAAAAAAGGTGGATGGAATTCGAAGGAGGAACAGTTTCAAAGCATAGTTCAGATTAGAGAAGGTGAAGTACGCTGCAGTGACGAGCTATAAGATAGCAGATATGAAATATAACTGATCCAACTGCTGATAGGAGTAAGTTTTTTATGCATCAATGTTAATCATTTCATATATTTTTAGGCATTTTTTGAACGCGAAAACGCAGGTACAAACGTCAGGCCACTATTGGGAAGTTTCTAACTCTTGTTTAGTGAAGGTCGAAGTCTGTAGTTTCAAGTTCCACTGTGTCAGTCGCAAATTTCTATTTACACGGTTCTAGCTAAACTAATCTCAGCTCACTTTATACCCCCGATTGATGCTTCGCTGCGTCAAGGCTCCGGCTTTTGCCAAAATACTTGTTGCGAACATACAAAACCACGCATCATGCTCGGACAGTTCTCTGCCTTAATATAGCCAGTACACTGAGGCTAACGTCAAAATTATCCGGATTAGTTCATTGACATTCCAAATTATTTAACCACGCCGTCAGGTTAATCTGCGTTTATCTGAGCTCTCTTAACAAAAGACACATTTCGAGCTTTAGCCGTGACAGATACTCTGAAATCCCCCGAATAAGTAGAGAGTAGACACCAAAGAGAGTCTTCCTCTCGAAACTCAACCCGGGCTGGTGCACGAAAGGATAATAATCAACACCACGAGCAAGCTGATGTCCATCACTCACGCAACCGCAATAGACAGGAAAAGCTGCACGAAATTTTCCAAAACACAACAGGGCAGATATTATACTGTATGTGTGTGTTTTGATGAGAACAAATAGATATACAGAATACAAGGATCATCACCGGTTTTTGCCATGCTGCCTGGCGCAGGAGGAATGTTTTCAACGTCGTTTATTGCTAAGGCTTTAAAATTCATCTCTTTTAATAAATGTATTCAATACTGTTACTTAATGTACCAACACAGATAGGAGCGGCCTATCCGGGTGGCCGTGATCGCTAAAGCAGTAGTGCCGTGGCGATCTCGAGCTGAAGGATCGCGGTTGGAGTGCCGCCTCGGGCATGATTGTATTTGTGTTCGTCCTTTCACCCTCATCGTCACATATTACTTCATGCTGTATACAGATACCCCTAACGTTAAATCAATAGTGGTCGCTAATGACCTCGTAGTTAATGTGACCTTACATTTTTTTTAATTTAAAAATTAAAATAAAACAGATAGGAGCGAGCGTAAAGACTACGGCTTAGGCGCCGGTGACAGAGAAACCGATTTTGGCCGAAATTTCGGTCGGCCGACGTCGGACGAACAAAGGAAATAGATATCTTTGCCCGCCAGCCGATGTTTTCGGACGCCGTCAGAAGAGGTCTAACGAGTTCACTGTGACCATTTCCGTTTACCCACACGTGATGTGAACGAATCCAGCTCGTCCAAAAACTTCCGACGTCGGTTGACCGAAATTTCGGCCAAAATCGGCTCCATTGTGACTGCCACCTTAGGGATCGAGCGTACTAGTGATTGACAAGTCGCGATACCAGCTAGGTGTCGGAAATTTACTGAGTGTATTCAACATCGGTGAGTTTGTGGCGCCCCTCCTCGGAATTGAATTCGTACGCCGTCTGCTCTGATCTGTTTGGTACCCACTGTTTCCCTCATCCCTTCCAGGTGAATGCCGGAGCAGCACCCTGTTATACTAATTTTCACGTCATAAAGGCACAAGAAGCTCTTGGTTGGTTGGTTGTTGGTGATTTCGGGCGCGTCAACTAATGAGGTCATTCGTCCCATAAGTGTAGTGCATGTTTTTCTCCTCGGGAGGTGAGGAGACGCAAAGGAAGAGGAAGGCGAGATCGCGCGCGGTTCGTGGCCCGTTTATTAGAGTACTGCTCCGGCATTCGCCTACAAGAGGCTCTTATGGGCAATGTTATTCTTGTAGAAGAATCTAGTGGACTGTTGCCACATCGATAGTTCCAAAGTTAGTAGAAAAATATAGTCATGTATAGAAAATGACGAGAAACATAATGGTAATCATGAAAAATGTGTCATTGATTTGCTCTATAAATAAAATAATTAAAACGCTGAATTTCTGCGAAACTGGCTTTTTAAACACCCTTTTTCAAACCGTTAAAACAGATCTCAAAATTGATGGACTTATTTTGAAAATCGATTCAATCTTTCCGTTACTTCAGCGGCGGAAAATGCTTTCATTTTATCAGTATGTCAAAATGTGTCCCTTGTCCCTTAAAAAATGAATTTTCAACGAAAGTATCTGAATTTTTCATAGCAATTTCAAAGCAAAAATAATTTGCGCATTAAAATATATCGTCGCTGGAATATTTTCGATCTTGAAATCCAATTAAAAATTTCTAAAGACAAAGTTTTGGGTAAAATGATCAAATAATTTTCCATCATCACCCGAAGGTCTTCGGATGCGTTACTTTTGTGTATTTGGTGTGCGTTTTGAAGACGAGTAGTGCGTGAGGTGAGACGACAATGTGAGACTCGACGGGAGACGCGACGAAAAGATAAAGCACATTCAGGATACTTGACCCGTAGGACTGAAAGGATGTTCATATGATGTCATCCGTGGAAGGGACCATCCAAATCAATACTCGAATGATCACAAGAAGCCCTTTCGAGAATTTCGTCTTGCTGGGTATTCCGGTCAGTCGATTTTTACTGGTGGATGTGAGTGAATATAGTGGATGTGCAGTGGTTAAGAAAAGAAGGTACGTAATTTAGTGAATCGTATAGTGGGTCAATTTTAAGAGATCAAAATGGATCGCAGGGAAAGGATGAGATAATTTAAAGTGGTAAAAACATTTTCAAAATATTCAATATTCAAGAGTCAATCGTGTGAATGAATCTTGCAGAGCAACAGGCATCAGCAGACATTCCTTTTTTAGAATGAAAAAGGGAAATGTGAATCCTACCGGTCTTGATTTACGGAGCCCAGACGTGGTCGTTGACTAAGCAGCAAAAGAATATGCTGAGGGTAAACCAAAGAAAAATGGAAAGAAAAATTTTACGCATATCCCTAAAGGACAAGATCCGAAACCCGAAAATCGAATCGGGATCCAGGATGTGGTGATGCGGGCAACGGACTTCACATGGAAATGGGGAGGCCATCTCTTGAGAATGGAGCAACAACGTTGGGCGCAAACGTGGGGGAACCTCGGTTTGGCTGGAGACCAAGGCCGACAAGAAACAAGAAGGGAAGATTGCTTCGGGAAAACAACGGGAGCATTGTAGTCCAGAGTGGCAAGAGACAGAAGAGTGGAAACGCAGTCTAGTTTAATTTAGAAAATCAGTGACTATGGATTGTAAAATATTGACTAATGTAATTTAGAAGATCAGCGGCTAATAATGTATAATTATACAACTCATACTACCAACTACCACTGTCACCTAAAATTATAATCTAGGTGTCGCGAGGAACTTCCCAGCGTTACGCAGGAGGTATTTGTCCTACTAGGGATGATTAGGATTGTAATTGTAATAATAATAATAATAATAATAATAATAATAATAATAATAATAATAATAATAATAATAATAACTTTGAGGGAGGGTCATTATTCTGGATACTCCACTCAGTGGTGTAGTTAGTTGGAGACGAATTTATTTTAATTCTATAAATAAATCGAAAGTTACATTTACCTAATGTTGTAGTAAATAAGCATGTTCCTCTAATGTATTTTTTTTCTTCATACGGATGTAAAGAGGTGATGTGAGGAGTATGGAGTTTTTAGATTCGAGAGTTCTCGTATAGATACGCTTCA
Organism: Teleogryllus occipitalis; assembly: GCA_011170035.1. Classification (NCBI taxonomy): domain Eukaryota; kingdom Metazoa; phylum Arthropoda; class Insecta; order Orthoptera; family Gryllidae; genus Teleogryllus; species Teleogryllus occipitalis. The sequence goes on along the minus strand of BLKR01000640.1, from coordinate 69,462 downwards.
GTTATGAAGTAGGAGTCATGTGGATAGGAATCCATTTATTTATCCAGGTTCATTAATTTCCTCTCTTCCAATCTGTATTTATTGGCTGAGTTTACTTTTTACCATCCATTTCCAATTTCTAATCATATTTACAATACACTATTCTAGCCACAGATGCATACAATTTCTCAATCGGTCTTATCGACAAACCTAGCTTTTAACTCACTACTAAACCTACTGTACTTGCACCAATGTACTGTTCCGTGAATCTGAAGTTTCACAATGAGATTGTGGCTCCCCAACAAATGAATTCAAGAATAATATGAAAGTTGTAGCTTATAAAGCTTAATAAATCTTTGAAATACGGATTTAAAATTACCTAGGAACTCACCTATACCGTATGCCACATTTTCCAAGTCACTTAAGTCACAAAGAGCACAAAAATAAAAATTTCTAACAATATGCTGGAAATATTGTGTATGGATATTAAAGCAAGGAAAATCCGCGTCTCGTTTGAAGAAGAATTGAGAATGTGTTCATAAAAAGTAACGTTAAGGCGTCCATGCTCTTGAAAGAACTCCGAGTCTGATGCAGAGAAGTGAATGAAAAACTAAAATGGAGAACCTCAACCATTGCTCTCTTGCCCTCTACACAGCTCGATCGCTGGCGACGTAAGGGACAAAAGACGATCGATGTTTATTTTTTCTTTGAAAATAATCTTTTCATTACTTTGTATTCAAAAGTGGGACGCCATTCATTTCTTCACAAGCGAAGAAAGCAAGAATCGGTACAAAGAGTGGAAGGAAAGTCTATGGCGAGAAATAAATGAGTTTTTTGCCCAAACAGTTCAGGGCATCCTCGCAATATTTCTTCAACTGCAAATCAATAGTTCGAGTGCCTAATGCATCGTATCTCGAGATTTCTTTCCAGGAATTAGCTTCCCTTACATTACATTTACGTGCCTTTGAAATGCGTGTGAATTCTCCATGGAACATTGACCTTCCGAGAACTGGGAGTTCTCGGATACATATCTAATGCGAGTCATTGGCACTGAACTTGATGTCCCCCCCCCGCGTCTTACTGCAACGAAACGGCTAGGAAGAGTGTTACTGTAGTCACGAAAAACTTAAAAGTATGTAGATTTTATCAACAAAAAGACGCATAATTTAACCAAAGTTGATTATGTAATCGATTCTCCGCTTATTATAACTTAAGGAGAGGTAATCACATTCTAAAATAAATTGAACATTTTTGCTTCAAAATATTTTATAAATACTGTCATCAAAAGAATTAGATTTACATACTTTTGCATATTATTTAGTACCCAATTACTGAGTGAACATCAACCACATTTCAAAGTTCAGACTATTTGGAGAATTAATGGAGTCAAAGAAGCAAGAGGAATGTTTAGCTAAAAGAAGTGTTGAGTAGTATGGAAGATGATATTTAGCGAATCAGATATTGAGAAACAATTGTTTAGATCCACAATTGAATATTATTGCAATGAAATTATTACTTTTGCTTATGGATGTTATTTTAGGGTTGTTACACGGATGACAGGATTTCAACGCTCAATCACGAGTGACAATTCATATATATTATGTACTTTATGAATTAATTTTTAAAGATCAAAAGCTGCCAAAATTTCGAAGAAAATATGATTGCATTGATCTGACACATATATGAAACCACTTTTATGCGGTTCTAAAAAATGGGAAAGGACACTAATAAGTTCGTCCAAACCTCCCATTTGCCATTTGTCGAATAAAAACAAACCAAAAATTATTCTTGTTTAATACAAATATTTACTTCTGTTAACGCGTTTTTTCTCCAATTGAGAAGGTTAGTTTCACACAAAGAGAGCAAAATCTTCAGCCATGGAATAATTATCGGTGAAAATACATTTTCTAGATTAATACTTGTTCAGTATTTTATTTTATTTTTTAAAATAAATATTTAATTTCAGACAAGTTTTAATATAAAATTTTCGATAATAAATCACATGATAAAAAAAACTTTTGAACTTCTAATTTCCTTTTCTCAATATTTGCTTATTTAATAACACGTTCGAGTTCAAATTTAAGTTTCCTTTCTCACTAAGAAACAACCTGGGAGTGCATCTCCCCCAACATCAGCTATAGAGCGGCTAAAGACTCCCTTTTAAAGAAAATGCGGTGCCGTGCAAGGCGCGCAGGAAACCCTGTGCGTGCGGCGAGCGCGTGCGAGGGCGCGGGTCGTGACCGAGGCCGCGCTGCTGCAGGGGCAGCCGTTTGGTCTCCCGCTGACTGCGCTGATTGTGCCGTGTGTCGTACTCGCTCCTTTAAGGGGATTTCTCCCTGCCTATTTAAAACCATGTTAAATTTATGAAAGTTTTTGACCCATTTCTGAAAAAACTATTGCATGCAGGAACTTGTAATTTTTGCGGTATGTTACATGATTCTAGTAGATTCTACTGTACAATAATCTACTGTACTTGTCTTCTAGTTTTTAAGAAACGATATTTTTTCATTATTACCAAAAATATTTTATTTCCGAAAAAAAATTGTCTTGTGAACATTCTAATTAGGATACAATAATACTTTTAGTACTAGAGATGGCTTTTTATGTCACTATATTTTATTTCATATTTACTTTACTAATTATTATATTTCATTTTATATTTATTTTTACTCGTATTTTCTCATCGATTACAATGTTCCATCTAAGAAAGTTGGCATCAGACACGAACCGCAAGAAAAGTGCATGTAGTTGGCACGTGCGTTGTTACAGAAAAGAAACGTGTATCAAGTGCAAATTGATTTTATACATAAATAAAAGTAATATACAGTAAATTTACTGTAAGTTATATACAGAAAAGCTACAGCGAGTAAGTGCAGAAAAGAGCATTGAGTGCAAGCGTTCGGGTTACGAGCACGGTGTGTGAACGCTGGGTAAAATAACGGGATGTGAGCGTGAGACGTGAGTGTTGAACGTGAGTTGATGAGAGAGAGACAGAGAGGCAGAGACAGAGAGGCAGAGAGAGAGAGAGAGAGAGAGAGAGAGAGAGAGATGTGAGCGTGAGATGAGTTGCGAGCGTGAGATACAACCGCGGGGTGTGAGCACTAGAAACAAGTGCGCGGATGTGAGCGCGAGGAAGTGTAAGCGGTTTACGAGAATGGTGTGCGGGTGCGGTATGCGAATGTGAGGTGAGTGCGGGATGTGTACGTGAGATGACAGCACGCAAACATGGAGTGAGAGCATGTGAACGCGCGGTGCGAGTGTCAGTGCCAGAGTGCCAGTGCGAATGCAAGTTTGAGTAGCACCACCAGTATGAATGGCAGTGCGAGAGGCAGTGCGAGCGAGAGTGCCAGTGAGAGTGCGAGTGCGAGTGCCAGTTCCTGTGCGAATGTCAGTGAGATTGACAGTGCGAATGTCAGTGCGTATGATAGTGGGAATGCCAGTGCGAGCGAGAATGCCAGTGCGGGTGCGAGTGCCAATGACAGTGACAGCGCGAATGTCAGTGCGAGTGTCAGCGCCAGTACGAATGTCAGTGCGAGTGCAAGTGCGAATGAGATTGCCAGTGCGAGTGCGAGTGCCACTGAGACTGCCAGTGCAAACGAGACTGCCAGTGCGAACGAGAGTGCCAGTGCGAACGAGAGTGCCAGTGCGAACGAGAGTGCCAGTGCGAACGAGAGTGCCAGTGCGAACGAGAGTGCCGGTGCGAGCGAGAGTGCCAGTGCGAGCAAGAGTGCGAATGTCAATGCGAGTGGCAGTGCGAGTGCGAATGCCAGTGCGAGTGCGAGTGCGAGTGCGAGTGCGAGTGCGAGTGCGAGTGCGAGTGCGAGTGCGAGTGCGAGTGCGAGTGCGAGTGCGAGTGCCAGTGCGAGTGCCAGTGCGAGTGCCAGTGCGAGTGCCAGTGCGAGTGCCAGTGCGAGTGCCAGTGCGAGGGCCAGTGCGAGTGCCAGTGCGAGTGCCAGTGCGAGTGCCAGTGCGAGTGCCAGTGCGAGTGCCAGTGCGAGTGCCAGTGCGAGTGCCAGTGCGAGTGCCAGTGCGAGTGCCAGTGCGAGTGCCAGTGCGAGTGCCAGTGCCAGCGCCAGTGCGAGTGCCATTGCGCGATGAGAGCGCAAAGCGAGAGCGCGGGAGGCGCGTGTGTTGCAAAGCGTGCGTGCGCGCGTGCGTTGCCGCAGCAGGAGCCCGGGGCGGAGCCGCTGGCGCCGCCGCGCGTCGGCCGCATCGGGGACTTCATGGTGAGCCACCTGGGCGGCGTCAACCTGGCCAGCCTCGGCAGCTTGCTGCTCCGGCCAGGCTCCGACACCTCGCTGCCGCCCATCTGCAAGGCGAGTATTTTCATTTCCTAATACGTGCTTCTTTTTGTTTTCAGGAACGCTATCGCGGAGAGGTCTCCGGATTCACGCATTTTCCTGGCGTATTTCAGTTTACTGGGTCATGGGTTTTCAATTCTGCAAAGACGGGAAAAAATTGGCATTAATGTAGTTTCTTTCTGAGGGGAAGAAAATCAGTTCTACACAAGTTAGGTACCGCACGTTTGACACTTATTATTAGCTGGAAATCACCAAATTATTATGTTTTCAAAGCACGAATAACATTGCAGAATCGCTTACCGCCCAATTAGAACGGCTAATTGTTGTTGGTGCTGAACTGCATTTGCCTTCTACCCCCACGAGGATGACGTCTATTGTTCTTCTAACAGCATTTGCATTCCTAATTCTCCGTATCCTGGTATTAGTCTTTATGGCAATTCACAGGATGAAGACATGATAATACTGTGGAAGCAGTGAATGATGAGGAAGGGGGAAGATAGGAAGAGTCATAGAAGAAGGAGTATCGGGAGAAACTCAGAGAAATTTCATACAGACCTAGTTTTATCCACTTCATTTTCCTCATGAAGAGAGCAGTATATCAATAACGAAACTCAATTACACTTCTGGTCACACTTTGAAGATTTTCAATAAGTTCAATATCTGATCTCCTCTGACATTTAATGCTGACATACTTATAAATTACTTGTCACCGCCTTGAAAATGGTTGGACCGCATGAAATCGATTACATTCACTTGAAACAATTAACGAGAATTATATTTTAAACTTATTTTTACTTTCTCATATATATATATATATATATATATATATATATATATATATATATATATGTATATACGGGAGTAATATACGTGGTATAGAGAAAGTTACGTAATGCTGCGCGAAAAACGGCGAAATTTCGACAGAAAAAAATTCATTGCCGGGCCCTGAAAACAAGAACGTGGATTCATCAAGTTGCTAAATTAAGAGAGAAAAATCCTCTAACACGCGGTGTAGCCAAAATTCTAGTTTTGTGGGTCCTTGATGTCAAAAAACCAATTGAAAGCAAAACGTCCGTCCGTTCGTCTGTCTGTCCGTCCGTCTAAGAATACTACTGGTGCCTAAACCACACGTACGATCTTTTCCAAATTGAAGAACCCCCCAGTCGATCTGGCTCTAGTTGAAGCTTTGAAATTTTGAAAAACATTCTCTGAAATTTGGGGGTACTTTACATGAAGCCCCCCCGGATATTTTGAAAATTTTCTCAAATACGGCTCCAAATTTTTTCTTTAAATTTCTTGTAAGAATATTGTAAAATACACTTATAAAGGTGGCATAGGTCCGATTTCCACGGTTAACTGGAAATTGAAAAAGATTGAATTGTTTCAGGTGTCTTCCAAAAATTACAAAATTAAAGATAGAAATTTTTGCTGCAAATGAAATTTGTTGCTCATAATTAGTTCTTTTAATAAGGCCATGTAGAAATTTTTTTTGTTGAAAATTTTAGTAGTTTTCGCGCAATATGGCGTGCAATATTTGCACATTTTAAAAAATTACTAAAACAAGATTTTCTCAAAAACAGCTCCAAATTTTTTCTTTAAATTTTTGGTATGAATGGTGCTAAATGCACTGTATACAATGACATAAACGCCATATTTCTCTATTCTTATGTTTTTTCAAAAATTACACAAATGTAATTTTTTTAAATATCTCTCACGCCGTTATTATTTACATTTCAATGGATTTGTATACATTATTGAATTTGTGAGTGGAATGTTTTCAAAATACGTTAAGTGAAGTTTTTTCGAAAACTCAATAGATTCAATAAATTCAAAAGAGCTTCAAATTTCGCATTTACAGTAACGCTTAACGCCGTTTTGTTAAAGACGGCTCCAAATTTTTCAATGAAAATAGCTATTACGGACAAGGTTTTGGTCTTCTTTAATATTTTTAAAATAATATTTCGTTTCTAGTATGTGGAAACCGAAAAGTTGAGAAAATTTCAAAAACGTACTTTGATCGGCGATAAATGGCATCTGGCAAGAAGGAAGAGCAAGACTGTACAGTTCCAGTCCACACCAAGGAAATTAGAAAACTTTACAACGAGAAAGTCTGTGCCATTCTGTAGCACCTCTAGTTTAATACATTGAACCATTTGCAATGTCATTAACCCACACAATAATTTTCTTCAGAAAATAAAAATAAGAACGTTTCTTCAAAGTATGAGAGAAATCTTAAAAGGTTATGTTTCACCAGCTAACATGCCAGCCCAAGGAACGTGAGCCTTGCTTAAGTTGCTTTCCTTAACCAACATTTTCAGCCAGTTAATGTGTAAGGCGGCACCAGGAAACGAAGTGGCAATGTGACAGAACTTCTTAGGTAGTCTTTTCACGTTGCTGCATATCGTGCTGATTATTCAATGCTAGCAGAGTAGCGAGTTGCAGAATAGCGAGTAGCGCAGCAGCGAGTAGCAGAGTAGCGAGTAGCAGAGTAGCGAGTAGCAGAGTAGCGAGTAGCAGAGTAGAGAATAGCAGAGTAGCGAGTAGAAGAGTAGCGAGTAGCAGAGAGGCGAGTAGCAGAGTAACGAATGGCAGAGTAGCGAGTGGTAGAGTAGCCAGTAGCACAGTAGCGAGTAGCACAGTAGCGAGTAGCAGAATAGCGAGTAGCAGAGTGGCAGAAGCGAGTAGCAGAAGCGAGTAGGTATTCGTACTTTGAACAAAAGATGATCGCTATCTTGGATACAACGGTGTGATACATTGGTATATTGGATTCAATATACTAAATTTAATACTCTTTATTTCTCACCTGTAAAAGCGTACTACATATTAATTTCTATTACATGTTATATTGCAGTAAAACCGGAACATTTTCTGTCAAACCGTTGTTAAGTAATTTTTAAACAAAATCAGGATTCCTCTTTCAGCAAAATTGCAATGGAATACAACCAAAGAATTATTTCCAATGAAAGAAAAAAAGAATTTTAAAATAACATCATAACGCTAAAAGAAACAAATTAAATAATTCTGCGTTAATATTTTAAGTTACGAAGAAAAATCTCTTTACCATTTTCGCATCAATTTTACACAGGGCTTTCTACAGTTTTGTATTATTTCAAGTGGTGTTGTGTTACTTCCCTCATGAAATATATCCAGAGTGACATATAAATTGATTGGAGATTATCAATCAGTTGGTATGATCCGGCGGATATCCATAACACCGGTCATGATTCAAAATGTGGAACCTCAGCGAACCACGCACATTGAAAGCGATCAATTGACCTAGTACAATGTCTATCGTTCGTAGGCGCTCGCGCCTTCCGGGCACGCGAGAAGCCTTTTTTTTTTTTTTTTTTTTAGTTATTTAAGGTCGCATCAACAGCTAGGTCATTAGCGACCACAATTAGATTGAACTGTAGAAGAACACGTATGGATAACACAGACACACACAAAACATCCATGCCCGAGGCGGGATTCGAACCCGCGACCCTTCGGTCCGGAGATCACTACGACACTACTGCCTTAGCGATCTCGGCCACCGGGCCGGCGCGAGAAGCTGTCGTGCGAACGCTTTTACTGAAAAGCAGAGTTTGCATGCAAAGCAAATATCCGCTCGGCAACCTCAAATATACGTTTTTTTATATCTTTAACTTTTTGTTATATATATATATATATATATATATATATATATATATATATATATATATATATATATATATATGTAATGTCTCCTGAAACGACCTCTCATTTGACCTGTTAGACTCCAGTGCAAAGATTCAGGAATATTTATAAATGAATAGACATGTTGCTATTATTGTTGTATCTGAAATCCGAGCTCTTTGGCCTCTCTATTCGCTCATACCTGACATGGGTGCTGCATTAGTATCAATTTTATAATTGACACGACGTTTCAGGTTTACCCGCTAATATTGACTACCGTATTAGCCAGCAGGGGACGAAGCAATTATGGAGTCAATTGTTATCCATTACTTCCCATCTTCCCCATCTGAGAGAATATGGAATCTAGTTGCTGGTCTTTTACATGACACAAGCATGACATTGCACATGGGGGGATTCTCCGCCTATGAAAAATTAACAGTTCCCATCCGGAATTAAAACCGCGTACGCTGGTTTTAGAATGAAACATGCCGTTCTGGATAAAATAAGTTGTTTACGGAGGTCCGCTGAATCTATTCACAGTATTAAGACGAATGAATGAAACCGAGAAGTTCCGCACTCCGACAAAAAACGCAGTTCCTGTAGCACGCAAAGGACAATTGGAAGTATGTGGTCGGTCTACACTGTCGGAATGATGTTCATTATTGATTTGATATAGACAATTGGAACAATACAAACTAAAACCACTTACTACCCACTTCCGGGTAAGTGCATCAATATGCCGATATAGACTTCTGCGGTTGACCTGCGTGATACGATTGTCCGATTTGTATACCGATCGGTGGAGTCTCCCCAGCCTTGATAATCTTACTACTAGATGGCTTGTTTCCCCCTAGGATTAGTATTCGTGTGTGTAATGCATTGAAACTACCTTAGCGTGGAGAGTATTTTCACATCAAAAACTTGTATTTTAGATACAGATGTTCATAATAAAAATGCAATTTAAACATAATGCAGTTACCTGGCTCGCTCATTCTCGGGAACAAGACGTTGCATGAAAGACTGTCAATGAAATAGTTACCTATGCACCAAGGGCATTATAAGGGTTCCAATTAGCGGCGACAAAAAGCTAGGGAGCCTTTGGCCAGAGGGCTTTTTGTCGCCCGAGATCATTCGAACCTTTATACTAGTTTTTATTTTTTACCCAATTTTAATGATTCAAATTTACTTATTTACTAATTAACTAGTGGTTAACTTGACTCTGTTTGACGTTTCTTATTTTCCTCCCATAATAACCCTTTCATAATTCCCTTCATAAGAGAACAAGAGGCACCATTCAACAGTCGTCATATTTCTCTCGTAACCACGATCCTCTCGATTCACGGTATGCAGGGTATAACTTACCTGGGTCGAAGGGAATAACAAGCAATAACGTATCAATAAAATGTAGTTTCAAAATACGTATGTTTCATTACGAAATTTTCACTATCGTCAATCTGATGAATCAAGTCTTTACAATTCATGGTATGCCTGCCGGAAGGGCAATATAGTAATTCAGAGCGTTTCCCCAGCTTTAATACCCCAGAAACATATTTTCTAAATTTATTCCAAAATATTCTAAAAAATCCTACTAAAATAGGTCCAATCGATTCACTTTATCGTTGATCACTTGTGAGGTTGCCCCCGAAATCGCATTTTAGTTGTTTATCCCCTCCCCCTTCAATACATTGTTTTCAAGTTTTCTCTTAAAATGTTCTGAAACGATACAATAAAATGTCAGTTCCCACGCCCAAACACAGTGGTTCTTTACGCGAACAATCCGCTCTTGCGATTCTGGCTTGTATCGGTTGTAAATATGTCGCTGTGCGAAGAACGATGCAGGCACAGAGGAGTTACTCTAAGAAGGGACCACTTTGACAGGTCGGGAAAGAAATGAACGTCATACAGGGCGATGACATTGCAAGGGATATTGATGAAACCATTTGTAAATGAGCTAACTGTAAACGAATGCACTGGCAAAATGAGTGCATGAATGTAACTTGCAGTTGAATCGCCAGAGATGTCCAAGCAGTAACTGTGAAAGCGGTCCCTTCTTATAGTAATCTCTCTGTATCAGATAGATTTCCTACCGGAGCTAGGCAGGATCGCAGGCAAAGGCAGTCTCCTGGATGACTAAGGGCTCTTTCATAAGACGCCACTCGGCAGCGCTTCCGAGTGGCGCGTCTGCTGGCAAAACATTGGCTTAAATGGAGGCATTCACTCGGGTGGCGCAGCGCTTCCGAGTGGCGCATCTGCTGGCAAAAAGCATTGGTTTAAATGGAGGCATTCACTCGAGTGGCGCAGCGCTTCCGAGTGACGTGTCTGCTGGCAAAGCATTGGTTTAAATGGAGATATTCACACGAGTGGTGTAGTCGCACTGCTGTGGCGCTCGGTGGCGATATCCCACCATCAGCAGCGCAGACGCGCGTCCGAACCACTGCCAGCAGAACACAGTTCTAAATGGCATCCTTCACACTAGAACACTCGGACGCACTTCTGAACATGTTTTTACCTGTTGACTGCCTTTCAGCCACCAGCGCCCACAGCGGTGGACTCGCCAATCCTTCCTTGCACGCGGTGGCGGTACGCGCTCGATGTCTGTGTATGAAAGAGCTCGGCGCTTCTCGGCGGGTTCGGTGGCCGCTTAGCGTACCGGACTGTTGTACCCAAGTTTACGTGTTCAAGCCCGATCGAAGGCGTGGATTTTTAAGGGCAAAAAAATCATTCGTACGTCTTCCTTCGGAGGGGAAGTAAAGTCGGCTGAACCATGTTGTAGATTTACAGCATGTAAAAGATCTAAAGTCCGGTATACACGGTACAGTTTTCGTGAAGATTGGACGTACAGAAAACGTGCAATCCAGACTGCAAGTTTTCTATATGAACATGTTCATAATTTTACATGCAGAAAGCCTACAGTTTGACTCAAGCGCCTCTAGTGGCAGAAAGATTCACTAACGGTGATCGGCCATTGCGATTTTGTGGTTAGGTGTGTCGAAGTGCGATTGTATGAAGTGATATACTGTGATAAACTTCCTTTTTCCCAATTCTTGACTTCCTATTTTTATTCTCTAGGCTCCTCATGGTTAATTAAAACCAAATAAAGATCATAACTAGAACGCACGCATACAAATACCACCACTGACAGTACTCGGACGACGCAATTCAGTTGTTTCTCTACTTTAGACCCCCTAGCGGCGGCCTGTGGCGATTCGTGCAGAAAACGTATAGACCGTGTATGCGCGACTTTTGACTTTTGTCCTTCTAGTTTGGGATCTTGAAGTTTCTGTATTGAAACTGTATGAGAATCTCCACTAAAACTGAACCGTGTCTACCGGGCTTAAAAGAAGCCTCTGAGCTAAATTCAAAATCCCCTGTGACGTCGCCCGAGTAATACCTCCTTTCTCCATTAGATGGTGACAGAAGTGTAACGAAATTTGCGTGGTCAGACGAAAGAGCGAACCTGATGGCCCGAGTCTCGCCACGTAAAATAAGACATTAACTAAATTCTCGGCGGCACAACACAGTGGCCCCATGTGAAAGTAGCCTAACATTGGAGCTCAGTTTTGATCCCCGCCAAATGCTCCTCTCTCCAAGATCTAGAAAGTCTCCAACAAACAGACGTAGTTAACGTCACAGACTCGACGTACCTGATAGACATCACAAGGGTAGCGGCGAGACCTATATGATATCCGCTAAAATAAAAATAATATATCTTTATTTCCAAAAGTAGATAATTCTCAATTTAAGATTCTTAATAGCAATAAACGGCATTCTTAATGGCAACAACGATAATTGTGCCTCGATCGCTGGATCGAAGATCAGGGGAAAGGTAGGCCGCTGAGCGCGTTTTCCTGGTCAGAAGAAAATCAATACATTTTTAATCTTCGGAATGACGCGGAGTTTACACATTGATTTATCTTTAACTTCGTGAAGTGATTGATCTTGATTGGTACTAACTGACATACAAAGGCCGAACAACCTTCTTTATTCCTTCACCTCTAAAATTAAATGTTCCTACAACGAAACGACTTTTCGCATAAATTAACAATTGTACAAAACGTATAATTATAACGACAGAAGGAAGCCATGTTTAAGAATTTACCTCTTCTAATCATGCCTAATCAAGCATTGCGAGGCAAATATTTGCATTAAAATCGGGAAGAGATATTTTCTGTACCGAGGAAAGATAGCTAGCATCTTAGCTAACAAAGTAGAAATTATTGTTTTCTTCCTACATTTTAGTTCACTTTCTCAAATTGGTTTGTTTCAAAGCGATAGCAAACTTTCTTGTAATTATATTCCTCAAATACAATTGATAAAATTTCCCATAATACTCGAGATATAGAACGGAATCACACGAATACAAAAATATCAACGTATGATTGCCTGTGTGCAATGCTGCAATTAAAATCCATCACACGTTTTCCTTTTTAAATCTTGACCCTTTAAAATCCTTCCGACCGCTAACACGAGCGTCGTGTGCTGTCCGCAGGACGTGGAGGGCAAGTACCTGAACGTGGCGGGCGCGCCGGCGGGCAGCGCGGCGTCCACGCCCGAGTCCGGCTTCCGGTCGGCGCTGAGCATCGAGAACCTGGCGGGCGGCTCCGGCTCGGGCTCCGACGCCGAGGACGCGCACGCGCGCCCGCCGCCCCCGCGCTACCCGGCGCGCTGCACCTCGCGCGAGGACTTCCTGTGAGTCGAGCTTCCTCGCGCAGCTGCGCCCCGCCCCTTCAGCGAGCCTATGCACAATCGTCTTTTTCCTCGTGAAATTTAATATTTTAAGTCATCTTTTTTTTTCTTCTTCTTTTTTCTCGCCAACAGGCGATCTTGGACAACGCAGCACATGCTTTTGCATAGTATCAGTATCATTTTTATCACGTTGCAAGTCTTGCATGTAACTAATCAGGGGGACCAACATTACGCTGAATCCGATTTTTATACCCCAGAGTTGTTAGTCCTGTGGGGTTGGAAGATGGAAAGATGATGATAATAATGAATGATGAATGGATGGCACACACAAACGGACGAACACAAATACAACAATGTCCGATGTGGGACTCAAACCCGCGACCCTTCAGTCTGAGATCACTACAACATGACTGCCTTAGCGATCTCGGTCATCGGGCCGACTTTTATATTATTATTATTATTATTATTATTATTATTATTATTATTATTATTATTATTATTATTATTATTATTATTATTATTATAGCAATATTATTACCATTATGATATTATTTGCATGACATTTATTATCTTATTTATGTAATTGCATAAATTGGTTTTGTGGGGTTACACCCAATTGCAGTTTAAATAAATTTATAGTTTTTTATCTTTTGTATTATTTCAGTAGTATACATACCTTTTGTGGCTCTCACACGCAACCTATTTTTATAAATGAGGTCTCTAAAGAAAGAGAATTTCACGCAGACGTGACGAATTGCAGTTTGATTCAAAAGAATTTGAAGAATTTGTTTTAAATAACCCAGCTACATATTCATGTCAAATGCAACCCGCAACATTACAGCTTTTTGTTATCCATATTATTAAATAACGCCTAAACGAAGCGTTTTAGAGCATTAAAAACCAAAAGTTTGAGGTCAAAGGTCTCAAAGAAACGTTCCTCAGACCTGTAATCTACAGGACGAGATCTTGAACATTCTATTTCATTTTTGCTGATTCGACGCTCCTCTATTCTACCCCACCTGTTCAGAGTCCGTAGAATCTGCAATTGTATGTGAATTTAAACAAAGTACTTGATATTCTACGCGACTGAATTACACGGGTATACCTCTCTGCTCCGCAATAACGTTAATTAAGAATAGTTTGTATTGACAAATGTGTGTTGTATTGTTATCAATTACAAGGAGGCATATAGAACAAGTAACCAATACGGTGATGCAAGTGACCATAGTGACCATAGTGAACAATAGAACGGAGGATAAGAGGGTTTTGAAAAAAAAATATACATTTCAGGCTTAATATGAGAATGACATTAAGGGAAGTGGGTGGGGTTTAACATGCGAGAGTTCTCGCACGTGTATGCTAGTTAAGTTTGTTATTGATTATTTGTTGTCTTTTTTTTGGGCGGGTCAACTATTGTCATTAGTTTCGTTAGTTTAGTGCATATTGCGGCAAGAACATTGTGGTCCCGCAGAAAGGAACAGAAGAACTCAAAATCGGGCAGTGCATGTTTGAAATGCTATATTTTCTCTTTCCGCTCCTCAAAAACTGAGAATAGATTAATACTAACTTGCAGACAATGTACATAACGTATTGCTAAATACTGTTTGTTCTTAAATGTATATTTTTTTCAATCAAATATTCTGCGATTTATTAGGGTGGCCGCTGTTGATCCTCATTAATGCTCTCCGGGTATCAAAACCTCATTAATGCTCTCCGGGTACCAGTCTTTTGAAGAAGTCAGTTGACATTTATTGCCCCATATTTAGTTATATTAATTCCCATTTCCTCTACTACAGCAAAGAAATAATTCATTATTCAATAATACGTTTCAAATTTTCAATTGCGAGTAAAATTAAACATTTTGTATCGAAAATATCTTGATTTTGTAATCGTGCTTACTTACAAGTGCAATAATGGGTTCACTTTCGACGTTCAGTTTAGGAAGTTTAATAGAGAAATATTTTTGTCTGTTATAAAAAAGAACATACGAAAACAAGAATATAATTTAAACATATTCCTGCCCCTTGACAAAATTTTTATATAAGACAGAATTTAAAAAGAAAATAAACAGGAAATAGTAATAAAAATTAAAGTAATCCATTCAAATCTGTTGTTTGATTAAACAAATTTGGAAAATCTACTGTCATAAGAAGTCACTATTCCGTGCCTCGCGTTGCTTCATCTTCCACTCTTTCTGGATATTGAGTGCTTTTTATCCATGATGCCACAGACAGGCACACCCGCGTTGGTGAGTCGGCTCCTTTTTATACTCGCCTTACCGCCGTCACGTGACCGCCGTTGAGGGTGGGAGGGAGGTTTGCATACTACCACGTGACAGTCCAAACTTCACCTCGTCCACCTGTCTAGAAATATCCGTACACCAACGCCCTGGCCACAAAATAGATACATAGTATTTATTCTGTGCCCTGGTGCCGGGCTATTCAGCTCTCAGGTATGCGAGCCTCCCACGTCCTCCTCCCACGCAGGGCCGCCAACGTGACCCTACAATATGTAGGAGAAATGAGAACAGAATCAGGGGGAGTTGCCTGTCCTCGCAGAAGCGTCGGGCTTCCCAGGCGGGCATCAAGCTCTCGTGTGGGCGATTTGGCATGCTTAAAGTAAATAAAAGTTGTAACAACGCTTAAAGCAAATTTCAAGAAAAAACAAAAAATGACAAATTCACTTCGCTCACACAGATAATTTAATGTAGATGGTAGTCTCTCTCTCTCTCTTTTTTTTTAGCATGAAATGTCAGCTAATATTTCCTACGTTCGAACGCTTCAACTGAAATTTTTGAAATTGTGAATTCATTGCAGTGGTTAGGCGAAAGATCAGGCGTTAAGGTCTTAACTCCGCCACAAATAGAGCCAACTTTATTGTTAATAATATTATATTATTTGTATTATATTGTTTGTGTTATTATATTATTCATTATTATATTATTATTCATTATTATATTATTATTCATTATTATATTATTATTCATTATTATATTATTATTCATTATTATATTATTATAAAATATTACCCACAATTTGCATGGCTTGAAAAGTACAAACATAAAATACCATTTTTTATGTACCAGTGATAAACATCCTTTTTTTTTCTTTTTTTTATTGGTTTATTTAAGGTCGCATCAACATCTAAGGTCATTAGCGACCACTATTGCTGTTAACGGTATGGTAACTATGTGGATGAAACGATGTGGTGATTTATGATAAGGGGTGAAAGGACGAACACAAATACAACCATGCCCGAGGCGGGACTCGAACCCGCGACCCTTCGGTCCGAGATCACTACGACACTACTGCCTTAGCGATCTCGGCCACCGGGCCGGCAAACATCCTTTTTCTTTGTCAGAAATCGTTCATAAAATATTATTTTATGGCGCAGATTATGGCATATTAGCCGTTTATGGCACTAGCAATTGCGTCATCACACTTTCACCCAATCGCAGTGAGCGAATCTTGGAGCAGTGTCGGTAAACATTACAGCTACCAAATCGCAGCGAACGAATCGTAGGGTGGTGGTAGTAAATTGCACAGCTGAACACACTTTTCCGCTCAACTATCAAAAATACTTCGCGTCATAATAAATATGTTTCTAAAAATTAGCTTTTTTATTATCTTATAAATTTACAATGCTGATATACAAAAAATAACGTACGCAACTCGTTTATAATGTTTTAATGCATTAGCATAAATTTGAAAACTTGCTCATAATGTCGCTAGTTTTCAAAACATGTACTTAAGCAAAAAAGCATAGCTTTATACACTTGTTGCATAATATACTGTTTAAAGGCACATTTGTATTATAAACGTTCATCATTCTGGTCAACTGAAGGTTCGTCTATTAAATTGCGAATTGCGTCCTTTGAGATTCAAAGCGAGCGTTAGATCATTGCGAGGTGCCCTTCGTAAATAGCATGTAAAGTACCATTTTAACCTGTCATAAGCTCCTCATCGATCGCCAAGTAATTTCCACATCTATAGTCAACGGTAATTGACTCACACGAGTCACTCCCATCAGTCAAATCAATTCTCTAAGCACGTTTCCCTTGCGATGACGACCTGCGTTACCTATGACCTTTGCTGCGACTCGCTCCTTCATCAAAGTTTATTTTAAATTTGAGGAAAAACATGTGCTCATCATATGGAGAAGAGGACGCCTCTTTCACATTTGTCAATAAGACATTTGAAGAACGCAATGTACTTGAATAGGGCATTTGAACATCTTTAATGTTATTTCCGGGCATGTAAATATAAAGAGTTATTCATCATACTTCCGTTGGATTAGTAGTTCTCGTTTTGTCTTTTTTTCCATAGTTTTTCTTTCTTTCAAAGTGTGTGTTCTGTTGTAATCTCGTTGAGCAATATATTTTTTATTTCAAACATTAATTTAATTTAATTTTAGATCAATGATTACGTTAAAAAGCGTGTCAATTATATTCGGCAAATAATTATTGATGCAATTTCCCTTATTAAAAAAAGATGTCCTTTTAAGATAGTAAAATTATTATGTCATTGACGGTTCTCCTAACATTGTTTCACATTTGAGGAGATTATACGATTCGTAGGATTAAAATTATGTCAATAACGGCTTTGCGTTATTCCAGAATAATCTGACAGATACGAACGTTTGAAGCAAAGATAAGTTTGTAGTGATAAATCCTGATATGTCCAGAACTTAAGACCATTACAATGAGATCAACGTTGCGATAATGAAAATACTTTGAAAGCTCCCAACATCCGCGAAACAAATTATGCGATAACATTTTGAATGGCAAACTTTCCTATATTGGTTTTTTTCTCAGCCGTTCAAACGTGGTCGTGTAAAATTTTTTGAAATTATTTCTCGCGTTCCAGAGCTATGCTGAAACAAACATACCTCGATTTTTTACCATTAAAATTAATGAGAGTTTTATTTCTTCCAGACTTTGATTTCATTGCTGAAGGTTTTACCTTAGTTTCATTATAATAGTGAACTCGGATAGTTGATAACTTTATGACTAAGCCGAAATTTACTGGAACAGCTAATTTTTTAAGGTCACTTTTTGGTCATATAGCGACCACTGTGGCTGTTTTAATTGTCAGAACGCGTAAGGACAACAAGAACCCACACAATGCCCGAGGCGGGATTCGAACCCGCGACCCTTAGAGCCGAATCATCTACGGCCCTTCAGTCTTAGAGATCTTGGTTATCCGAGCCGGCACACACTGGTTCAATCGGGCTTAAAACTTGGTCATAATTGCAAATGCGAGTGGATTTGCGCAAAAATGGGTATCAAAGGATTTTTGAGATCGCTGAATTTGAATATCATAAATAAATGTCAAAATTCAAAATGGCGAATCTACTCGTTTAAAAACAAACAAAAATTTATAAAAAATATACATATGTGGTTTTGGAGATCACTGATTTCCAACATCATAATGAAATTTCAAAATTCAAAATGGCGATTTGGAAATGGCTAGCTGACTCATAAAAATAATGTTATGTTTAGAAATATAGATACAATAGTTCTCGCGGTCGCGGGTTAATATTTTTATCATTATTATATCAGAAATGTTCTTATCAAAAGTAATTATGAGAAGGAGAAGTCGAAAAAAAACAGAAAATAATCCCCTGTGCCGTTGAAGACACTTCCGGGATAGCTAGTGTTAAATCTTACTATGTACTAGCATTGCAGTAAAGTAGCTATAAAACAAAAGAGTGCATGTATGTGCAACTAAATATGTGATAGTCTGATTCAGGGCATTCTACTTGATAAAAAAATTGATTGAGACAGGAATACGCCGGACAAAAAATATAATCCACAATATACGTTGTACAACGTTGTTACGCTCTATAGGTTAGAGTTCAGCTGTATAATATATAAAATTATTAGACACTTTTTCTTTAAACTATACCTAACGTATAGTCAAAAGAGTCTTCTGTTCGGGAAAAATAATCCACAAAACATAATTTAAACCCTTTTTTTAATTTCACAAATATGGATGACTAGAATCAGTGAATTCGAGTGTTTCGAGCAACGGTAACTTTACGAGATCGTGAAGACGATTGAAATAATTGAAATAACGTTCTGGAGCTGAAGTAGTGTGCTCCAATGTCTTCCGAACGAGATTTGCTAAGTCAGAATTCCGAACGCGCACTCTGAACTTTGCCATTATGGCCAGGTTTTTGGCTCGATTCAACCAGTGTGCGGCAGCTGCAATTTTGTGGATGCCCTTCTTCAACACGTAAATTCGGGTTGAAAGTGCATAGCGTCTTTCAACATATACCATTCCTCAGAAAGTTCCCGTTAGTAAACTAGTATTTGGCTAATTCCAAGCTAAATGGATCAACAAAAAAATTGAATTATCCAAACAATATAATCATATTAAATCTTTTTGGTTTGGTTTATGTCCAATACGTTTTTGAAATTGTCACTCTTTCAATTAGTAAACATTTATTGAGAAATGTTATGTGTGAAAGAGTACCGTTTACTAATTATACATATTAATATAGAATACAGTTGCAAATAATACACAAATCTGATTACAATTACAGATTGAAATTACATAAGACATAATTGCCTATACATAATATATGTTTCCATACATTTTGGCTCACAAATGGATTTTAAATGTATTGTAGCTTTATAAAACCCGTGTATAAAACTTGTAATTCATGAAGGTAAACTTCAAATTTTCTACAATTATTTTTCATTCACTATTCAAATCAAGGGACCGGCACAAAAATTCGAATTATCAACAAATTGGAATTATGGAAGTTCGAATTATCGAAGTTTCCATGTTAAACTGTACAATGATTAATTTGTTTATTCATCATTTGAACGTATATGAGTGATTATAGAAATTAACGTAATTAAGAGATAAAGAAATGTATATTTGCGTGAATGGTATGATCAAACAAGTGCGCAATGTTAGGGAGGAGTTTCGTTATCAATCACGAGTGCAATTTTGTGCTCTTTACGCACGTGTCAAGTTCAGTTTTTTTTACTAAATTAATTATAAGAATAATTTTAATTTTGAGAAATACCAGAAGCTCCAATGATTACTGTAGAACGTAAAAACAAAAACAGAGCTTAACGTGAATACTTTCTTCACCAATACGAATCATACCAATACCAATCATGAATATGTTACGGCTAGAGTATGAAATTTGGCTAATTCACATATTAACCAGTTAATTCGCACATTAGCCGGGCAGTTTGAATATGGTTTTACAATTTCTTCGCAAAAAATATTTTCTAATTCTCCTCCGTGTAGCTTTCGAATGTAGACACATTCTAGAATCCTAGAACACACTGAAATTTGACTATTTAACATAACAGAGAATTAATGACACTTTTGAAAAAAGGGTTCAAAGTGGTCAGTCTCATGCCTAAGTTTTTATTCTATTCTTTTAGAAAATCGTAGGGAAAAAGCTCTCAATTTTTTTTAAAAATTGTTTTTTATTTCCTTTTTACTCAAAAATAATAGTTTTTTTTTTACTTTCAGATATAAGTTTACTAGTTCTAATTACAATCAATATAAATACCCTAAAGAAACTTATTGTTTAATAGATTAGGGAAGACCCATTTTATCTCTGTTTCGATGGCGATTTCAGTATTTTGAATGCACGCACGCTGTCATATTCGTCTTACGATGAGAGTATGTATTGAGGGAACAGCTGAACGGTGCAGGAGGAAGGAGTGGTGCTCGCGGTCTCACTGCCACGAGGCGACAATCGATTGCTTTGTTTGTCGTCGAGGGCTTTTCGGCGTGACAGGCCTCTCGTTAGCCTATCTGATGCTTCGTGGCCATTCGAGATCGCAAGCCACACGTGGACGTGACCTCTAACGGAAACACCAGTCTTCTTTCGTTTTAGTTTCAAACTGTCCAAAATGGAAAGCCGACTTTTGCACAGGTAAAAGGTAAGTTCTGAGATACAAATTAAGAGATATAATTTCAACTAAAGATATTCAAACAAAATTTTGGAGTTAGCCCTGCCGTAAGAAAGTAACGTAACATACATCATGGAATAAGCTTTAAAAAAATAATGTATTTGATTATTTCTGATACGTAATTGTTTGTTATTTCCTTCGATATGAAGCTTGATATACATTATATAACTTATCTGGATCGAGAGGATCATGGTTTCAAGGAAAATATGGAAACAGTTGAATGATGCTACGTGTTCTCTTATGAAGTGGTTTATGAAAGGGAATTATGGGTGGGAAATATGAAAAGGCAAAACTCGAGTGAAGTCAACTCGAGTGAGTATTGTCAAAAGTATGACAATATAACCCGAAAATTCAGAAAAAATTGCTGCGCATTGTGGATAATTTGCATTGAGAATACGGGACCTCTGAAGCATTTGAATCTCTAAATAATCAATCATCCCTCATCCTTGCAAGAATTTTAATGTAAAATAAACACTTACTCAGTGTCGCAAACCAATATTTGCCTATCTAGTTCTGAACGACGTGGTCGTAGAATATTATCCTCACGTTAAAAAATATCCGCAAAATCTCCCACCAGCCGATGAATCCAAAGGCTAATTACTGGTTTGTGTACACAACATTCATTTCAATCCTCGACCACCATTCCAAGCCAAACAATACCACTCTAGAAACAACATTTCTGATATTTCTGGCGTTCTCAGATATGCACCTTGATAGCGCTATGAATAAAACATCGATTCGTGAGCTTCGCAATTACAATGAGTAATCCATCACGCAGTGCACTGAAGTCGGTACAGCCTCGCCGCCGAAAAGGACACAAAATGAAAGGGGGTTGCGAAAGAAAAACCTTCAAAACAGCGTTTAAGATGTTAAATTCGAAGTGGCAATGCGGAAGTGGAGGAGGGTTTCTTCCGCTTTCAGGGGGTCACCGACTCGTAATGGTAAGGTAGTTTCTTCAGGCGTACGTCCCACAGTCCGCCCACCATCGATCTTTTTTCAAATGCTGTTTCGCAAGAAAATTCAAGAACGCACTCTGTAAGGTTGCAGAGATTAATGTTTTAACACAGTGAACATTCAATAATTCTAACTTCTTAACTCAAATTCCTCTATATCTTCAACTCCTTGGTATATCAAATCTCTCTATAATTCGAATCCCTCGATAACTCGAATTATTCAATACCTCGAATTTCACAGGGAGGTTATTTGGGGCTTACTGTGACCCTCGCGGGTTGTCTCGGCACAGTAATAAGCAAACGTTCAATAGAATGATAATGATGACCAATGATTAATTATTTACGTCTCAATGCTTGGTTTCCAAATTGCAGAGTGATTGCTAGATAACCATGCATTATAATATTTAAAGTTGCAATCATGGTGAAAGTGGCGAAAGTTGTTTAACTATGCGAAAGATCAGACTAACAAGGGCTAACTGAAAAATTATACATGTAGAGATCTATTCTCGAAACATTTAAAAGTAATAATTATTAGTGATAAACATTAAGAATTAGCGATTTTATATTTCTTGAAAGTTTAAAAGTACTTTCTGCTTCGCAACTTATTCTCACCGGTAAGTGCATCAGTAGTACACAATCAGCGCAGTCTAAAGGCTGATCTCTCGATACAAAGTTTCATATTTTATATTAAGTCGCTAAACGATAAACTTTATAAAACGTTCTCTACTAATTGAATACGATTAGTATCGTAGATAAATGATTTCGAAAAATATCTCATTTGCGATCTAGGCATTTGATGAAACGTAAAACAGAGTTCTCTTACAATATTAATCCGCAGAAGGTTGCAATAATCGTTAAACAGACGATTTGTGAACATTTTTCACGGCATCTAATTGAAAGTTTTCCTTCCTGAACCCGAATCCCGATCATTCTCAAAAAGAAATTCTTACCAAATGTTTGACATAAGACAAAGAGTATGTGGGGAAGGTTTACATTTCTCGAAACAGAATAATCAGCAGAACTGGACGATAATAAAACAATTTCTTATCCGAAGAGAACAAAAGGAAAGAAAGGAGGAGCATTATTATTGTATTAAAAGTAATGTAATCTATGACTCTTAAAAGTAATGTAATGAGGTATTTAAAGTACTGAAAATTCAAATTTACAAGTAAAACAAAATTTACTTGTACAGCAAATATGAATATATAATAATATTAAAATTATCGTCATTTATTAAATGTAAACAAATGCTTAATGGAAACATACTCAATGAGTACAAAATATTGAATTTTATTTTCTATGCAACTACTGTACATCTTTTTTGTGAAGATTCTATATTCAAATACTATCATGAAAAATATTTTCAAAACAAATATTATTTTTAGTTATAATGCAGTAAATAATGTGATATAATTCATTCTTAACCTTCATCGATTTTCTTCCGATAATTTGGAAAACTGCCGTACTTGGAATTAGTAAAGTTCGTTCCATGTAATCCATTTTCTGTTTAGCAGTTGTCAAACTTCGTCGATAGTGCACCTGCCATTACAAGCAAACTTCTGTAGTGTTTGTCTTATGACAGCAGAAGATTTAGTGTCCATTAAATACACAAATAGAGAGCACCGTGGCATATTCGAGAGAGCTCGCATGGCACTGAAAGCATCGCTCTTTCCTTCATTTGAAAACAGAAATCTTGTAAACATGCATAGTTTTTGGAGAGAAAGGAGGAACGAATCCAAGATTAATATTGATTATTCGCAATATCGTATTGGTCTCATTATTGGCAGTCTAATTACACTATGTTCTGGTGATCCAAATTAAAATCATTTTGTAGATTGTTGAAGATAGTTAATTAATGTTGAATATTATTGATTGTTGTAGATTTGTGATCAATATACTTAATACATGTCGTTTATTTATTTATTTATTTATTTAGTCAAAAAAGCAGTCAAAAACTGTATGTGACGTATGGGGGAGAAAATCATCTATCGTTATTATTGTATTTTTTAATGAATAAAATAATTAATACCATTAATTAAGAAAACAATATACAGTTTTTCAACAACGATTCGGGGAATGGTAGTCCCCATCTTCAGGTACTATACAAATAATAATCACAAAAATTGGCATATATAAGACTTATCTGAATTCATTCAATACTATACAATATTATTGTTTAAATGATTACATAATTCGAACATAAATAAATTTTTAAATCAATTTTTCCAAATAAAAGAAGGTGAAATAAAACTCTACGCCTAGATCCGCCAGTGGACAAAGTAATGGATACAGATCAGATGATGTACCCTAGATTAACATCAGAGACTATACAAATCTAACTTACCAACACTTTAAATTCCAATGTTGAGTGCGTGCAACTAATTTACAAACACGTATTATAGATAACACAGGCACACACAGAAATAAAAACCGCTGTGAAATTGTAGATTGTGCATTTTACGGTGTGTTTTTGCGATTAAAAAACTGAGGGTGGCGCAATTGTGGCTTGTTTCGGATTCAGCGCGTCGAGATACATAGAGAAACATGGGTCATGTCTTTGGGTCTGACAACAACCTCCGAAATCAAAGAATACTTTATCACGATGCCGTTCCGATGGCCGAGATTGCTAAGGCAGTAGTGTCGTAGCGATCTCGGACCGAAGGGTCGCGGGTTCGAGTCCCGCCTCGGGAATAGTTGTATTTGTGTTGGACAAATCAACATCTCATGATGATTCAGAGTATACGTTGGAAATCATTACATCATGCTGAGTTGAGGCTAAATACTCAAGTGAGGCATGTATAGTAGGATTTATTACAACGTATATCATTACTCGTTTTAACAACTGTCAAGTAAGTGTGCTATATACTTTTATATTTGAGATATTTCATTAACTCAAGTAATTGTCTTACATACGCCAATTTTGATTATTTTAGATTACTTGAAAATGTGGATCTACGTTCCCTGACATGTTGAAAAACTGTTGATTTAATAATTAATAGTTTTAATTATTTTATTAATCTGTTAAATATTTTTAATAATAACGACATGTATACGACATGACATAATTATTAACAATCTACGTGATTGTAGCATGCAACAACAGTGCATAGTTTAATAATACTGTCAATAAATAATACGTGACCAATATAATATTGTGAATAACAAATAAATGACAGCCGTACCGTTAAAAATTAATATTGACTTGTGAACAGAACTTATTTTCATTATTCAGTTGTTATTATAAATAATCACAAGTTTATCAATTTATTAATCACCCAAAAATTACGTACTTATTTATACAAATTACAGTTACCTTTTATACTACCATAATAAATTAAGGAAATCTCCTTTCTTAAGAATTATGTTCTACAAGTGAATGACTAATTTATGAGAAAAAGTAATTAAGTTTGATGAAGGAAAACCTCTCTTTCAATTCACTATTTTCTATCGCGCGGGGGAGAAAATTCGAATACACTTGCATAAAAACTCGTAAAAATACAAAAATACTCGTATTATAGACTCAATGGAAATACACTAATTACTATTACAACATGAAATCCAGATACACAATTTGTCGATTTGGCATTTGCGAGCATCGCTGAAATTAACATCCTCAGGTCTTCGCGTGTCCCGTTCTTTTTAGCTCTTTAATATTTCCTTCGGCAATAACAGTAGTGGAAGGCTGTCATCTTGGCGGGATCAGCGTCCACAGGTCGACGACCCTGATCGTGCACGATTTTACGACCTTGCTATTGAACCGTAAGTTAATAGAATGTTGAAATAAACATTTGGGTCCTGAAACGCAAAGAAGACGGAAAGTAACATTCTGATGAGGGAGTATTATTTGTACTTGGAAAATTACCATTAGTCATTTGTTTTGACAATCGTGTAACGTAATACGTTGATAATACGCACCTCAAGTTTTCTTTAATTTTCTTCCACATTGTTGCAGGGTATATTTTGTAGTAACGAAAATAATTTAACAGTCCCATATTGCACAATATCTGATAATTTATAATCCGTCTTCCAAACTCTCAGACTGGAAATCGTAAATATTTATTTACCATTTTTATCTATAATATTCAAAAGATGTTAAGCTTCATGCAAGTAAACTCTAGCTTTGTGACTGTTAATATCACAGTAGATAAATATTTAGACATGTATATTAAGTTTTCGTGCAGTATAAATCAATTTTTATGAAATATTTTCCTTGTCAAGGGAGTCTGAAAAGTCCATATACTATAAAATGAGCAACGTTTAGTGCAGTGAATAATAGGATTATGTTAATGTGTGTTATTTCATTTTCATTCCTCACCTTAAAATTCGATTACAGTACATAAGCTAATAAGTAGAGACAGGATTTTCATGCACTATCAAATGCTAAAATATGCATGCAAACATGCACTATCAAATAGCCAAATATGCACGATGGAGGGTATAAATGGACAAAACATGCACAATCAAATTTTATTTTACTTTAAGTTTTAGTTATATTGCCTTTTTTAAAAGTGAACAATTAATAATTTTCTGAACTGTTCTATGTCAAATTCATTCTTTTGTCAGAAAAAAAACTGTTTTTGAATGCAGAAAATGACCTTTTACGTCACCAGACGTAACTGGAAGATACTTCAAAGACGAAATCGATGTCAATTATGTATTTTCTGATTTTTCACCACAGAGATTGTTAACATTTTGAAAATTTTCAAGTCACAATTTGTATTCAACACATGTTATTTCTCCGTAGCAGTCTCACGCACATCTCCGAACATTAATTCCAGACACTTTAATGTCTTCAACAATTTTTAATGACTTCACTGGAGGAAGACTTACTGATTCTAATTGCTGAGGATAAGTAAGAAAATTTTGTCATCTTTTGTATGGATCCGGGATGCCCTGTGTTTTATATTTCTCTCGAAATCCTTTAAACGTTGGATTTGCAACGTTTTCGAACGATATATTTGCCCCTACCAAAGGTTCACACATTTCCATTAAAATGGATTTGTCACAGTTCAATGTTGCCACAGTAACAAAAGTTTGCATTAGGGTGACATAGTTCCTTTCCTTTCTCTACCTTTGTGACTATGAGAAGTAGATGCAAGGTGCTGGCCCACCTGAAAATTTTTAGAATATTGAATCTGCTTAAATAAATTCAAATTATATAGAGCTAAATATTTCTTAAGAAGTGTATTAGAATTTTGACACCAATTAATGTCAGATTTAAGACGTGTACTTCACTAAAGCGTATTTAGCTAAACGTTGAGGTTAAAACTATCTGACCAGAAATTATATAGGTTCGAATTTGAGATTTGGTCATAGATTTCAGGTTTAGTACGTACTTGTTTTGTCGTACTACTTTCTCTTGTGGATAAAATTATTCTTTTTACAGACAGCGATGTTACTAGTACTTCGAACAAACTTAAGAGAAAAAATTGAAATATTACACGATTTACATTTTTTCAATAACATTAAAAATAATAGTAGTAAAATTCTGAAACTCGAGAAAAATGCTTGAAATAAATGTGCATACTACCACATCCAATAATTTAATAATTTAAAAACAATGCACCAAACAGTTTCTACAAAACAATTTCTTGAACCTCAGAAAAAACTGAGAACTGTCAAAAATTATTGGTTGGTTGGTTAGTGATTCCGGACGCGTCAACAGCTTAGGTCATTAGTTCCTTAAGTGTAGTGCGTGTTTTTTCTCGGGAGATGGCGGTGATCTTCCTCCGCTGGATGGCGAGATCCGCCACCGACCTACCGTCGGCTAGCGGGGTTTCCCCGGTTTCCCCCTAACCAGGACTCTCCCACCAGCGGGGCACCGCCCCAGCTGGTCTAAGCTGCCGACAAGGTCTAAGCTCCCGACCGGTCTCCCGGATTATGTGGTAGTGTAGTGCATGTTAGCGTGTGTGTGTGTGTTTAAGGGGAGAGGATGTGACAAGGAAGGGGAAGGAAAGATCGCGTGCGGTCCGTGGCCCGTTTGTTAGGCAACTGCTCCGGCATTCGTCTAGTGTCGATCGGAGAAACCACGGAAAACTAACGATCAAGCTGCCGGCCGCTAGAATTCTCCTCCAGACCGACCTAATTCGACCTAACTGAAAAGCTAGTGACGATAATCCTCGACTCGAGCCTAGGACTTCTTGGTCAGAGGCGCTGCAGTGACATCAGTTGATGCACTGAGCTACCGCTCTCGATCTAAAAATTATTAAGAGAAGTCAGAAAATAATTATTTCCACTACAACAAAAATGAAAGTTTTGCTTTCGTTTCATATCTATTTCATTTATAGTGTTTTATCCCTTTCTGAGTTTTATTATTTCAAATTATATAATTTCTGCAGCAACATTAGACTTGAGCACTAAACATTTCGACTAGAAAAACAGCAGCAGTAGATTTTTTTAATTGATCAATTTTTACAGTGTAACCTACTTGCATCTTTATTACAACAATCGCAATTATCTGCTTTTTCATCCTGCAGACAATCGTTTCCAATCCACTTTTTGAGAAGTGCTCCATACGAAGCCTTACAAGAAGTCATTATATACTTAATTTTACAATTAAGAAACTTGTGTTAATCCTGTTTCACGCAAGCAGATTGAGAGTCTGCTCTTGATTATTTTCCTCCCCCTTTGTCAGTTATCAAATGATAATGAGTTTTGGCTTCTTGTATCTTCCGTATCCTTTGCGACGTATCATATGACGTTGATAATTCGTTTCGCGACCGTTGCTCTCCGCACGTGTACTCGCGTCGCAAATCCAAGTAATGTACCGGAAGGTTAAGATGTTTAGTACAACAAAAATCACTGAAGACAACTGCGTGTTATCAGGATCTAAGATCAGTATGCTATTTATACAAAATATGCTTCAGTTTTAATAACCACAAATTATGCAGAGAAATAATAAGAAAGTCCTTAATATGCTAGATAGAAGTCTAAATATGTAGTAGTAATTTTAAAAAAGGTCGAAACATGCATTATGCATGAATTTCTAAAAAAAAACCTACCAAAACATACAAACATGCACGGAAAAAGTACAAATGTTTTAAACGAATTATTCATGAAATATATAGTAACAAAGTTTGAAATCTCTACGAATATCAAATAAAAGCATGCATTTGAATGGAAATTCTGTCTCTACTAAAAAGACACTTTCCTCATATTTAAAGTAATAAGCGAGAACATTGCTGGCAGTTCTCTCTCCTTAGGGATGCCCGTGCAATTAAATTTTTCTGGAGTAGTAAATCTCATCGATTGCATTAATAACAGTTTGTGAAAACATTTCATTTATGACTCGCACATTAATAACCTCGAAGCGCGCAAATTTTCCTCATACTTAAACAGACGTTCCTTCTCTGATAAAAGAGGGCAACAACGATTTACGTCTATCACATTAACTCTAAAATATTCAACAGAACAATGGAAAATTCACACAAAGCCCAGTTATGGTATGTAAGACTTGTCAATAAATCTAGAGCACATCCCATCAACGTAAAACAGTTTGCTCGCGATAATAAAAATTAATCATACCAGTGCCAGGGCAACTCAAGGTCGTCGACGTCCGTAGTTCCACCGTCGATTCAGAAGTCGCG
Source organism: Teleogryllus occipitalis (assembly GCA_011170035.1). Taxonomy (NCBI): domain Eukaryota; kingdom Metazoa; phylum Arthropoda; class Insecta; order Orthoptera; family Gryllidae; genus Teleogryllus; species Teleogryllus occipitalis. The sequence continues at coordinate 40,358 of BLKR01000640.1, read as the reverse complement.
TCAACTGCGAGGCCATTGTTGATCGCGTCAAAGTTTTGCAGATGACGGCGCGGTTGCGCACAATGGGTCATTTTGAAGTTCATTCCCTTTTGAGATGTATTTGTCAATCAAAATTTCGATCAAAAATTGAAACGGTGCCAACTTTGACACTGGAAACTACTCAACTACAAGTGAACTTCTCTTCATCAAAAATTGTTTCAAAATAGGATTTTAGTATAGAAATTTAAATGAAGCAAACAAAAAACATACAATATAAAAAAATGAATTACTATTTTAACTTAGCTTTTTTCCTTTTTATTCCTCACTACCGTAATTATATCATTTTATTTATTTTCAAGATCAGAAATATCGTTATTTCAGTTAATAATTAAAATTAATATAAAATAAAAATATATTTTTATTTCATGTTGAATATAATAATTAAATACATTTATCGTAAATAATAATTAATCAACATTCAGAAAGCAGGACCTTGTGTAAATGAGGCGCTTCTCAGTTTATACAGTCATGACAAAAGAAATGAGTCATTGTTGATTTATTATTTGTATCTCCCTGTCGAAGGGAGACATAGCTTCATTTAAAAAATTATAATTTCTTCTTGTAATAAGAATATATAATTAAAAATGTTTTATGAATTAAAAACGATCAATCAGTTATTAGGTAAATTGCGACAATGTTAATATTTGAATTTTTATACGATCTTCACTTTATTATTCATTGATAAAAAACATATTTATTGAAATATCCACATGAAGTGTAATTTCAAATAATATTTGGATATAAGAGGTTTCCACTTTTCCCTTCACACACACACACACACACACACACACACACACACACACACACACACACACACACACACACACAAGGAACCGAACATTATTAGCGCAAGTCAGGTGGCGGCGGTGGGGAGGGGATGAGGGGCAGACACATCATGTGCTGGACGTGCACACGCGCGTCTATCGACAGCGCCACCACTGTGTTTATGCCCGCACCGCGGACGTCGCTATGACAACGCGCGACGCGGGGGCCGCGTCAACAAACCCGCGAGTCCGCCGCCATCATCACCATTGGTCCCGACGCCAGCCGACGCGTCGTGACCGCGACCAACGATGATTTCCTTGCTTTCAGAGCCTTCCTTGAACGTAACGGTAGCAAGGTTTCGATGTTGTGAGCCTAGACATCCGAGGTCGCTAAGGCTGAAGAGCCGTAGCTACCGCGTGACTGAAGGTTGATGGGTTCGAATCCCTTCTCGGGCATGGACGTTTGTGTGTGCTCGTGTTGTCCTAACTTGTTATCCAGACCTAAAAAAGTATTGCCGGTCTGGATTTACGAGGTCGCTAAGGCTGAAGAGCTGTTGCTGCCGCGTGTCTGAAGGGTCACGGGTTGGAATCCCGCCAGGGCCATAGATGTTTGTGTGTGTGTTTGTATACCGATACCATTACCCTCAATGTTCCTAACAGTGGTCGCTATATGACATTAGTAGTTGAAAACTGACCTTCAATAAGTAAAAGAAATGTTTCGATGGCAAAAGTTATTGTGAACTCAGACACATGGATCGCGAGGGAATTTCCACCTGAAGTATTTTTGGAATTGATTTTTTGATTCCACTGAAAAAAATTGAATATTAGGTTTGTGTAATAATGATAAGTACACCAAGTAAGAAGGGATGGCGTAATAATTCTCCGTTTAAAATATGCCAATAATGGAAGAAACGTTTCGTTTTTCAAATTGTTTTCCAAGTAATTCAAAAGATACCTTCTCCAAGAGGATACGCTTCTTAAAATAAACAAGATTAGTACCCATGTGCTTCTCATCGCCGAGTTAAGATAAGCACATCCATATCGCCACATTACGTTCACTTACGGAGCATTCGTGTTTCATTTGATAACTATTGCAAATCTAACAACAGCAAGTTTTAATAACGTACCCTACTATTATCATATAAGTCTACGCAATCGGAGACCAAACATACCTAGTCCACAATCTAGCAGTTCAAGAATTAACGTGATCTGTAAACGAATAAATTTCAACATAGCCTCCACTTACATTGCGGTTAATAACCAGAAACTGGTCGCGTTGACAGATTGCTTAGTAGTTACAAAATATAATGTGGCGTGTTGATTACAAGTAATGTCGTCCTCCAGAGAACGTCGATACTTCTTCGCCATACTGGAATTCAAGCAATGCTTTTTTCGGTTGTAAATGACCCGAAAATGTGTTTTAAATTCTTACTTTTAAGTAGTTCTAGTAATTAGTTTCTCCGAATACTAGAATCAGAGAAGAATTATTTGGTTGCATCGGATACAGGAGTTGGTATAACCTCTGTCTTTATTATTCTTCGGTTCAATATTTTTGTCCATTTTATGAAATTTCAGATAAACATGCGTCAGCCTGTTCAATTAGCCGTGGGAAAAAATCATTATAAAAACATGGAAAAATACTACTGCAATTTGAGTGAATACCATTGCCAGCTGAATATAAGCAATGAATTTTCTTGTTTTAAATAACACAAAATATTGTTCAAAAACCGTTTTAATACTCCTAGAAATTAGTTTTTCTTAGCATTAGAAGCAGAGAAGAATTACTAGCTCTTCGTGGTTGCAACGACGGCACATAATACGTTCTCGCGTTGTTTCTTTTCCAAGTTCCAAAACTTCAGGCTGTTCCAAAAAAATTTAGATCTGCCATATTTTTTACTGTCCTTTACTCTTTCTGAGAAAAAAGTAAAGAAAATTTGGAACCGTTTTTTAAATGGGACCAGTAGTACTTTTTTACTATCTTGCATCTACATACGAGAAAAAAATTAAAGCAATGGCGAATTCTATGATACACCGCGTATACCGGCGGTATACCTAGTAATGCGAAGTGTATAAGAAATGTTTCATGAGGTTCATAACCCCCTAAAAAATTCTTGAGATTTTGAACGTCTTTAAAACAGGTTCGAAAAAATAAGACTATTTTGCTACCAACAACCAGTCTTCCGCATCGTTAGTTTCTGCGCTATGATGTACGTTAGAGTGAGAAGTTTCAAACAGTTCTTAATGCTGCCCAGAGAATTCGCTAGCGCACGGGAGGCACCGCATGCCAGCCGCGATAATCCACGGTCCTCATGTTTCGGGCGGGGAGAGGGGACCCCTCTGGCTGGACGGTCGGTAGGCACCGCAAAATATTGGGAGCAGTCCTTCCCTGGTCGTTTGAAAGTTTCACTTCTCTCAAGTTTTTGTGAAAATTGAGTGTGCTAATGAACCAGAAGTTAGTGGTTCGTGTAATTGTCTTATAGAACCATTATTAAGGATGGAATTACTTAGTACTGGGTTTTTAGAAAAGCTCAAAATAAAAGACAAGATTAGACGCACACCAGAACTTCCAGGTTTGACTGTTCAGTGTCAAGACAGAAAGAGCGAAAACCTCGTATCTATCTAAGTGGCAGTATGAATCGATCGTTGCGTTGATGTGCAATAAACCGCGTATGTACTATTACACAGCCTCTTTGATTTTAACATGCTTTCAGTTGTTTTCAATTCTGGTGCATTTTGAAACTCAGTTGGACGTAATTTCATTCGTGGAATAGTCCTATTGAATACCACACGTGCTTTGGAAATTCTCATTTAAATCCCCTCCTCGCTTTGCGAGTCGGGGTTTTATCGACGTTTCCAAAGCACTCGTGCTTTTACCTCTGATTTATTACCTAATTTATATTATTTTATCATTTAATAATTATTACCTAATAATAATAATAATAATAATAATAATAATAATAATAATAATAATAATAATAATACTCTCACGTCTTGACACGGAAAAGAAATTAACACCTATATTGCATTTTTTCATGAAACGTATTCTCTTGATTGAAGAAGGAAATGAGATAAATGCTCACAAAACATTGAGTTCCAAGAGTAGCAATTTCTTGTAACAACAGCAATAAAACCATAGTTAAATCCAATTTCTGTTGAAATCTATCTTATAAGTGCTTTTTATATGAACCTCGCCAAAAGTTAATTCGGTTGTTTAAAGGTAATAAAACCGTACTCAATGAAAAATGCTATCATTAAGGCCTACTCTCTGTGGCTAGTGCATGCCGTTATAAATATTTAATATCCAAATGCAGTAAGTTTGTAGAGTGGAGTATTTGTAAAGTGCAATACATCGTGTAACATTTAAAGATAAGATCTCATAGTTAGAATATACTTCACATGAAGCGTACAAATAAACGCCCGAGCCAATAAATCTACCGTCACGCACATGAACGCATTCACACGTGTGTATGCTCACTCTGTCTCCTACTCTAAAAGACCCTATTTATTTGCTGTCTCTTGACAAACAATTGTGAAGTTTTGACTAACCGCGCAGGCAAAGTTCCGCTTCTGGGGTTTCGTAAGTCACACTGCGTTCGTTAGAACTCCGGGATCGTTGGTCCTAAGGAAGTGAGTAAATTCAGTCATGCTTTCTTTTAAGCCCTACTCGGTTGGCCGAGGTGTCTGCGACTGATCATTGCCCAGAAATGCATAGTTTCTGGGTCTGAGTTACGCGTGAGATGTGTTCACCTTGCGATTGTACTGCACATTACAAATGCAAATCACAACGAATTCCAAAGAAGTATTGCAATGCGTGCTTGCAGATACTAGAGAAGGATACATTATGACCAATTGCAATCAGACTACTCCAAATCCTTTTCCTCTCCCCAATGTATTTAATTAAATCAAAAAGGCCATTTCAATATCCAGTCCCAATTCTTCAAAAATATTTTCTTCAACTTACATTTTTTCACATCTGGGCCAATCAATAAGTTCTAACAATCCACTGATATTCTATTCTTCCAAAATACATATTTTTTTCTTCTTCACTATCGTATCTCAAACTCGCTTGTTTGTGTTTTTGACGTTCACTATCCAAGAAACCTCGATGACAAACGTCACTAGTCCGAGAAAGTCTTCAGAAAACTACCCACTTCCAGTTGAATGAACATGCTAGAGTATTATAACTACCGACGTGAAAAGGTATGCGTTCTTACGCATAACCTTCATTGTGCTTTATTTCGTCTTTCACACAATTTATATTCAATTTCAATAAAATATTTTTTACTAATGTTATTGAAACAAACAATATTCTCTTACCATGAAAGTCATAATTACTCCGTATAAAAATAAATTTAATTTCTTAAATTGATATCCCTGAAGAGATATGGCACTACAAGAGTAAATAGTACTAGCTGAATGTGTACTAAAACTCAAGATATAGTAAATAATTTGTATAAAAGTGAAAAATACTTTAAAACATGACCTACTACCGAGGGTTGCAGTGTTATAGGCCGTGTATTTGCGAGATTAACTATTCTAATATTCCTATGCGTTGAGATTAAATTGCACAGAAGTTCAAACAGCCTACTTTCCTAACCACCCAAGTCATGAAATAGGAGTGCCTAAAAGAACTGAATCCCCAAACATGTAACAGAAAGTTTAAAACTATCTCTTTTTATAGAATACGGCTTCCCCCCCCCCCCCACCTGTTCCTCTTCCTTTTCCTTACCTGATCTCACTTCCCCTCAAAACTCTCAAAACTGGTGTCCCCACAGAACTCGTCCATAAAATTTGTGTCCCTTTGGAACACAAAAGTATGGCTTCGAAAGGCATAGGATGCATCGTTTCCGTGCCATGCGCGTTTATAATGTCTCGCTGCAATTTTTTTATGGCTATCTGTAAACTTCAATTTTTTATCATCTTAAATCTGTTAAATGCAGGGCTTGGTAGCAATTCCCTATCCGTCAGTAGCACATTTACAGGTTTTGTGGCGATGGTTTCTTAAAAATTGCCAAAACTATCCTCTATCCTTAGCGTATTATATAGATATAAAATTTTCATGGGCAACTAATCATATATCAATGTTGATTTACCAACCTAAAGCTTCGCCTCAACAAATCGCAATTTCTTCTCCCCAAAGAGATAAAATATTCTTTATCAAATTAATTGAGTACACAAGTTTTTTCTAAATCAGCTTCGTCTTCCGCTAGATCAGACAGCTTCCTTTGGTTATTTCTCCTTCTTCGTTAACAGTCATTATGCCAGATATGATCCTTAGGACAACAACCCCTTACTTTCAATTGTAATAAACAGAAAGAACAAGGACAATACGAACATATATTACGAGTTTTAATTAATTCTGTCGCAAAGAATCGCAATTAAAGGCTGATTTCTTGTAGAGAATAACACCGTGTTTATTCGGAACTTTCTCATACATTCAAACTTCAATATGTTCTTTCATACATTTCAATCTAAATATGTTATTTTCACAAATTTCACAATAACTACACATCCTTTTGTTTCACAGTAGTTCATTAAAAGGAAAAAAATACGTAGAGTCAGATGTCTATTACGAGAAAATGGTAACATTCAAATGTATGAAAGTAAGTTATCAATAATACGGCCACACCATTTTGAATCTCTAAATTAATTTCATAGACTACCTTTAAAGACCCCTATTTACAATAATTAGAGCCACTCTCCTGATGAATCATTTAGAAGAAAAATTTCTGACAAGTTTGACTTCTTTCAAATACTGGTTGAATATTCTATAACATCATTCAATCCACTAATATAATTCTTAATAGAGCAAATGTTTGCGTAAACAAAATATTAATCTTATTTGCTCAATAAATCTTGCCAGGAATTGAAGTCATTGATCACTTGCTTACGTAACTATTAATTATCAACTGCAGCTATTAAACAAACGAATTTCACAAATTGAATCGGCAAATCCAAATGACAGTTATTTATTATGCAATGGGAATTGTTCATTCTGGGTTAGCGCAAAAACGAGTCAATACTACCTTCATTTTGGCAAAGAAACAGTACACTATATATTTTTCCACTTTATCTGTATAAATCGGTGGGTATATTTACATATTTATAATAATTTTATTATGTTTTGGCAAAACATGGAAATATTATTGCAATATTTTTGCAAATTTTGCACTGAACAATGTAAATATCAGAAAATTAAAATGTGGCTAAAATCAAGTCTGATCTAAAGATTCTTCCCACCATTTGGTTCCACGCTACAAAATAGCTCTGCGGTCTGACGGGTTCCAGGAAGAAGATTGTGCATTGGCCTGTAAGAGGGCAACACCACGTGAAAGAATCAATGGACGACAGGCGGGGACGAAAAGCGTCATGACACTGAATGGCGCGGCGATGGGTGAAACAGATACTAGAGTCGATGGTGACGAGGCGGGGTAGAACACGCTGAGGCTGTGTAGAGCGGGACGAGGCGGGACGAGGCGGGACGAGGCGGGACGAGGCGGGACGAGGCGGGACGAGGCGGGACGAGGCGGGACGAGGCGGGACGAGGCGGGACGAGGCGGGACGAGGCGGGACGAGGCGGGACGAGGCGGGACGAGGCGGGACGAGGCGGGACGAGGTGGGACGAGGCGGGACGAGGCGGGACGAGGCGGGACGAGGCGGGACGAGGCGGGACGAGGCGGGACGAGGCGGGACGAGGCGGGACGAGGCGGGACGAGGCGGGACGAGGCGGGACGAGGCGGGACGAGGCGGGACGAGGCGGGACGAGGCGGGACGAGGCGGGACGAGGCGGGACGAGGCGGGACGAGGCGGGGCGTGGCGGGGCTGAGCAGAATGGGATGGGATGGTTCGGGGCGGGGCAGGGTGGAGCAGGACGAGGCGGAGAGGGGAGGGATGGGTTTGGGAGCAGATAGAACGTGTGGGTGTGCACCCAGGCGTGACAGGCAGTAGAAGACAGGGGCGACGATGCGTGACAAGGCAGGGCCACAAACGAGGGTGGGGCTGGCGGGGAAAGGCGGGGAAGCATGGCGTGCCGCATCAACAGGTCTAGCGTGCTGACGACCGTCCACGCAGCGAACGCTCTAAACTGGGTTCAAGCCATAAAGAGGTCCTGGCGACTCGGGGAACTCACAAGGCATATGTAAGCATCATATGAATGAAAAGAAGCCAACAAATATTCACAAATTCCTCTACTGTGCAAAGATATAGCACCCGCTGAAACAGTGTATGTAAGCAATTTGTATCGTGCAAATAACAGTCAATACTTCATTCAAAAAGTTAAGAGGCGCGAGCAGTAATGACTGTTATACTCTAGGAGGAGAAGGTACCGAAAAATGAATTGTGATTTTAGCGTTACACTCCATAAATATATTTGCCAGTCAAATCGAAATAAAGTAGCTGAACATGTGTAACGAGGGTTTACAAAGCATTAAGCGTGACCTGCTTGCTACATTAGACTAATGAAAATATACATTTTTAGATCCTTTGTCTGGTCAAATAAGGTTTTTGTGATTGTTCGATCAAAGGGTTTTGTATCCCTTTTGTGGTAAGGGCGACTCAGGTCAATCGCCCCGACGCAGATCTTTCGGTGTACCGCAGGGTCCATTTGTGATGCATACCGGCACAATGAGCGGAGGCCAGAAGATGGCGACGGTGATAACATCAACCGGCAATCAGCATAAAAATGCGACTAGGAATGTCTTTTACCTTAGGAACTGTTAGTTCGTTGGCAGCAAGATCTCGACGAGAACCGGCGACGGTTTACACGGCCTGACTGGAGCAGCTGTTGTCTGCACCCATTCCAATCGTATCACGGTGCACGTATAATATGCGCTCACCCATTTAGCAGAGCTTTTACTTCACGATATTCCTGGGTAGTTTGCAAACAATGAAGCATTCGCGAATAGCAGGTATTGTCACGAGAACATAATAGTGTAAATTTCTGAAGTAAGAAGACTGCGTAAAATTTACTCAGCCATCATACCCAAAGGTGTATAAAATACAGTAAATAACTAACAAATAGATAATATTAGGAAAGAAAACTCTAGCTTCAATAGTAAAGGTGTAAAAGCAGTTTGAAGAATTTAAACATAAATACAGTTTTAAAATGATAAAACTTAATTAAAATAGAATTTATTCCTTATTATTTTGCAAACTTTACTATGTATGAAAAAATAAGAAAAAAATTTGAAGTTGGTGTCGGGAGAATCATTTTAGTTTTCTAAAATTGCCCATACTTCACTCGAGATCACGCTAAAACTTCTGAGTTTGAAAAAAGTTTATATGACATTAATTAAATATCTAAGTTTGAGGCGCAGATTGCATTTGGAAACTAGTGGCGCTACCACAGCACGTACTTTCTGGCATTATCCATATTGGCTATTTTAAATATTAAATTACTACTTGCCTACTTGAAACCCCAAAAGAGTTTCCAACCAACAAATTTTTTTCTCACGCTGGGATTCAAACTCTCGCTCTTAAGATTTAGCACGGCATTCCCATTACATCTACATCACCTGTCTCAGAGGTAAAATAACCTTCCCAATGCTTTACAAGTACCATTTGGTACGGTATACCTTTTGGAAATCGGTACCGTAAACGTATACCACACCAGATGGTTCGGTATATCTTGTAGAAACAATATTGAACATTTCCTTTTACAATTTTCGAAAATACAGGTACTTAACATGACATTAATATAAGATATAATATTGAAAAACGGATTTCATTAAGACAAAATATCCATCTTCAATATTGTAATTGTAGGAACATGGCAAAAAAATGTTTACAGATGCAATTATCGAAACTTCATAGAATTCAACAAAAGTGAACTTTGCTCTATTCCAGAAAAATTATTGGAACCATTTTTGAGAAAATTTTGGAATCTTTGTTGGGTATTCTTAATAAGCTCCCCCAAAATTCAAAATATCCGTTTCAAATTTAAGGAGCCGCGAGAGCTACATCGATCTGGGAATAACCATTTTTGGCGAAAACTCTGCCTAGGGTTCAGGCTCTAAAATTGTTCACAGAAATACTTTTGTCCACAGAAATACTTATTTCAGTGAAAATCGAACCAGCTAAATTTTTATGAGTATGGCTTTATTAGAGGATAAAAATTAAACCAAAAGAATCGAATCTGTGTTACGAGGGGACGCGACATCAGCCAGATCGATTGGAAAATATGTATTTTAGTTAAAATCCTGTGTGGTGTTTAAGAGCTACGAAAACAGGGACAGACGGACACACGGATTGCTGAAAACAAATTTTTCGGTATAAAGAACCCGCGAAACATGGATTTTTCTACATGACGTATTAGAGAAAGTAATTTACTGCATATAGAATCAAGAAAAGAACACTTTTACTGAATCAGGGGTCCCACCAAAAGAGTTTTTTTGCCAACAATGTAGTACAATTATTCCTCTATACTACGTAAGTAGTATATGAGAAAGAAAATGGACTATATGAAAGTGGCATTTCACACTAAGTGTACTTGACAACACATACTGATTTCGCTCTTCGGAGAGCACTAGCAGATCGCGTGTAACGATGGAACGGCAAACATAGTTAATTAGGAAGATGACATCGATTTCTGTGAAATGTGGTAGCTAATGATCAGCAAAGAAGGAAATACTGGCAACAAAATGCGTGACTGTACATATATCTCTTGATATACGACTGCAAAGCAAGTATTAAAACAATTTAAAACTATCAAATAAAGTATTATGGTAATTCCTTTTTCGTGCCTTTAGGACTGTGGAGAGAGAAAGAAGGAAAGAGAAATATGAAGAGAGAAACAGATTGTAAGATGGGAAACAAAAAGAGAACTGAGTGAGAAGGGGGAAAGAGGATAAAAGATGCAGAAAAAAAGTCAACTGATATGTTTCTGTTGTTGACAATATAGGTTCGTATTAGATACATGAAGCGAGATATTCATGCAACAAAGAGCTAATTGTCATTTCGTATATTCACAGACCAGTCACATTAATGTGGACATCCGTCAAAATCCTGAATAATGTCCTTCTGCAGCGCTGACCGCTGCCGGCCGTGTAGGAAAGAGTCAATTAGGTTCGGGATGGATCCGAAAGGGATATGGTGCTATGCCGTTTCCAGTGCCATAGCCAGCTTCGCTAGCTTCCTCGGTTCCATGGCGCAAACAAACCGATCAAGATGGTCCCACAGATTCTCAATTGGATTCAAATCGGGGGAGTTTGGTAACCAGAGGAGTTTTGTACACTCATCCCGGCGCTGTTTGAACCTCGCACGTACTCTGCGAGGTGTATAACACGTTAGGTTGTCCTGCTAGTAGATACCGTCTTGCTGAGGAAAGACGGATACTTAGTTACAACTGACAATCATCAGATTCAAACATTCCTTAATTTAAAATGTGTTTTGTACTTCAAATATTTTATATATTTTTCTAAAGGACCCTTCCTGAATAACCTTAGTTGTTAGTTTCTACTATTATTTGAATCTAATCTAAAAATTTCATATGTAATCTAATGTACAATCTAAAAACTCTTGAAAGACATAGTTTTGGTGAACAAGGATAATAAAAAACAATTTAAAAAACTGACATTCATTTTCTGATAACGTGTTCATTGACCGAGTGGAGAATAACGGAGAATTTTCTTCTTCGCAGACAAGATGTGCGGAGGGCACGTCAGAACGACAACTACGTGGCACTGCAGAGGTTCTACATGCGCACCTTCGACACCTTTGCGGAAATGTGCGCGCTCTTCAAGGTGAGTCATCTTTTTACATTAGATTAGATTTAGTATTAAGGTGGCTATCTACCAGAGGATGATGAAAGATCGTGAAAATTCGTGTTTTTTCAATTGTTATGGGTTCGAATGCTCTGTTTTATTATCTTTTAAATGCTTCAATTCGTTTCTCGCTACGTTTCTTAGTTATTGAGAATTTTTTTTTCAAAGCGAGTGTCAACTGTCAAGCCCTTAGTGAGAGAACTTCAGATGCATTTTCCAGAATTGGGAATTTTTCAGCATATTCACGTATATCAAACATCATAAATCATTAACTATTAAAGATAATATAATTCCTTTTTTAGTATGTAACACATGATTTGTTCCAGTGAATGAACTTTAATAGTTTAATCTGTCACTAAAAGTTTCAATATAATGAACTGAAATGTCCAGAATAAAGGCTCTAACCGGACAAGGGGCAGGGGGGGGGTCCGGCTTTAGTTTGCAATTCAACTCATATTTTCTCCACGTTTGGATGTAGAAAATATTATTTTCAAAATATGAAGATAAAATAACCACATGGTAAGTACTCATAGGGAAGAAACCGTTTTTTCTTGTTTAAATTAAGAAAATAATAATTGTATGACGTTTATTTTCTTTCTTCGATTCTGATATAAACTTTGCCGTAATAACTGGTTCAAAATGGACTTGTAGATGCCTTTTGATTCATAAATAGAGTAATAAATTGATTAAAATCATTTTTTTCTATAAAAATGTTAACCAAAATTTTTTAGCAAATTCACCTAGTTTATAAACTTCCAGAAGGAGTTTTACACAGTGCTACTTATGAAATTGATTATGTAAGAGCAAATTAATAGTAAACGAGGGAAAAACAGTCTTAATGTAATTTTCCGTAGATAATTTAAAGCGCCATAAACGTAAACAATTCTCAATTGACTGATGTAAATTAAATAAATATTTTGGGGTCTTTGAATTTCGTCTCAAATGGATGCCCAAATACACAAATACGTAACAACGATACATACACATTTGCAGGGCAACACACCGGGAACGGTGGCTCAGTGCATCAACAGATATCACTGCAGCGCCACTGACCGGTAGGTCCTAGGTTCAAGTCCCGACGGCGGCAGGATTTTCGACACTAGTGTTTCAGCTAGGTCCAATTTAGTCGCTGTCTGGAGAAGAATTCTAGCGGCCGGCTGCTCTGATCAGCAGTTTTCTGTGATTCCTCCAACCAACACCAGGCGAATGCCGGAGCAGTACTCTAACAAACGGGCCACGGACCGCGCGCGATCTTTCCTTCCTCTTCCTTGTCCTATCCTCATCCCTTTCTTACACACCTTAACACTAACATGCACTACACTACCACATATGCCGGGAGACCGGTCGGGACCTTGGAACTTGTCCCGGCGGGGGCGGTGCCCCGCTGGTGGGAGATACCTGGTTGCGGGAAACCCCGTTAGCCGACGGTAGGTCGGCGCCGGAACTGGTCATCAAGCGAGGGTAGACCACCGCCACCTGCCGAGCAACGTGCACAGAAAATGAAGTTACATTTATGTCCAGAAGCAAAACAAGGGGCCATCTCAGCATTTGCTCAATGGATCAGGGAAACTGGACGAAAACCTGATCGAGATGGGGTAATATTGACCCGGAAGCTGTGTTACAATAGTTGTTACAGGTTGTTTATACATTTATACAGTCCAAATGGTAATTAATGCATTATGTATCATTGTTAAAATTAATGTTACTTTTCTTGTGATGCTCAGTATAGTCTCTAATTGTATAGAAACAGTTATGCAGCAGAAACGATTTCACTTCTTGGAATTTAAACTTTTCTATTGAATTTAATCGTTTAATGTCATCTGGCAAAGTGTTGTAAAATAATGTACATGTATTGTATGTGAATTTTTGTAATGAGCTGTTGATACTGTCACTCGATGAATATGATTTCTACGTCGAGTGTTATAGCACAGACATCGCCATTTTCTGAAAATATATTCCCGCCTTAAGCAGTCATTTACAAACCACTGATTCGTAAATAAAAAGACACGGTAATGGTATAATTCCTAGATTAATGAAGAGGGGCTTACAAGAATCACGTGGGTGGGATTTGGTTATTATTCGTACAATTGGTTTTTGTAATCTAAAAGTCTGGGAGCTACAAGATTATTTCCCCAGAATGTTATGCCATTTCTCAGGCGGAATGAACATTCGCGAAATATACACAACGAGCAGTATGAAGGCTGACTGAATTTGCAAGAATTCTGAACGCGTAGCATAATGAACTTAATTTTGTGTTCAATTCATTTAAATGGACGTTCCATTTAAGGTTGACTGAATTGAGAGACCTAAAAATTTTGTTGCCTTAACATCAGTCAATGGTACACTGTTCATTTTCAATGGAGCACAGAATTGTTTATTTGAAATGGAAAACTGCATTAAAACCGTTTTCTTTTCGTTTACTATTAATTTGTTATTTCGGAACCAATTTGAAACATCTGATATTGTACTATTTACGGTTTCCTTATTGCAAAGGATGTTCGTATCATCCGCAAAGAGAACCGTTCTTCCGTTTTGAATCGTCGAGGGCATATCGTTTACGTAAAGTAGGAACAGAATAGGGCCTAAAATCGATCCTTGAGGAACTCCACATGCAACGGGCAAAGAGTCGGAAAGGTGCGTACGTAATGTTCCATCATTCCAGTAAGGTATTTCAACTTTATACATACAAATATCAACTTTATACATACATATACATACAAATATGTATATTGTGACGTACTGGAAATAAATAACTCAGACGACTGTTTCTAAAAGAAATATATAACTATATTTACACAATAATTTACAAAATAAAAATCTCCGGCAACCTTTCCAATCCCTTAGCCGCGAAACCCCCACGACCGTCCCTAGGCCCAGCCCAGTACCACTGCTTTAGAGCACGCTAGCAACGCGTGGAGCGAAGCTGTCGGACACAAGAGTCCCTTCACTATCGTTACAACATGGCCTGACGCCAAACCGGTCTTCGCCTCGAAGACCGCGTGCTAGGATAGCACCGGAGATATCACTCGGCCTTTCGACCCTCTACATATCCCGCGTGGGCGCAGTTGATGCACCCTTAAGTACCCGGAGGCTCGCCCCCTCCCCTCGGCGCACCCATGCCGGCGGGCGTCAGGAAGGCTCGACGGCCAGCCTCCTCTAGGAGTCTTGCGACTCACACTAACCTTTCTCTATAGTTATTTTTGGAGAGTTTCCTGCCTCATCCCCCTAGCCTATTCAGCGCATCTTCAGCTCGGCGCGCGTCAGCGTGCACAGCTCATGCCAACCGCCCCCAACCCCGCATCTGGCTTAAGCATGGGGGAGGACGGTTTTCCCGGCACGGGAAAGGAAGCGATGCGCGACGCCACAATATAATGTGTGTGTGTGTGTGTGTGTGTGTGTGTGTGTATTTACTTTAACTCTCATACCACGTTGTTAGAAACTCGGGTTAATAAATAGAAAAAATTATATTAATATACAAAATATATCTCTGATATATTTTTAAAGAGAATACAATTACATTTTTAACTAATCTTATTACATGTTTGTTATTTATTAATTATATAATTCATATATTATGTATTTTATTCTAAAAGTATTTATTTTAACCCTCGTACCCTGGCTTACAAACTCAGATGAATGTTTCTCATGCTACCAATATTTGATTTGAAATACGTATTTTCCACAAACTCTTACAGATATCTCAGATGCAGGGCCCATTGAAAATGCAGGCTACGTATGCTGAAAGTTCTCTTTCAAAGTACCATTCAGTTATTTCTTGTATTTATCCATTTCTTGATGATCTCAGAAGGAACAAATAATCTGATTAAGTTCGGAAATGTAGAATTTTTTAATTTTGTTCGTCATTAAGACATTTTCAAAGATTCTTTTAAGTGTCGCAATCGTGACATTGCCAACTGAGAATGTTCCGCCCTTAAGAAATTCACCGCTTCCGTCCGGATTTGAAACCTGTGTTACGAATCCTATGTTACTGGTGCCGGCGTGGGTGAAATAAAAAACTCACGAAATTATATTTTTAAATCCATGCGATAATATGTACCAGTTATTATGATCACTGTTGTCTCCAAACCTACCATGTTTTGTCAAAAGCCTCCACATTGTACTGTATCCTTCTCGGCTGATCTTCCCTTCGTACTCGCTCTCATCACTGTGATAATCACTACTGTCTATCTCGTTACGTTCAGCAATCAATAAAGCAATTTCAAACAATTTCGAATAGTTTTCAGATGATAACATCTGCGAAAGCTCTAAATATTCGAACAACATCACTCCAAATGACTGACAATCAACATTCACGAGCAATCGAAAACCAGCAATTTGGAAAACGAAATGACGAACAAGGCTGTCGTTAAGTATTTATCGACGAGGAACCCAAGACGAAATATTTGAAAGATTGATGGTTTTTTCCGGGCGCGACAACTGCTAAGACCATTTGTCCCGTAAGAGTAGTGTATGTTTTATTGCTGAAGGTGGTGGTGATCTTCTCCTGCTGGATGGTGAGATCCGGCCCTTTACGTGGGCTGTCGGTGTTTTCCCCAATCACTTATTTCCCACCAGTGGGGCACCACCCCAACCGGGACAAACTCAAAGCTTTCGTCATGTGCGGGAGTGTAGTGCATGCAAGTGTGTAAGTAAGGGGTGAAGACAAGACAAGGAGGAGGAAGGAAAGACCCGCGGGTCCGTGGCCCGTTTGATAGGGTACTGCTTCAGCATTCGCCTGGTGTTGATCGGAGAAACCATGGAAAACTTCCGATCAGAGCAGCCGGCTGCTAGAATCGTCCTCCAGGCAGCTGCTGAATTCGATCTAGCTATATATCTTGTGTCGAATATCCAGTCGAAAATTGAAACATAGGACCTCCCGGTCAGAGGCACTGGAGTGACATCAATTGATGCCCTGAACCAAACTAGCCGGTTCAATACCAAATAAAAGGATTGAAATATTATTGTATTTGATGACGAACGAGTTGGCAATTTATGTCATGGACAAGTAAAGTATTTACATTTTTTATAGTTTTACAGCATACACCAGTGTTTCACTGATGAACATAACATCTTAATATATTTGCAAACATGATCCATAAACAATATATTACCTAATTGATTATACAAAGTTGTTAAAAATGTTGCGAGTTTTTGTAAGTGGTTTATTTGAATTAAACGTTCAATGTTAACGTTTTGAGCGTGATAAGTTTTTGAAAACAATTAGACGATAATGAATATTTGATTAATACTCAGCGTTAGGTAAATTCATTTTTTAAGGCAAATAATGTGTATTATTTTCAAGCATTTTTGACAAGTAATATGTGTTCAACATTATACATAATATGTTGACGTCTTTTATAAAATGTATTGTTGCTGTATTTTGAGCATTTTTAATTGATGTGTGTTATTCCTGCGTGGTTATTGTTGGTCTACCATTACGAATTCGATAATGTAATTTACTAGTTATAGGAGCCAGAAGAATCTACATTTTCGATGTCAGGAACTATAAAACGAGTTTTCTTTTGAAGAAACCGACATATTTTCCTGCATCATTACAATATATTTTCTGTACTAAGTAATTGTACACAAGAAAGTAAATTGCCTCGCGAATTTTAAATTCTAGACAAATAAAACTTCATTACCCTACATGCCTCCTATATGCTCAAGAAAGGCTCTATTGAAAAAAAAAAAAAAAAAAAAAACTGGCACGTGGCAACTGTATAAGCAAAATTACAAAAGTCATGCAAAGCACAGAATATGAAATTGAACTCAAAGCATGGGAGGCAGAAACGTTATCGACGCCCAGGGCTAACGGAGGCTAATCGACGGGAGGTTGGGTGTAGGCGTCGCGTAGGCGTCGCGTAGGCGTTGCATAGGCGTCGTATCGCGTGCCCTCGTGCATCAAACGATCACGCGCCAGGTCACACCGCCCGAGTCCCGTGGATCTGATCACGTGGCCACCAGTTGCGAAGGAAGAATTCAAGGTTATAGGTATAGATTCAAGATATATAGAAAAATATTATTACTACGCTTATCCCACCAAGAAACAGCCAAAATCATTAGCAACATTTTAAGAAATAAAGGACTCCTTAAGAAATAAGTAATTGCTCAGAATAAGTGGTCACATAAAAAGTCTGCATTCCCGCGGAATGAGTGCTTTCGAAAGTGGTCGGTCGTTGGCCCCGGAGTATAACAACAAATATTTTTCGTACTGTATTCAATTTGACTTCTGCGCTTTCGATATCGTTCCTAATTGTACACTTTCAATGGAATATCTCTATGTCTAATGTATCCACACGTAAGGGAGACGACCTTCATACCCTTTCAGTGAGAACTCATTGCTCACTCATTTGAAAAGGGCGATTCGTGAATGAGAATCGGTCCTTAAAGAACACTAATTCTAAGAATATACTAAGAGTTACTCCGCCAATTGTGACGCGAAGGAATGACAGCTGGTCACTGCATTCCGGATCCGACGTTGGTCGGGAATTTCTCGATCAATGGGAAGGGGTTCATATGATAGAGGATTAGTCCGTAGCTCAACTCGAATGGTAAGGATTGATAGAGTATTGATTTAACGTGTCACATACTTAGGTCATTATTCCCGTAAGTGCAGTGCATATTCTATCCCGAGACGTGGCGGTGTTTCTCTCCAATAGAATGTGATATCCGCAGTCGACCGATATGTCGGTATGTGAGTTTTCCACTCCAGATATCTCCTCAAGAGAGGCACTGCCCCAGCCGGAACTAGCTCTAAGTTCGCGACTTATCCGCGATAAGTGTAGTAGTGAAGTGTATCTGTGTTTTTGAAACGGCTTCTGAACGTTGGTAAGCAGTACGCTACCATGACATTCGTACAAACAATATCTCAAGTTCTTCAATTAACATTCATAATATACCAAATTAACAAACTTCTATTAACATATTCCGCAAATATTTTCGAGTTGAAATGTTTTCATTTAACATAATAATAATAATAATAATAATAATAATAATAATAATAATAATAATAATAATAATAATAATAATAATAACTATATTTCTACATTTTTCTATAATTGTAGCAGAAAGTGATATACTATCTCAAAAATAGTCGTTTTTAATTTCAGTGAATAAAAATGTTTAGAATATTCCTACAAGTAAAATTTCAAAAATAAAGTTCTCGATACAGCCAAGTTCAATCTCGAGCACCGCCGCTTGATATTGAGCTTGTTCTGCAAAATGACTTTATGAAATGTGTAACTTTTTTGTGAGACAAAGTACAATATTAAAAGAAGAAAATATAACACGTGGATTTTCCAGGTCTGTTCTACATGTTTTTACTTTCTCGCTACCGCTACCGTGGTAGAGAGAAAATGATGTAACGCTACGCTAAAAACCCTCCACTTTTCGGCAGAAAAACCCTTATTACAGGGCCATGGCGACGAAAAATGGCGCCATCGATTTTGATTAAATTTTGTTGCTGGTTAGTCTGAAAAACGTTTAAGAAAAAGGGGTAGGTCTCATGTTCGTTGAGAACTCTGATTTTTCGAAAATTTGAAAAAATCAAATTTTTCGGCGTCTTACTACAATTACGAAGATACATATCTTTTTTCTAAATTAAATGTGTTCATCAAAAACAGATCTTCAAATGAGGTCACGTTTAATTTTTTTGAAAATATAAGTATTTTTGTCTAATTTGGCGACAAACAGAAGTCACACGCTCCAGATTTCCTGGGCTTCGTGAACGTAAAATGAATTGTGATGCTACGCAGTTGAATGCCACGTAAGTTAGAATTTGTATATTATTTCATATTGAACTTTATTATTATTATTATTATTATTATTATTATTATATTTATAATATATTTATGTTAATTTATTTTAAATTGCGTCCTTTAATTGTGTTAAATGTGAAAACGAATAAATCATTTCGCTTTGCTTAATATGATGTGGGAATGGAGAGTAATGCATGTAAAAACCGAATAATTTTGATGCATATAAAAATATTATTTTTAATTATTATATTTTTCTATCCATTTCCATTTTCTTGCGGTATTAACAATCATTATTGGCAAAATGTGCATCCCATACGAATTAGCGGTCATTGTTGCTTGTTGTAAATCATTGTCGTAACGCCGCACTGATAACAAGGCGATAATGACGGCTGCCTTTCGCTCCCGGTAATATAAACGAATACTTTTAAATATTTGTAGAGTATTACAATACCATTGTGTTTAATAATTACTATTATATATTTTTCAATCTATTTGCATTTCTTTGTCAACACTTATCAGTATCATATTATTTATTAACTTTTAATTATTTTACTTTCTCACTTATTACTTACGAAGAATATTCTAAGGTTCTATATTCTAAAACCTCATCGGATATGTTCGTAAAAACACTGGATATCTTATATAATGAAATAAATACCAGAAATATATTTTTATTTAAAGCTTTTAATAAAAAATTATTGATTGAAACTATTTAATTTTCGGACTAAATTTTCTACGATTTAAAATGAGTTTTACAAACGATGATGACTGAGATGTGTTAATTCGGAGAGAAATTGTTCTATAAATTAGTAAAACTAATAAAACAGTAAATTGGCCTTTAGTAATGGTAATGTAACCATTACTAAAGGCGAGAAAGTACGTGCTATTTTAACACCACTAGTTATTTAAGCAATAATATCTTGAAAGGTGCTGGGAAACTATTCCACAACGGTTTTGCATTTTTCTACATATATGTTTTTCAATTGTACTTGGCCGACGTATATCACAGATCAGTAATTCTCGTTTCTCAAAAACTGCTGACCGTCACCGGCGAGCAACGGCTCTAGTTCAATAAAGTTAACCCGAAAGGTCGTGAAGTTTAAGGTTTCTACTGATATTCTCTTGATTACGTTGTTTCGAGGAGACAGCTACCATTATCCCAAATGTATGTGTACTGTTCTTTCTTCCTCCAGCATATTCAGCACCTTGAGACTACAAATCAATTTTCCCATAGCAACATACGCATTGCACCGTATAAACAATGCTAATGCGAGGAAAAAGTCTTAAATAACTGAGAGCGGCGTAAAAAGGAACAATCTCCACTTGTGTGTCATTTGACCACTAAACACTTCTCAAATTGCTGGTAGAAGTAATGGAACTAGGTTACGAAAATAAAACAGATACGGTACGAAAATGTGACTGAAAATTGTCTTCATTGTATAGGGTCTAGTTAGTCCTTGATGACACATCTTAGTCATCGATTTTTTTTTCGAAAAAATCCAGAATTTAACAGTACAAATCTGCCTATGTTTAAATTTCTATGAACATTTTTAAGATCGCTATCCATGTTCTGTTTTCAAAGTCTCTTGTAACAGTTATGTCAAAGAACTATAAGAGCTCGTAACTACTCAACACTAAAAACTTTAAGAGTTAAAATATAGCCGCTACTTAATAAACAAAAAATGTTCAGAAAAAGGATATTATCTGAGCTAGAGGGTCGTCATACATGTGACGGGTGACGAAATTGTGACGATATATGTTTTCAAATGTATTGTCATCTTTCAAAAGTATACAGAATCTCTTTGAACGCTAAACTGTTAAGTTTTTAAAACTTATTCAAACCCCTCTTGTGACATTTTAAACTTATGATTATATAGTCTGTTATAAAAGATTAGAAGGTTCTAAGGATTAAAACAGTAATTTTCATGAGTGGAATTATCTGTCTTCTGCTAATCTTCACACGCGTTTAAATTAGTCAGCGCTGTGAGAAAAATGTAGTTGTCATTCCTGAAGTCGATATTAATTGTACTTGGGTTTTTCTAACTTGGCATCTGTGGGTATTATCTCCAAGATGGAATTTGGCACGACTTTTTGCGTCGTTCTCAGTCCTGCCGCTAGAGTCACTTGATCTGCAGCACTGCTTGATACGGTCGCGATCATGCGATATCTTGCGGCAAGACCAAGAAAGTCTGCGTATAGGTACTACTTTTTTTCTAATTGGTTATTTAAGATCGCATCAACATATTAGGTCATTAGCGACCACTATTGGTGTTAATGGTACGATATTATGAAGATGAAACGATATGGTGATGATAAGGGGTGAAAGGACGAACACAAATACAACCATACCCGAGGCGGGACTCGAACCCGCGACCCTTCGGTCCGAGATCACTACGACACTACGAAAACCCATCACGCCATAAAGAGAGAGTTAACATGCAGCCTATTCCCTTTCTATTTTCTTCTCTTTTTCGAGACGGATGCGATAGATAACTGGTGGTTTTGAAATTACAGAGATTTTGCCGAAAATTGAAATCGCGCCATTTTTAACCTCTAACCGTGAAAAAAATTAAAGAAAAAATAAGGAGCCTATTTTGAGAACGTTTTAATACATAAATTAACTTTAAGCATATATAAACAATACGCGAAAACCACTCCTTTTAATTTATTTTTTTAATGCACATTACCTGACAATGGCCTATTTCTAGAAGAGATTGTCGTAGAGAAGAAAATCTCTATCATCAATATTGTACTTTGTCAATGTTAATATTTGGAGTTTTCGAAAATACAGAGTTTGGCGAAAATGAGACCTGCGCCTTTTTTAAGCGTACTTTCATGCATCCAAGGAAACAACCCACAGAAAAAAATTTGGAGCCATTTTTTGAAAAAAATATGTTTAATAATTGCCTATATACCACGCAAAAGTACTCACATTTTTGAAAACTTTTACATGACTTCTCACTTCACAGATCAGAATTTATTATAGAAAAAATTTTCAATATTGTAGTTGTAGGAAGACGCTGAAGAAATATAGAGCTTTTGCAATTTTCGAAAATTCAGAGAATTCAATGAAAATTAGTCATGCGCCATTTTATAAGGGTGTTTTTTCTATACCAGAAATAAGTTTAATCAAATTTGGAGTCATTTTTGAGAAAATTTTGAAAATGTTGATACTTCATGTAAAATATCCCCAAACATAAAAAACATCCGTTTCGAATTCAAGGAACCGTTGCAGCAGCCAGATTGATCGGGCAATATCAATTTTGGTGAACATCCCGCCAACGGTTTACCCGCTAAGCGCTTTTTACATATGGACAGACTGCCAGACAGACGTTTTGCCGTGAACCAATTTTTTTTTAGAAACAAGGACCTACAAAACGTGTATTCTGACTACAAAACGTGTTAGAGGAAGTTATTTACTACATACAGGGATAAAACAGTTTTCCTCTTTTTCGATTTCAGAGACCCCCAAAAAGGCGTTATCTTAAAAAACTTCCTTGAATAATTTCTATATTCTGCGCAAGTAGTGTGCGAGAAAATATAGATGTCAAGGTTGTATCATAAACATAAAAGTTTAGCGTGATTTGAGCGTAAAAAATAAGGCAATCATTTTGTTTTGGACTCAATGAACTAATTACGCAGGTCACCATGGATTTTCCTTTTCTGATTTTGACACTTGTTTAATATGTAAGTTAGTCACCTGAATTCAATAATGCCCCTATTTTTGTTCTGTCACATCACAATTTTTAATAATTTCAGTAATTGTGATCAAAAAGATGTTGAAAATATACATATTATTTTCAATGAGTTAGAAACGTATGAACGAAATGAACGAAATGAAAAAAAAATGAACAAAATTAACAAAGTGAACAAAATGAACAAAATAAACAAAATAAATACAATAAAATAAAGTTCTGGGGACAGTCCTTTCCTTTACCTGGCTGTATTTGTGAAGTTCTTGTGTTCGTGACACATATCTTAAATGTCAACTGGCGTAACGCATCTCACCGCAGGATCTCGAAGAAATGGGTCTCAGCGAAAGAGCTGGGGTAATTAGACGGGCAGTTGGGCAACCCCGCATTGGCCGTGACCTTCTGCGACGGCGGAACTGCGGCTGGGCAACACCCGCGTCACGCAGGCGGCCGTGGTTGAAGTGCAGAAGGCTGCACGTGGCTGAGACGTTAGTGGACAAAAGACAAGGACAAGGGTCGAAACTACGTCCACGTTATACCTGTTCTCATTCAAGTTTGCTCGTGATTGGCGTTCGCATTTCGGACCTGCATATTTTTACTTTCTCGCACGTACTTCGTCAGAAGAGAAAGTTACGTAATCGTTCGCCGAAAACGGCGAATTTTCGACAAAGAAAAAACTTATTACCGGGTCCTGGTAACGAAAAGGTGGATAAATCTTGTCCCTACTTCCTCTAACACGTTCAGCAGTCAGAATCCACATTTTGTGAGTCCTGAATATGAAAAAATTGATTGACGGCAAATCGTGTCTGTCCGTCTGTGGTCAACATTAGCGCCTAAATCGTTCAGTAGATTTCCTCAAAAATTGATATTGTCCAATCGATTTGACTGATGTCTCGACCTCATGAATTTGAAACCGATATTTTAATTTTTGGGAGTACTTTACATCAAGCGCGTCAAAAAAATCGGCCCAAATTTTTTAATTAAATTTTGTTGTCAGATAGCGCAAAGGACGCTTAAAAGAATGGGGTTTCATTTTCGTTAAAATCTCTCATTTTTAGAAAATTGTAAAAGTTCAATTTTTTATCGTCCTCTTCCTACAATTACAATAATGAAGAGAGACAATATTTCCTTAAATGAAATCTGTTCTTTAAAGATATATGTTTTAAAATAACGTCATATACAATTTTTTCAAACTTTGAGTAGTTTTCGTGTAATTTTGCCTGAAAAATGCAGGCAATTTTTAATTTTTGTCTTAAAACGGAACCAATTTTTTTTTTTTACTTTTTCGCGCTTAAAAAGGATCTTTTCAACAAGAGAAAGTTATCTACAACTGCGCGAAAAAACGGCGAATTTTCGGGAGAAAACTCTTATTACAAGACCCTGGTAACCAACAAATAAGTAAACCCTGTTGCTAAATTTAGAAAAAAAATCGTCTAACACGTGATGTGGCCAGAATCCATGCTGTGTAGGTCCTTGATACCGAAAAATCGACTGACGGCAAAAATAGATTTACGTCTGTCTATCCATCCGTCAGTGAACAACGCTAGTGGTTAAATCGTTCAGCCATTTTCTCCAAAATTGATATTTCCCAATCGATCTGGCTGATGTCGCGGCTGATATCGCGATTGAATTTGAAATCGATATTTTAATTTTGGAGGATACGTTACATGAAACCCCCTTGAACATATTCAAAATTTTCACAACAATGGGGTCAACGATTTTGATTAAATTTTGTTGTTGGGTAGTCTGAAGAACGTTCAAAAGGATGGCGCAGGTCTCATGTTGGTTAAAAATCCTCATTTTTCGAAAATTGAAAAAAGTTTTTCGACTTCTTCCTACAACTACAATTATGAAGACACGTTCTTTTTTCTTAATGAAATATGTTTATCAAAGACAGATCTTCAAATTAGGTCATGTGGAATTTTTTGAAAATATGAGTATTTTTAGTACAATTGGGCGTCAAAATTAGTTGCCCGCTCTGAAAATCCTGTACTTCTTAATTGTAATTTTAAAGGTTGCTAGCCTTGAGTCGCCCGCTCACTATTTACCCTGTTTAAGTTAGAATTTGTGTATTATTTCATTTTTCATTTTATTATTATTATTATTATTATTATTATTATTATATTTAATTTATATTTATGTTATTTCATTTTAAATTGCGTCCTTTATGTAAAATGTGAAAACGTATAGTGGAGCAGTCATTGTTGGTTGTTGTAACCCACTGTTGTAACGCCCCACTGACACCAGAAGACGATAATGACGGCTATTTTTCGTTCGCGGTTATTGAAACTATTTAAGTTCCATTACTAATGGCGAGAAAGTACCACTAGCACCACTACGTTTTCTTTAAATTTTCTTCTCGTATGTATCAATGGCAGCGCTTCGGTCCGAAGGGTCGCGGGTTCGAGTCCCGGCTTGGGCGTGGCTGTTTGTCCCTTGACTTTGTGTGTGTTGTCGCGGAGGGCCTCGCGTTCTGCTGACCCCAGATCAAAGGAGTCCGCAAGAGTATTTGTCTAGTGTATGGTCGAGTATGCGTTCCTTCGGGACGTAAAGGGCAACCGGCTGTCGGCTGGATAAAAGCCCTAGGGGGAAAAAATGTATCAATGGTCGGTAAAAAAACATGGTGCTCGTCTCGATGCCGGGCTTGTCCCGCGGGAACCCCCTGGCTAAGGGCCCAGCCCTGATACCGTGCTTTGCCCGCAGGTGGACACCGACGAGGAAGGCGCGCGCGTGGAGGACCCGGGGCTGAAAATGGACTTCCTGTACACGGTGCACGACTCGCTGCGGGAGATGGTGAGTATCCGCGCACTCTTTGCCTTGATGCATCTCATCAAATCCATTGCCAATCGCAAATATAGAAGGATGAGCCGAAGTGACAGTTCGCGTAACAAGTGATTCAGAGAAGTATCCATCCGCCGCGACAGCTGTTCAGACACGCCTCTTCATAAAGTGTTTGGTTATGACTCCCGGGAAGACATCACTATTCAGAAGTCTAAGAGTTTCGCTTGTAGAGGTGTATGCAAGTACGCGAGTCCGAATTATTTAAATTTAATTAATTATGCGGAAAATCTTATAACATTGTCTCACAATCAGTAAAAGAAAACTGCCACAAATGTAAATAGAAAGAAAAATTATTTTAAGCCGGAAACACGTTTACCGGTACGCATCTCGAATTGTAGTCTCGGTTTTAAAATAAACATAATATTTACCACACAAAAAGTAAATTTAATGTAATGTTTATAGAAAAAAAGAATTTTTACAGAAGAGCGCATAACAGTGCACTTCCTAATTTCAATTATTTCTCGCAGCGCACTATATTTTTTTCGGGCGACATCACAAAAGGAAGTGTCGACGCCATTTACAAGTTAGCCAACTACAAACAAACGAATGCAGGAAGGGAGTCTAATGGACTCGATGGCACAACGACCACAGAACCCTCAGTTATGTTGCCAGCAGTAGCTGTCACTTTGGCTCATCCTTAGGAAAAGCATTCTATAACAGGAGCCTACACTTGAGTTTAGGTTTTTTGGTAATGACTTTTTGAGTCATTCTCAGTCCTGCACACTAGGTCATATACTACTTAAATTAAATTTAAAAAAACAACTCCCATGTAATAAAATCTATTTTCAATGATAAATAAGCAATAAACAATAAATTTTGGCTCTTATCCATGTTGTCCTTCGGAATAATACTTCCTGCCGCGACAACATGGAAACTATAATTTGAACAATTGTATTTCCCACTGAATTCTAGATGACGTGCACAGAAAATGAAGTTACATTTATGTCCAGAAGCAAAACAAGGGGCCATCTCAGCATTTGATCAATGGATCAGGGAAACTGGACGAAAAACCTGATCGAGATGGGGGTCATTGACCCGGAGGCTGTAGTACAATAGTTGTTACAGGTTGTTTATACACATTTATACAGTCCAAATGGTAAATAATGCATTGTGTATCATTGTTAAAATTAATGTTACTTTTCTTGTGATGCTCAGTATAGTCTCTAATTGTATACAAACAGTTATGCAGCAGAAACGATTTCACTTGGGATTTAAACTTTTCTATCCAATTTAATCGTTTAATGTCATCTGGCAAAGTGTTGTAAAATAATGTACATGTATTGTATGTGGATTTTTGGTAATGAGCTGTTGATACGGTCACCTTATGAATATGATTTCTACGTCGAGTGTTATAGTAATAGACACCGGCATTTTCTGAAAATATATTCCCTCCCTTAAGCAAGTCATTTTTGACAAAAAACCACTGATTCGTAAATAAACAGACAAGGTAATGGTAGAATTCCTAGATTAATGAAGAGAGGCTTACATGAATCACGTGGGTGGGATTTGGTTATTAATCGTACAATTCGTTTTTGTAATCTAAAAGTCTGGGAGCTAGATTTATTTCCCGAGAATATTAATCTATATCTCTGGCGGGAATGAACATTCGCGAAATATACACAACGAGCAGTATGAAGGCTGACTGAATTTGCAAGAATTCTGAACGCGTAGCATAATGAACTTAATTTTGTGTTCAATTCATTTAAATGGACGTTCCATTTAAGGTTTGAGTGAATTGAGAGACCTAAAAATTTTGTTGCCTTAACATCAATCAATGGTACACCGTTCATTTTCAATGGAGCACAGAATTGTTTATTTGAAATGTAAAACTGCATTACAACCGTTTTCTTTTCGTTTACTATTAATTTGTTATTTCGGAACCAATTTGAAACATCTGATATTGTACTATTTACGGTTTCTTTATTGCAAAGAATGTTCGTATCATCTGCAAAGAGAACCGTTCTTCCGTTTCGAATCGTCGAGGGCATATCGTTTACGTAAAGTAGGAACAGAATAGGGCCTAAAATCGATCCTTGAGGAACTCCACGTGCAATGGGGAAAGAGTCGGAAAGGTGCGTACGTAATGTTCCATCATTCCAGTAAGGTATTTCAATGAATCAAGTTAAGTAGGAATGACAGCAATCGGACGCATTACGAAGAATTTCGAGTATATTATCACTAGTTTTCGGTAGATTGGTGGTTTCTAACTCACCTACAATACCGGTTAGTTCAACTGGACATAAAATGGCAGCGCCGATGGCGCAAAGGAATGTGCTACTCTCTGTATCCAGGGACTCTACTGCAACACTGCTTGATGCGACATCTTGCGGCAGGACTGAGAATGACTCAAAAAGTCGTGCCGAATTTCATCTTGGATACTACCCTCAGCCGCCACATTAGAGAAACCCAAGTATAACATTGACATGATGTTCAATTAGTAAATCAAGCGGATATCTAATACGAGATAGAAGCAGGATCGGATTGATAGAGAAATTTTGCACGACATGTAGTAGAATGTCATGACGGAATCACGAGGCATGTACGGCGTGAAGTGTAAAGGAACTTTTTAGATAGCTACTAGAAAAATCTATTATTTTTAGAGCACAAGGAGATTGCCAAAAGTTCAATTTTAAACACTAATGCATAAAGTGAGACGATATCAAATAAGATAAAATTGTGAATACAGAAGAAAAAAAATACTTTCGTCTGTTCACCTCAGCTACTACTGACCTTAAAGTATCAGTGATTTTTACGCTTGAATTAAAACAAAGTTAATGTTAGCAAAGCTGTTTAAGAAATAGCGTTTGACACAAGAGAGATGGAAGTAAATTATTTTGCTCCTAGGATTGTGACATTATCAGCCTGCAATGTTTGTGTTGCAACATTTCTAACTCGCAAAATAAAATTCAATTTTTACCACTCGTATCGTAAATAACGATTTTGAACGAAACTTATTTCTAAATAGAAGTAGTTCCAAACTGTATCGGCAGAGTTTGTTGCTAATGCTAAATGTATATAAAGGCATATCCGTTTGATTCACGTTTGTTTTACACGACCCACCAACATTAAGACGCATTATGAGAATGTCGAGTTACCAGGTCTCTCTCCCACCACTGTCGGAAACAAATTCCATTTATCCTCGTCACATGACTTGTATCGTACACGATACGAGACATGTGAGTACAGAAGCTCAATTTGGAGAGGAGCGTTTTCCGATATAATTCAAACATATCGTTGGCGTTTGCGAATGTGAAGAAGCTAACAGGGATTCGTATCGGACCTACAAGTGTACGTTGCAGTACTAAACACTGCAAAAATTCTAATATCTCAAGCGACTTTAAACTTGACTGAACAATGCCCCCCCTAAGAAGATTGAAATATAGAAGAATTAAATGTGTACTATTGTGTGTGTATGTATTTGACATTTTGGATCGATCACCATCTAACGGTGTCCCCCATGCTTGGGCCTAGTTTAATTCCCTCACTTGGGGGGGGGTAAGAAATTTGATGAACATTGCGCATTTCCCTCACCCTAACTAGCTAAGTCCGCCTGTCAGAGCTTTTCTTTGTCTCACAACTACAGAAATGGAGACGATTTTTAAGGAGAGCTACAAGTACATTTTGCACCGATCGGGAATCGAACCCGGTAACACACCACGGGAAACTAGTATGATGCGCCTGAGCCATCCTAGAGGCTAAATTTAGCATAATGCACAAAATAACTAAGATGCCCTAATCATATCTAACAGCCTTGTGAAAGGTGTGATCTTTGCCTGGAAACAACCTATTCGACACTTTTGCTATCACTGTGCAAAATGGCTTTTTCCAATATCTATATATTACCACTAACAAGAAAACCCATAAAAATCCTTATAAGATTGCAAAAGAAAACCTCGTGAGAGGCCATTGTTAAAACAATATGAATTTCTTCCCATTAGGGACTGAGGGCCCTTAAGGTAGTGAAATTTTGAGTTGTTTGGGGTTGATAACACTTGCATGTGAGCAATACAGGTGGACATGCCAGTCATTTACACGAAAAAAAAAAGATTAAGACCATTATAATTTAGTATAATTAAATGAAGGTTGCTAATTGACATAACATGACACAAATAGCTCCAAATAACAAAGGTTTTTGGTTTCAGCCCTCCATCATCCATAAGACTGTTATGAAGGCGATCATCAATGCACTTTTGGAGGAAAACCGCACGTAAGTCTCAATTATTATTATTTTCTAAATACAAAATTGAAACCTAAATATTTATTGGGAAAATTCAAGAATCTTGTGGTCTGCAGCAAGAAAAATTCAGGGGAACGAAACCACACAAAATTATTTTCCAAAAAGAATAGAACTCTCTCTGCTTAAGGGGATCCAATACCGAAAATTCTAAATGTTACTTTTTGACACATCAACTTCAAATTTTTAGAACATTATAGTTATATTATGCAAATATCAACTGCCAAATTTGGAATTGCTAATTTTAATAGATTGTAAAAAAATAATTGTTTATTACTTTTTTATTTATATCATGAACAAATGCTCCTCTTGTTGTAATTGAATTAATTTGGAATTTTTTTTTAACATTATGAGAAAAGAATAACAAAGATATTAGTGTTTTGGTTTTGAATTTTATTCATTACTTTACCAGGAAAAAATTTATGTTATACCTCACTATTCGCATAGCAAAAAAAATTCACACTTTTAACCTTATTTTATTTAGAGAAGTATTTGCATCACTACAAAATTACAACACTAAGTTTTTAACACAGCATGTTTTAATATATCCTGAATTTTTCAAAAAGATTCCATGAAAATTACATCATGTGGAGCATTTTCAATAAACAAAAATGTCAAAAAATTTCTATTGGAGAACATGACATTTAAAATTTGAACTTTCTAAAAAAAGTAACTTTCTAAAACAAGGCCTTACAAAATGTTTTTGAAAACACTGTTATGAACAATCATGTATTCATTAGTTACACTTTTATTTTCTCCTATTTTCAAATCCTGAATAATGTTTGAGAACAATTACAATTTCTCATTAGAAGTAGAGCTCTGAGGAACACTTTCAACAGCAATATTAGCATTAGCAGTAGCAGCAGAAGCAACAGTAGCAGGGGTAGAAGTTGATAGTTCTGAAATTACACAATTTTTTTTCAACTGTGCAATTTTTCACATTCTTTCCACTAGTTTACTTGATCTCTTCTTGTGAGTATTATGTTTAGGCATTCTGTTCATTTTGCCTTTCCGTAACAATGTACAACACAATGTAAATAGTTCAGTACTTATAACACTATGTACGAAACTAACCTATGTGCTAACCTAACCTAAACACAATTTGATATAATACTAATAATAAACAAATAACTTAAAAATCTAGCTAATATGATGAACAGGATCAGAGAAAAACTCGTCGCTGCCACGCGAACCAAAACACAAACGTAAAACATACAACACACAATTCTACTGAGTACACCAGGAACACACTCTGAAGTCACGTTGTTTACACGTCTCCACTCGAAATAACGTTGGCAGTACTGCATCTTCGCGCCCAGGTGTTCCACAGAGAATACACTTCAAAGTGGCAAAAATATTTACCGCGATATTTAAAAATATCCAGCCAAAAAATTAAGTTTCCAGGCTGCATGCAAAGGAAAGGGGGCGTAACCGGGCAACGCACCTAGGCATTTAAATCTACGTGGCGGCCATTTAAATCGCGATACATGAAAAATTCTTACAACTGGCATTCTAGGGACTAGGCACTTTCATATTCATTAAAAATATAAAAATCGATGTTTTTGAGAAATTTCAGTAAATTTCAGTATTGCATCCCCTTAAGTGCAACTAAAGTATTCTCATCTAACACAAAGAAATTACGCGTTTTAACAAAAACAGTTCACGAATATTGCAATAATGTAGTACGGTATACACAAAAATTAATACCATAATGCAATATATTTAACGGTGGACGGCATCTTCCTTTCTTCAGAAATCTTTGAAAAATATATTTATTTTTCTCTATTTTGCATCCATAGTGAATTTCAATATGTTTATCAAATTGTATTAATTTTAAATAATTATAATACGGTTTAGAGCACTTTAATACTACATAAAAGATGTAGGATCTTAATGTAAAAATAAACTATGTTTGAATGATGAAAAAAGACTCAAAATGAACTTTAATTGCATCAGAAAAATCCATTGATGCCATAAATATTTTCTTGGTCGGCCACATGCTTTGATAACTGCCTGATATCGTGTAGTCACCGATGTAATTAAATTATTAAAAAAATTCCTTGCTCAGTTCATGAAACCACATTCGCACAAGCGTCTCGAGTAGTTCAATTTTATTTCTGGGTTTCTGTTTCGCCACATTTCCCATAACTTTCCATCGGTTTTCAATGGGATTGACATTAGGGCTATTGTCAGACCAGTATATTGCTTCTGCACCCCTTGTATACGCATCTGAACCCCTTTTTTGCAGGAAATACTTTACCTAAAATGTAGAAATACGTACTAATCGCATGTATTTAACTTTCCTCCATAAATTCTACAAATAGCATTCACAGGGCTTGTCTATAAAGCTCTGTGGCAAGGACCAGAATCTTCTTGAAAAATGCAACATGAAATGCATCACCAAAATGGTCTCCAGTAATTGGCATCAGCTTCCTTTTGAGAAAATTGTTTATTGACATTTCCAGTAACAAAGCCTTTTATGAAGTCGAGACGACCAACCCCACGGCTAGAAATGCATCCTCAGACTATTGGTCCTAGTAGATGCTTCACAGTTTGCGTAATCTACGAAGACAAAAATTCTTCACCCTTTCTGCGGCGAACAAACTGTTTTCCATTGGAGTCACGCAAATTACATTTGGACTTCTCAGTAAAGATAACTTTATTCCACATCTCTGTGGACCATATAACATGTGCTTTTCCACTGGAGTCTCTTTTCTCGCATTGATATCGTCAGTAAAGGCTTCTTTCTGGGACGACGGATAGGAAGCCCTGCTTCAATGAGTCTACTCCGAACAGTTACACCAGTCACAGAAACGCACATTTCTTCCCAGTCTCTTTTCAGATCTGTAGATGAATGTCGGCGATCGCTAAGACATATTCATTTTAGAATTCTATCTTTTTAAGGGTAAAAGACTTTTCCTTCTTCTCCCTTTCATACGATCAGCATTTCCATTTTCCCTGTAACTTTTTAGAAGCCTAGAGATGGTAGACTGATAAAAACCAATATTGAAAGATATCTCGAGTACTGAGACCAACAGAGGAATAAAGCGGTATTGCAGCTTTCTTTTTCGGCGTTAACTGCATTCCTTTGCCCATCTTGGCACACAAAGGGTTTCATAAGAAATGGAACAAGACATGGCCGGCGTCATTAGCTGAATTCGTTTACTACGCTCCGTGAAGTCACAGAGGTTAAGCGAGTTGGAGACCTCGCGGGTTCCTGGATGGGGGACTAGGAACCCCGGGATCTAACGGCGCCGAACCCCTGGCTGAAGGAATAAAAGGACTGACTGACTGGACTGACCTGACTGACCTGACTGACCTGACTGACCTGACTGACTGACTGACTGACTGACTGACTGACTGACTGACTGACTGACTGACTGACTGACTGACTGACTGACTGACTGACTGACTGACCTGACTGACCTGACTGACCTGACTGACTGACTGACCTGACTGACCTGACTGACCTGACTGACCTGACTGACCTGACTGACCTGACTGACCTGACTGACCTGACTGACCTGCCTGACCTGACTGACCTGACTGACCTGACTGACCTGACTGACCTGACTGACCTGACTGACCTGACTGACCTGACTGACCTGACTGACCTGACTGACCTAACTGACCTGACTGACCTGACTGACCTGACTGACCTGACTGACCTGACTGACCTGACTGACCTGACTGACCTGACTGACCTGACTGACCTGACTGACCTGACTGACCTGACTGACCTGACTGACCTGACTGACCTGACTGACCTGACTGACCTGACTGACCCGACTGACCTTACTGACCTGACTGACCTGACTGACCTGACTGACCTGACTGACCTGGCTGACCTGGCTGACCTGGCTGACCTGGCTGACCTGGCTGACCTGGCTGACCTGGCTGACCTGGCTGACCTGACTGACCTGACTGACCTGACTGACCTGACTGACCAGACTGACCAGACTGACCTGACCTGACCTGACTGACCTGACTGACCTGACTGACCTGACTGACCTGACTGACCTGACTGGACTGACTGACTGACCTGACTGACCTGACTGACCTGACTGACCTGACTGACCAGACTGACTGACTGACTGACTGACTGACTGACTGACTGACTGACTGACTGACTGACTGACTGACTGACTGACTGACTGACTGACTGACTGACTGACTGACTGACTGACTGACTGACTGACTGACTGACTGACTGACTGACTGACTGACTGACTGACTGACTGACTGACTGACTGACTGACTGACTGACTGACTGCGACGTAACGAGACTTGACTAAGATATAGCAATTACTTTCTTTTAGTAATGGAGGATTACTCCAGAGGAAGCATTCAACGCCCAACAAGAGTTAAAGGAACGCGTTGTGTCAACGACAACGCAACAGATCTAAAAGTTAAAAAAAAATTGAGATAATTTTTTGATAAAAACTTTTTATCAACAGTCATTGTTGACAAATAATGATAATTTGTGATATGATAACTTATAAGTAATAAATAATTATAAATTCTCTAAGCATATGTTCCAGGAGGTCAACAATAGAAGTAAAAACACAAAAACTGACAATTGAACAGTAATTCATAGTTATACACTGCCTTTAAAACAAAAAAGTGAAATAATGAATGGTGATGCAAAAATTTTTTCCATCACTGTGTTCCGCTGTGCTTTTTCCTCATGTTTTGCAAGGCACCAGGTTCAAATTTTGAAGATGTTCTTTCATCTTTTGTTTTTCAAAAAAAAATTAACTATAAGTAATTCATATATATATATATATATATATATATATATATATATATATATATATATATATATATATATATATTACAAATTACGTGTAGTATATTTATGTAATTATTTAACTATTGACAGAAACTAATTTCAGGTATGTCAAGAGTGTATATCTCACGCTTTAACTATTTACCCACTGGAAATTTTTCTTTGCATTTGAATAATAAGTTATTTTCTGTATTTTATGATTATTGCTAGGGGTATATTCGTAATCGATTCATATTTTAGTTGTGCATATCAGAGGGATTTATGGTCACGCGAAGTATTTACATTTTGTTTGAGCAATTTTGTAAAATTCAGATCGAATCGAAAAATTATCGTTTCCAGAAAGATTCCAATTTCAAGAACATTAAATCGATCTTTGGTAGGTACCTGTACAACTTTATGTGTGTCGATCGGAAAAAATGTTGCATACTGACATTAACTCTGTTTTCCAACTTATCAATTTTCATCACATTCTAAACGTTCATAATCGTTTATACAACTCTTGAGAGACTTGTGAAGTGTATTAACGTCTACGGACGTTAGCCACGTACCTATATCATGTACCTGCTATTAAAATCTACCTATTTTTCTAATTTCCAATGCACTCATAAATTGAATGAAAACTATACAGCCTTGGGTCATAGGGAGGCGTATATGGTTCTCTTCATACAGGTGAGTCACGTATGTTTAGCACCTCCTGCAGTTCTTGAACGGTTGAAATTTTCACGGAATGCAGTTTACAGGGAAATGCATGAGGGAATGGGGCTAATTGTTGCATGTATTCGTTTCAATTTTATCACTTGTATTTTAAGAGATATTGAGGTAACTTTGTGTTTTCAAATGGAATCATACATATTTTTTTAGTCTATCACGACGAGCGTAAAAAGACGAATCCAATAATATTTATATTGTCATATGTTAGACAAGCAGTTTTTGAGTAATTTTGATTGTTTTGTGACTCATGTTTAACCTATATTTTAAATGTAACAGTTTACCAGCCGAAGTCGCGCAGCGTTTTCCCTGCTAGCACGTGCTGGGAGAGTTTCAATATCCGTTAAATATGAGGCGCAAAAATCAAAATTACTCAATAAAATGCTTGTCTAACATAAGACAATATGTACCCTCTCCCTCAGAAAAAATGTCGTTCAAAATTCTATCTTCCACACCGCGTCGACAAACTTGGACACCCCTCGGCCTGGGGGAGGGCAGGGGGAGGGACGCGTTGACCAATCGCTATCAGGTAGAACCACAGTTGTCTGTGATTGGTGCAACATCCCAAGGGGCAGAAAGATCGCTGTCTCAGGGGGAGGGGGCTAGTTCGTTTACGTACGAGACGAAAATATCGTCATATTTCCCTGCCGAAGGAGATAGTTTGCCTGCGCGTACGCCACGACGAAAAAAATATTTCTAAGCGGGGTTTTCCGTCCAGAATGATTGTCTATAGACCAGTAAATATTTATCATTTTAGCAACAATTACTCTAACTTTTAGTAATCGATTTGTCACTCCTGACAAACTGCTATTTTGAGTTATTCATTTCAGGCACAATTTGCGGAGTTTCCCGGCCGTTCTAACGCATATTTCGAATTTGTTTATAAAATTATAAATTGTTGCAAAATTGTTAATTCGCTGTTTTTGGTTCTGGGACATCGGGAGACTCTCCCCCCTTTATATTTGCAAAATTTGGAAATTGTTTATAATTTTGCAATTGTTGCAAATTTTTTTATTGTCTAATCTGAATGGCGTTTAAATGTGATGCAAAATTCCGGAATCCGTTCGGTGCTATTATATCTCGTTCTCGAGATATATGTAATTGTTTATAAGAAATTAAT
The DNA here is from genome assembly GCA_011170035.1 of Teleogryllus occipitalis. Classification (NCBI taxonomy): domain Eukaryota; kingdom Metazoa; phylum Arthropoda; class Insecta; order Orthoptera; family Gryllidae; genus Teleogryllus; species Teleogryllus occipitalis. The sequence goes on along the minus strand of BLKR01000640.1, from coordinate 3,654 downwards.
ATCTTAGTAGACCCCATTTGTTTGCGCTTAATTCATTCGCGCTAGCAGAATAGCGTGGAGCGTGGGATGGGCATACTGAAAAAACAGTTCTCCAATGCCGCGCTTTTGCCTGCCACATACGCTTAAAATGCACTTGCTTGTAAACAAATTCTGTGGCCAATTTCATTATGCTAAATTCGTATTTTTACGGCGAGTATGAGCATAACTTTTATTTGGTTTTTATATTCTCTTTTACATCCTACAATTTGCAAGTCGATATATTTATCAAATAGGAAAGAAATTGATTATAAAAAAATATTTTTCAAGGTGCATTACGCCCAAACAATTGTTTCTGTTTTTCTATCAAAGGGATGTTGAGCAACCGAATAACTGTATTATTAATTTTTTTTAAGTCCCCTGTTAACACCGAGAGTCAGAAACTATTTGTTCCTCTTGTTTAACCATTACCATTAAAAAATAGGGAAACATATTGCTTAGCTGTTTGCTATAAACTGCACTGGATTGGATGATTGTAGTGTTAAGGTTTTCAAATACAGAAATATTCAATTTTGTGTTTTGAAAGATCACATGAGTAGAATCACACATCACAATACTTACACAAGTATAGAAATTTCTACATAAACGTATATAAACTTTAAGTTAATATTTTCAATTCAATTTCTCATTCCTTTCTAAAACTGTTAGTTTGATGATTTCATTGTATCATATTCAAATCAGAGCTTTATGTGCTAAATCTACGCATTGTTAATACTTATTTTTAAACAACATTAATATATTTAATATACATTTAAAAGGTTTTTAGATTGGCGAACTTTTCAATGAAATTTCATGAATTTCTAAATGCTTGAAAATAAATACTTGTAAACTTAAATAATTGTAGCGTGTAAAAATATAACAAAATCACGTATTTGGTAAAACGAGTTGATATCACTAAAAGAAAGCAAAACAGATGTTATAACAATTCAAAGAGATTTAGCGTTTGTTTACAGTGGTGGTCAAGTGATATGACCTTCCCAACACAGACTACATTTCAGTATCGTCAGAGTTCGAAGGTGGTTTGTTGGCCGCCATTCTACGAATCTATCAAAACCTTGAATTTTGCACGACCATCTGTACAGGGAGAACGTAGCGGTTTATTAAACGGAAACGGGCCATTCGAGGTATCTATTGTGCACTCTTTGAAAACGTTTAACCATTATAAACTATCCCTAAGAAAAATATCAAATAAACAATGTTAAAGGACACCAGCTTAACATTGCCTTTACTATTTGAATGTTTTCAACATCCCCAAAACCAACAGAAAATCCGTGTTTTTACAGGTTATTATAAAACCAATTCAATAAATATAAGCATTTATTCACGTTATTATTTTTAAAACACTCAAATATCTACGATGTTATTTGATTCATGTCTTCATCGAAGATCTGAGATTAAAAACTGATAAGCAGAGAAAATTAAAGTAATTTTGAGTGATTGATGAAGTTGAATGATCAAATGAAAAACAATGTTTCTTGCTTCATATAATGCTATCGTGTTTAACAGACATGTAATTACACATGATACCTATATTTAAACATCCAAACTAATGAAAATTTTCAAAATTAAAATCATCAATAAAACGTTGATTCTTCAGCAAGGATTATATTATTAAATACTTTTTTGAGATTCATGTGCTCCTGTGTGAATAACGTAGTAAACGTGATTCGTATGATCCAGTTTCTCAGAATAATACAAAACCCGCTAGACACATACACTAAACATAATAGTTGTCAAATAGTTATTTACGACATGAGTATCATAAGATATCTTATTACAATACGAAATTGGAGAATTATCAAACAAGTCTGTTTAGCCGAAATTGTTAACTAATTGAATATTGTAATATAATGTTACTATTTGAATACCATAGAAAGTAAGACGTAATTTGTCAAAACTCATGTGAACTATAATTTTTCTTTAAATTTTACTCCTTATCCTGCGAAAGATGTGTGACAGTACTTATGTTAACAGTTCTACTGCCATGAGTTTAATTAATTAGTTAACAGTACGCAAATTATTGTTTTTGGTTTTAAAGAAGCATGGATATACAGAGTATCGGGGAAGGAAACGTCGAAAGTTTGAAAAATGCTGTTTAAACAATTTTAATCATACTTTGTCTAATAAAATACATAGATATTTTGAATGGCTGAGCTGCAATAAACACGCAAATTTTGGTTTGAAAATATGATTTCTACGCAAAACTTTGCATTCTAGAATCATGTAAACAGACCAGAAACACGTAACATGTTTATTATTAACAATATAAATTAATATATTAGTTCAGAAAAAAATTAACAGAGAAATAAAAAAGCAGTCGAACTGTGAAAATTGGGTGCTTTTTTATTTCTAGGTTAATTTTTCTTTCTGATCAAATGTATTCATTTATTTTGTTAATCATAAACAATTTAGATATTAATGAAGTGTTTATATGCTTCTACAACGCAAATTGTTGCCTAGAAAACATATATCCAAACCAACTTTTGAATGTTTATTGCGGATTAGCCATTTGGAATATCCGCGTAGTTTATTAGACAAAATAAGCTTAAAAATGTCTAAACAGCTATTTTTCGAAGATTCGACATTTCTTCCCCGAATATCCTGTATATAAAAGGCTTGATTTCTGTTGGTACGCGACGGAACGGCGTTACGGTTCTTTGGAAATAATTATGAAATTATATTATGTATAAATAGCTATTGCTATTATATTAATAATTAATTTGAGGCGCGTTTCGGGGCCTAAGATTCTAAAAATAAAGGATATATGTATCATAGTAACTCTTATGACGACACTGTTCTCAGTTACGTCAAGTTTTAATTTAGAGAATCAAAGTGAATGGTCTAAGTTTACTCACCTTAATAAAGTTTATCTTACTATGCATACTATTTATAAAGTGTTTTATGTTCAAAACAAGTGTTGCCTCAACAGCATATATTTTCACGTATTGTTCCTAATTGCTATGCAATATTCAATACGGACTATGTGAACCTGCAAAAAGGGGGGAAAACACCTACTGCTCCAGAAAATATTTTCTACTCGTCGGGATTCGAACTCGGGTCTTTAAAGTTAACTCACCTGACACGGTTCCCCCTCACCACCAGGTACACGACAAGACTACCTCCTTTCCGATGCGAAAAGAAAGTGAAGCATTTGCAGTTTTTAAAAAAGAAAACAGGGTGTTCAATTTATCTTAATACAAGATCTATTTTTAAAAAGAGATTTCATTAAACAAAAATCTCTAGCGTTCATATTGTTTTTCGACAATGTTATAAAGATCAGTCGGGGCTAATATTATACAGTAGAAAATTGGAGTTAATGTATTACACTGTAAGAGTTGTTATTTATTTATGTCCAAAATTAACAAGAAAATGTCAAATGATAGGAAATATATTCTATTATAATGACCATATAGCAAACACTCAGAATGTAACAATATTTGGGAGGAAAAAAATCAAAACTAAAATGCCTAATTTTTCCAGTCAAAAACTTTACCTCCGTGATATAAATCTTTTGATGTTACTTCGTTATTTTTTAAGACACGATATTTTTGAAAATAGGTTATCATTAAGAAAGAATTCATATTCTTTTCTGCGTTAAAATAATGCAATAATATTAAT